>OY829913.1:170276457-170876457 GCA_963691935.1 Nephrotoma guestfalica | reverse complement strand
CTTAAGAGCGTTCTTTACTAAATTAAAATTGTTGTTGAACCTAACCTTAAAATTAAATTTATTGATTGATTGATTGATAGATTGACATAACAATTTTAGTACACGAAAAACACATATGGAAACATGATAAATGAACAACAACAACAAAAAAAATATTTCCATTAGGCATAACAACCTCAGATTTTTTCAAAAAACAAATCCACTCCATGCTAATACTCTCCATGTTGAGCTCAAGCTCATTTGTTACGGAGGATACTGCAAGAAGTGAATACTCACAAACTACGTACAAAAACAATATAAATACATGTAAAAATATTATAATAAAAATTATAATATATGTATTAAAAATAGTACTAAGCATGTATTGTCATTCAAGCGCGCCGCGCTAAATAACACGTTTTAAAAGATCTAAGCGACGCCGATCTCTTAATATCTAATGGAATGGAATTCCAAAGAGAAATACCTCTAACAGAAAATGAAGTATTTAGAGACCTACACAGGTTTATAGGGGGGAAGTAAACATAAATTTGAAGAATAAGACCTACTGAACAATAATTTATAAGAAGGTTGCTTAGTCCTGAGAAGCTTAAAAATAAAAAGACAAACGAGAAGTTCATAAAAATCAACTAAATTACAACCCAGATTCGAATTCAAAAAGGGAGAAATGTGATCATATTTCCTAATACTAACAACGAAACGAGTACAAGCATTGAAACATCTTTGGAGAACATTCATATTCTCCTGAAGCATACCAAACAAAACAACGTCCACAAATAGAAAATGTGGAAGAAGGTGCGAGAGGAACATACGTTTTTTTAAAATTACTATCAGTAAACCCAACAACTTTATACAAACAACTAAGCATTCCGTTTTGCTAACCTTAATCAAATGATCACCCCAAGTATTTGAAAATTAACCCTAAATTTCTAACTGTATTAGAGAATGGAATTAAAGAATCATCAAGAAAAATTACAGGAAAAGAGGAAGTATCTGTAGTTTTTACAAATTATAATATACTGAGATTTATTAGCATTAAGAGCGAGCCAGTTAGATAGTGACCAATTATAAATTCTTACAAAATCATCATTAATAAGAGAAATATTAGAGTTAATGGAATCATTATCTAAGCGAATCTCCTATAAATTTGTACATCATCAGCAAAAATATGAAAAGAAGAATGACGAATGGAACATTAATTAATGTATATACATTGAGAATAGTAGAGGACCAAGAACCGACCCCTGAGGAACGCCAGAAGAGACAGGTAAGTCAGAAAACGAATTGTCAAAAAAGACTGCCTGAAAGCGACCCGAAATATAGTCTAAAATCAATTTAGCAGCAGAGAGAGAAAAATAAAAATTCAAAATAAGCTTATTAAACAAAATTTGGTGACTAATTGAATCGAACACTTTAGAAAAATCCAACAAAGTAAGACAAGTCATTTCTCTTTTACTCATACTACGACGAATATCATCACAAACATTCAGTAAAGCAGTGGTAGTACCGTGAAATGTTCTAAAACCCGATTGAAAAATACTAAGCAAATTAAAGCTATCGATATGAGATTGAACCTGGTTTTTTACTACCAATTCAAACGCCTTGGACAGAGAACTTAAAATACTAATAGGTCGCAAATGGGAAAGCTCAGAAGGATTGCTAATTTTAGGAACAGGAATAATTTTATTCAACTTCCACTGACCGGGATAAAAAGAGGTCGTTAAAATAAAACTAAAAATATGTAACAAGTATCTTGATACATTAGGAAAAATACGCTTAACAAATTTTAAACTAACCATATCTAGACCAGTGGATTGCGATTTAACTTCCCAAATTGCAGAATGCAAATCGGCAATAGATATATTTGCAAACGAAAAAGAATTTAGGGATTCCACGGATGCTAAATCAATATTGGAAATATCATGGGTGGAACTAGAATTACTTAGGTAATGGTTAAAATCATTAGCTTTGAAATTTACCGAAGAACCCCCTTTGTAACTACCAAGGCCCAAATTGCGAACGTTATGCCAAAATATCTTAGAGGGAAGTGAGTGATCTAACTTATCCTTGAAAAATTTTTGCTTAGCGATACGAATTAAACTTACCACTCTATTTCGAGATTGCTTATAAGCTAGATAAGACCAAGAATTAGGGCTCATTAGGGCTCTGTTGGGGGAACATTAATAGAGGAATTAAAATAGTCAATTTGATCGGTAGAAGTACTAAAGGAAAAAATATTGTCCCAACAAATAGGGCCACAAATTGATGAAAGGTGAGATTCATCAATTTTCGAAAAATCCCTAAAGTTGAAACTTTTAGGTTTAGGACGAGAGTAATAATTAATAGAAAAAACAAGATCATGATGAGAGCCAATACCAAGAGACAATTGATTGAAACTACAAATCATCAGCAGAAGCGACAACATGATCAATGAGCGAATAAGAACCACCACTTGCGGCTGAATAAGAGTAAGTGGGCGCTTCAGTGTTATAAACTGAAAGGTTAATGCTATTTAAGATATTTAAATAGCTACGAGGAAATAAAGTCTTTTGAGAAATATCAAAATTGAAATCACCCGAAATAAAAACCTCATTATACCGACAGGAAAAATAACTAACAAATTGAGCATACGACTTCTTGTTGGTTTTAGGAGGATTATAAACCACACCAAAAAGGAATTTCCGCGTATTCACGAGCACATTTAGAAAAAGAAGCTCAAAGTCAAAAACGAGCCTTTGAGAAATTGAGAGGGTACCGATACAATATTACATTTAATATGCTCGTTAACATACAGGCATACTCCACCATAATTAACCGGTGGATTATTCCTATCACGCCTGAACAAATTATAACCACTAATGGCCAACGCGGAATCGAGAATATCGAACGATAGAAACGTTTCCCATAAGCAAATGACATCAATTGGGATCCCATTAAAAGTATGACGAAGTTCGTCAATATTTAAAACCAGACTCTGGACGTTTAAACACATTAAGCAAATTGGACCTAGTCCGAAGCATGGATTTTAATAAAATGGAGGGTAAAGAAATATTCTCGGTGGAGATCGCGAATCGTGGCGCACTTCAACAACAATACTTACTCGTATATGCAAAATTTTTTAAATAAATAATTAATTTTTTCTTCAAAAGGTTAACGTCAAATATCAAAATCTGAAACAAAACAAATAAAGCCAAATAATACCAGCAATATAAACGGTAATGGAGGAACGATACTTATCTAATAATAAACTCTTCAAACTATAATCGAGCGCCAATACCCCCAATATATATATATATATATATATATATATATATATATATATATATATATATATATATATATATATATATATATATATATATATATATATATATATATATATATATAAAATTAAATGAAAAAAATTTAATTTGCTGGTAATCGTAAAAAAACCAATTTCAATGTGGTCTATTTAAACATTTTTCCTTTACCGTTCATACCTACTTAATTTACATACCAAACAATCCATGGCCCTTTATCGGCAATTTTCCGAGTTAGTTTTCATAATTTTTTTTGGAAATTATGGATAATCTGGGGCTCTATTATGAAACCGGTCGAATTTCGCATTTTTTGCGATTTTGCGGATGCAATCGCCGCTTGTGTTTGTATTATGAAATGCAATTATCGCATATCGCATTTCTTATAGGAAAATTTTCAATGGGAAATTTTTACAAGACCTGTCAATTCTTATATCCTCCCTTAATTAACCTATCGTAGTGTTTTTGGATTAATTCTCTCTTGAATTATTAAAAAGGACTGTGTTGATTTATATTTAAATAATTGTGAGGATGATGAAGAAGGTGTTACTACATCAATATTAAAAATAAATCTTTTACGAAACACGTCAAATCCCTTTGAATTATGTGAGAAAATATACATTTCTACTACACGACAAAAATAAAAGTTTATATTTTACTTTTAATAAAAATGATTAACACATTTATAATATCTTTATATTTAATATATTTAAAAAAATAAAAATTTATCACATATAAATAAATAATGCGATATCCGACTGCTATTGAGCATTCGCATTTGAAAAATATAGTTTCGCAAAAATCCGTCATATCATTTTATAATATGGCGTTCGCATCCCACTTAGAGCGCATTTTTGCGAAAATATTATTCTATGATACGAAAATGCGATATCGCATGAAAATGCGTTTTTATTTAAATTATTTCTATAATATAAAATCAAAATATTAAAAAGGAAACAAAACTACGCACGAAATTATGGATTTAACTTAATTATTACGAAAGAATTTGAATATATTGTTGTTGTATTAGGTGTGCAATAAGTAGAAACTCGGCTCTGAAGTTGGTTGCATTAAAATATACTTGAATGCATCCAAATCACCCGCCATTTCGGATACATGTAGCTTAGTCATTGCTGTTTTTATGACATAAGTTTCAGTCATTTACAAGCTTCCGTGTGTATCAATTTTAAGAGTTGGATGTCGATGAGCAACACTTAGTCATTGTATTCTATTCTGTTTTCAAATTAAAAAAAGATGTTGCTGAAGCTGCGGAATTGATTAATTCGACTTTGAGTGAACATTCTGTGAGTTATTCAATAGTTAAAGTGGTTTGCAAGATTCCGTGATGGCAATTTTAGTCTTGAGAACGATCCACGTCCTAGTGCAGTAAAACAGTTTGAGGATGAAGAACTTAGTTTCACTGGATGGAAATCCGTGTCAAACTCAAAACGAAGAAACCAAAAACCGAAGAGTTGTCTGCATGAATTTGCTTTCTCGGTACAAAAGAAAGAATTTTTTGCACAAAATCATGACGGACGATGGAAAGTGGGTTTTGTACGATAATCCTAAACCTAGAAAACCATGGGTTAATCCAGCCCAGCCACCAACATCAGTTGCAAAAATGAATATTCATACCAAGAAGGTGTTACTGTGTGTGTCTGGTGGGATTGGAAAGGAGTAATATACTGAGCTTGTGAAACCTGGTCAAACTGTTACAGCTGAACGTTACTAGGCCCAATTCATCAAATTAAGTGATACTTTGGGGGAAAAAGGACTATTTACTAGCCAAGGAAGACGGAAGGTGATATTGCTGCATGACAACGCTCGTTCACATTCAGTATAATCAACCCAGAAACTCATCTTCTCCTTAGGTTGGAAAGTTTTACAGCATGCGGCGTATTCTCCAGACTTGGCTCCTTCTGATTACCACTTATTCGTATCGATGTCATTTGAAAGACCAGCGATTCACGAAAGTTGAAGATGTGCAAAAATGGCTCGATGACTATTTTTTTCGAAACCACCAAATTTCTATCGCAAAGGCATTCATCTACCTGATAAATGGCGAAATACCATAGATAGATTTCGATAATTAATCTTTGTAACAATTATATTTTCAATAAAGTTGATTTTGACCAAAAAAAACAGTTTATACTTGCACACCTAATATAATCCGATCGACCTTGTACAACTTCTCGAAAACTTTGAGAGCTATTAACGAGCTCTAATAACAAAATATTAAAATAAAATTTCGAGAAAAGGAAAAAACTGAACACGAGTTTTCCATAATACTCGTAGCTATTGAATATCAAAAAAACTAGAAGAAAATATTCTCACAGATGCTTAACGAACCTGCACAACTTACCCTTGCTTTAGAAAAGAACACTCTTAAGGAAAATCGAAGAAATATGATTTTTTTAATACATAGACTTTAGAAAGGAGTAAGGTGGTTGGTAAGTTGTACTGTCTTTCAATACTTTCAGCCAAATTTTTGTGGAAAAATTTGACGCAGATTAACATAAAGTCGTCTTCAATATATTTTTGCTAAATATACTAGATTCGATGCAGTAGATTAGAAATCTATCATGTCTTCAATGGTTTTTGTTGGATAAAAACTACATTTATTTTTATATTTGGTTAAATGAATTTATTTTTCGTTGGGCAAGCAACTTAAGAGTATATTTGTTTACAGGGTCCTTATAAATTATTTATTTTTATGTAAACGTAGACAAGAAAAAATTTCTATTTTCGAACTGAAATATGTATGTACATATATTCTAAAATCGCAAATAATACAACACAAACTTATGAGAACATGGTGGGGATTCTATTTATTATCTTTGGTATTAACCTGGGTCAATCGAGGTTTTATCGATATTAATGTTCCGAGTATTATACATAAATTAATAACATACTCGTAAGTTCTAAATAATTCTGAACGAATTTTTGTTTTGGTAATAATAAAGGTAAGCTATTCTACAATTGTATAAAGTTTGATAAGAAAACTTTCTCGTTGACCTTAACCTAAATTGTCAAAATATTTGTAGTGCGTTTTTGTTTTTTTCGTATTTGTGTCTGTTTTTTCATGGCAAGTACCAAAATAATGCGATCCGGATTAATCTGTTTAATTTTTAATTCTCATTTTGTCTGCTATTCAATTCAATAGTGGAATTCGTTATAATCTTTATTGTGTTTTATTCATAAAAAGCCGTTGAAAATACAAGAGATTTTAAATTTGCTGAATGTATTTTCTCGATAAATAATTTTTTCAATTTATGTACTCGTATTAATAAAATTCTATAAATACATTTTTTTAGTTTTATAAAGAAAATTTTAGTTTACTAAATTTAAAAAATTGCAAATAAACTACATATTATGTATGTATATTATTTAAAAACAACTAACACTGTCTTGTAAACAACACAAAAATATGGCGTTTACAATGGTTAATATCAAAAACCCAAAACAATGACACGTGACATGCATGTTCAGTACAGCAAAACAAACCGATGTACATGTCACTAACGGAAACACAGTTAATACTACTATAATTTTCCGGTTGAATCTCAGTTCAAATGTTTGGGCCAAAATCGTTTCTCAAATCGTTGTTTTCTAGTTGAAAGGAAATAAAATAATGTTGTAAAGAAACCACTGTTCCAATATCCGGGGCATAACAATTTTTCAAACTTCTTTGAAATCTCAATTGCTTCATACCACTCAATGTTTCTGGTATGTATTTATACATTTGGCGAAAAATTCTAGCTGCTGCTCTGGAAAAGAATTGCAGGAGCATTCCTATGAATATAACAAAGAATTATGTTGTAGTAACGTTTTTAAACACAACGTTTTGCCACTTCAATACGCATCTATCGTTGACTGCAAATTAAATTTTGCTATTTAGAATATTATTTTTGTGAGTTTACTTATTTAGCAATCTTTTATCATAGGAATATGAACTTAAAATCACAATTTTTCATTTGTATGATGTTAATAATGTGAACTATTATTTCGAAATTTTATTGTAAAGGATCTTTCAATAGGGACGTTCGAAATTTGCTAGGTTATAGCAGCCATATGTTAAAGCAATATTTGTCAAATTTGTTGTGAATTATTCACTAGTGTATGGCAAATCACCATGGAAGATTTCGAGAAACTTTCCGCGCATTATGTGATTTTTATCCTTGCCACAACCGTCCTGCCCAGGCGACTATTCGACGCTTGGTGGCCGAATTCGAGTCAATCGGGTCGATTAATAATCAGCCAACAACTCCCCACACGACACAACACACGATAAATTTTTATCAAAAAATATCACAAATTATTTATTTTGGGATTACTTTACTTGAATGTGTAAAAGGCTTTCCTTTGGATATTATTAATAATTAATTGCAATTTTAGTTTATAGTTTTATTTTGGAATTAAATAAGCTCAGGCTCTAACAATTTAATTAACTGCGATACTTTACATAAAAAGTAATAAAATCATTTCAATTTAGAATGTAAATTTGTGAACTTATAAAAATGGACAGTTATCGTTGGAGTTAAAATATTCTTTCAGTAAAGTCAAACATTCGAATATTACCTTTGCATAATTTTATCTCATGTCTTTCCACAAATACAACAAAAATAAATGTATTATTTATAATTTTATGTTTAAAGTAGGAAATAAATAAATTGTCTGTTTATTTTAGAAGAAGGAAGACTTAAGGGGGTAGAATATCCTAAAACAAAATGGTCTGTGGATTACTGCATAAACTATTTTAGTTGCCCAATTTTCAAATATAAAAGTCAATTGTTTTAAGTGTCTGATTTAACAACATCTAATGGATCAGTTCTCCACGTAAGAAGGTACGCTTTCAACTTGTTCACTCGCAATAGTTTACTTATCATTACACTTGCACAATTAAGAAAACCGACGAGTACAATAAATATGACGGCCTATAGAAAATCTAAATTAGTCAACAAATTTCAGAAAGTGAAAATGTTTAATATTTCATTTAGAAGCACTATTAACTCTCAACAATCTTTAAGATTTACAATGCTTTAATTTTAGACTATTTACTAATTTTGTTTTTGAGAAATTGATAATTAGTACAAATTTAGAACAATAATGAACGAGCACAACATTTAATTATATTATGCATTCAAACTAACTTTTAACCTTAGTGCTAAGGTCAAACAAGATTTCTATTTCATAAAGTCGATTTACCGATCCTTAAGATTAACCCATACATGTTACAAAGATTAAAAATTAACTCAATGTAAAAAACAAATGGTAAAACTAGAACGACCCTCCATAACTAGACCTAAATCAAGTAACTAGAAATGGTTTCGATTAATAAATTTTCGGTGCTATTGAGGACTTAGTGTCGGGCACATAAAAAAATTATTGGATGAGGAAGTCGTGGAGTTCGAAAAACTCGCAGTGACTAACTAAATTTGAAAATTAAACTATGCTTAAAACGCATAGTTTTTTGTAGTTTACTCGAAATTCTAAAATTCTAGTACGACAATCCCGGGATTACAGAAAATATTGCACATTTCAAGATCAGACTATTACACTTAGATATTGTTAACTCGCACGAGCAGAACGTGCGCCCTATTTAGCGACGTCTTCTATACATTCGATTTCTTATACATTCGAGAACTTCGTACTTATATATTTAGAGAAATGAAAAAAAAATTATCAAAACACAAAAGATGAGAAGATGGAAATTTTAAAAAATACTAACTTTTCAATAATATCCCTTCCCCACAAAATGTTCCAAAATATTATTATAAAGACTGTGCATGTTAAAATCGGAAAACAAAAAAACTACCATATTTTTTAATCAATTTTTCATTTTGGATTAATTATTAATATATTAATTACGGTTCGGACTTTTCGCTTAATACTGCTCATCATATTTTTTACGTGGTATTAGTTACATAATTGGTTGCCTTTTGCCATTTTTCTTGAAATCATTAAGCGTTTTTGCTTTCCCTCGGGTCCGTTTCAGTTGTTTTTGAACAGTCCAATACATATATTTCCACAGGTCGAAGCTCCGAACTATTTGGTGGGTTCATATTTTTCGATACAACATGCACATTATTCAAAGTGTACCATTTCATCACATCTTTTGCGTAATGACATAATGTAAGGTCAAGCCAAAACATAGTGGATACACAGGATATTTTATGGTTTTTAAGGAAGGGCAAGATTCGTTTCTGTAAGCACTCTTTCATATACAGAAAAAAAAAATCAATCTTACATTGCATTGTTAGTGTATCCAACACTTTTTGGTAGTTTTTTTTTTAAATATTCAAAATACGTTGATTGGAGTTAAAGTAATGGAATAAATTAAACACCTATTTTTTTTTAATTGATTTATAGAAGTTCTAGCTTTAATATTAATATTTTGTTGGACCGCCATTTACTTTTATTACAGCGATACACCTCCGATTCATTGAATTTGATAAATTTTTCAAACTCGTAGGAGGTATGGATTTAAACAAACTTTTTAAAGCTTGAAGCGATTCTGGGCGCTTTCTTGCTACTTTTAGCTTCATTATAGGCCAAATATTTTCAATTAGATTTAAGTATGGACTATACGGGGACCAGCTCAACACATCGATACTTCTTTCTTCGAAGTACTTTTTTATCTTTAAATTAATCTTTTTATCTTTATCTTTAAAAAAAACAAGTTTTTAACAAATTATTTATGTTTATCTGAAAGGCAATTTTTCTTTCTACAATTCAAAATTAATAACTCACAACTTTGGCGGTATGGCACGGAGCGTTGTCCTGTTGAAAAATAAATTTGAAAGTCTCGCCAAAAAGCATTAACACAGAAGACTCAAATTCGTTGTGTAGGACCTGCAGATAAACAGCTGCTGTAATGCTGGAACTAAGGAAGCACAATCGACCGGTTTCATTTCCAGAAAAGCATCCCCAGGCCATAATTCCTTCATTTTTCGGTGGAAGTCTTAAAAGACATTCGTTGCTAAGCGTCTCGCCCGGTTTTCTTCTTACGAGAATTCTTTCATCTTCAACATGCAGCTTGAATTTTGATTCATCGGAGAAAATCACATCATTCCACATCTCTGGAGTCCAAGAAACATGCTCCTGGGCCCATAGCAAACGTTTTTTTCGAATAGTAATGTGAACTCAGGCTTCTGAACTTTTCCCATTTTTTTGACTAGGATCACTTACAGGATAACTTAATCTTACAAAATATGCACTACTAATACTCAAAAAAAAAATTACGGGCAATAAAACATCTGCACCCTAATGACGGGCAAGAACGGTAGGCGTAAAATAAAATAATTGCTTGACCAATTTTTTTCACATCAGTTGCGGGGTTGTACCGGTGTAATAAAAACAAAACGCGGTCCAACAAAATATTAATATTAAAGATAGAACTTCTATAAATCAATAAAACACAAAACAAAAATTAAAAAATAGGTGCTTAAATTATTCCATTACTTTAACTCCAATCAACGTATTTTGAATATTTTGGCATTTTTCAGGGTTTTCCCTAAATTGCAGGTAAATTATTTTTTTCAAAAACTTACGTCATACATGTATTCAACATGAAACAATAAGCCAATTGCTTTCAAAGTTTTGTAATTTTAGCAAAAAAAGACTCCAATTTGCAATAAAATATGTTTGCCCAATTTTTTCCCCAGCACTGTATATGTGTTGAGTTCATTAATGGTACATGTCGATATGAAAGGTTGCCTACGCTTGTCCCGGCAACTGTTTGAAATTTTCAACAACATAAGTTTCGTCGTCCATAACCACACAATCAAATTTTGTTAACATCTGATCATATTGCTTGTGTGCGCATGTTTTAGCGTTCGTGTTCTGTTTATAGTTACGGTTTGGTGCTTTTTGTACTTTATATGTGTATAACTGAGAGCGTTTTTTTACCTTCTGAACATAAGATGACGACATTTTAACTTTTTTTGCTATATCACGTAAAATAATCGCATCCTGAAAAATTGGGATTGCTCTGAAAATAATACACGATCTTCTTATCCGTATTTACGCAGGTAACCGTATGATTTTACCGCTACCTCTTTTCTTTCAGTTGATAATGTATCTCTGTATCGCTTTAAAACACTATATACTGTTGATTTCGGTATTTCCAACTCTTTGGAAACACTCAAACCCGAGTACCCGACAATCCGGAAGTTTCCAAGTATTTGGATATAATTCGTTTACGCACATTTTCTTCTGCAGGCGACATTTTGAGCGAAATGTATTGTGTCTGGGATCATTTCATTATAGAAAATGTACACTACTCTAATAATAAAACAATACATACACAACAAAGCAGTGAAATTTGGTTTACGCAATTTCGTATTACCAGATTTTAACGTGCACAGAGTTTATTGTTGCCAGTTCTTGCAATTCATAAACCGAGAAATTCATTTTCTCTTTATTGTTGTGTTATTTTTTTAAATCGTATTTCATGAACGAAATTTTCGTTTCTTTCTAAATACAAAAACCAAAGCAAAAAATTGATTGGGTCTTTTCCAACTCGTTTTTTTTCTATTATCATTACACATTGTATTTGTATGAGATATCAAACATACTTATAGATACATATATAGGGTTATCCAATTCGAGGTTGATAAAGTAGAAATCTGTATACCGACATCTGTCAAAGATAAACGTCAAGTACGCTGTCATTTATTTAGTTGACATTCTGCCATTTAAGAATATGGAGCATTTAACATACGCAAATTGGGTGTTGGAAAAACAGGCCGTCGATGCTGATTTTTCGAACAAAATTTTCTTCAGTGATGAAGCTCATTTTTCGCTTGGCTGATATCAATTGGCCTCCAAGATCCTGTGATTTAACGCCTTTGGATTTCTTTTTGTGGGGCTACGCGAAAGATCGTGTACGCAAACAATCCTCAAACTCTTGACGAATTGAAAACTAATATTCGTAAGGTAATGGCCGAGATACCGCCCGAAATGTGCCGAAAAGTCATTGAAAATTACCGCAAAAGAATCAAAGCCTGTAAGAAGTCCCGTGGAGGACATTTGAATGATATCTTGTTTAACTAAAAATGGCAAGGATCAATCTGTAAAATGAAATAAAAATTACAATACATTCCGAATATTTTGTGTGTTTTTTTTAAGTTTACTTCATCAAGCTTGAATTGGATAACCCATTATATCTATTGTATTTTAGAATGTGATTGTGGAGTAAAACAGAAAACATGAACTCAAGTATAGGAGTCTTGTGATCGAAAGAGATAATACGGCATATACGTTTATCCTATTTTCACTTGTTACTTCTAAAAATATTAGAGAATTTTACGGTTTTTTTCATATATATCAGAGTCGTAGAAAAGATGAGTCTCTGGTTTGCCTTTTTTATAGTTCAGGCATAAAGCAGATTTTTCGTTATCGTATTCTCCACTAGACGTCAATATATTTTCTTAATTCCGAATTTCTTCGTTTTTGTATAATATGAACAGTATATGGCGTATTTTCTTGAGAAATAAATCTTTTTTGCTTTAGCTTTTTTCAAGAAAATACGTCTTATATCGTCAGAATCGCACAGTAAATTTCATACAAAAAAGTTTTCATAAAAACAATTTTATTTCATCAAAATTCGGCATCTTTACCTCGCGGATTGATTAGTTGGGATACAATTTCATATTAAAGCTTTCCCCATAAATTGGGAAACGCTTCTGAAATGTGGTGTAAATCTGTGAACCATTTAAGATGGAATAATGATTTTTGATTATATGAGTCTCTCAAAAATCCGGTAGGTTCAATTTTTCGCTTTAGAAATCAAGTGGGATGTATTTAATAGCAAAGCTTTTTAAAGAAAATTTATCCGGTTTCTGTGTAAAAGAACATGAAAAAATTTATCCAACTTTGGTATTAGTATTTTGTATATAGTATTGATAAAAAGAAAGACAAACAATTATTTATTATAAATGTCAGGTTTATCATTTCAGCTTGTTGGCATCGGTATAATAAAAAGTTATAAACCAAAGTATTAAATCTTTCAATATGTTGTAGTGTCTCCCATACCTCAATTTTATTAATTTATTTATCACTCAATATCAATAATTTTTAATTAAAAATATAAGAAATTATATAGCGTTTTCCAATAAGAGGTTTCATTTTGAATAGCCTGCTATTTGGGCAGCTGTCAATTTTGAAGCTGACATCTTTTGACATTTGACAAGTAAAAACTACTCCATTATTACTAAAAAAGGTACGATACACGCTTCAACAACGCATTGAAATTGTTAAAATCCACTACAAAAATGGTGAAAATGTTGCAGTCACAGTTCGCAAAACTAAAGCACTTTTGGGTCGACGTGAAGCACCTTCTCGGCCGGCAATAGTGAAACTGGTGGAAAAATTTGAACTGTTGGGACAAATTAGTGTTGTGACGAATCGAAACCGTGTGCGCCGCTCAAGAACAATTGAGAATATTGCGGCTGTAGCCCGTAGTGTTGACGAAAACCTAAGTTGGGTCGATTCCTCGTCGATATTTGGAATTAGACATTCCACAAACGACATTACACCGTATTTTGCATGAAGACTTAGGTCTTAAGGCTTTTAAAGTTCAGTTAACACAAGAACTCAAGCCGGTCGATCACCACAGACGTCGTATCTTCGCTGATCGGGTCCTTCAAATGCATCAAAATGATCCGGATTTTCATTGAAAAATCATCTTCAGTGATGAGGCTCATTTTCACCTCGGAGGCTACGTTAATAAGCAGAATTGTCGCATTTGGGGCTCAGAAAATCCAAGAATGATTGTTGAAAAGCCTCTCCATCCTCAACGTGTCACTGTTTGGTGCGGTTTTTGGGCTGGCGGTGTGATTGGACCTTACTTATTCGAAAATGAGGCTGGTGCAACTGTTACGATGAATGGATTGCGCTACCGAGCTATGATTAATGATTTTTTATGGCCGGAATTGAAAGATATGGATGTGGACGACGTTTTCTTTCAGCAAGACGGCGCTACGTGCCACACAAGCAACGAAACAATCGCGATTTTGCAAGAATAATTTTCTGACCGTGTTATTTCTCGAAAAGATGATCACAATTGGCCACCGAGGTCTTGTGATTTAGCACCTTTAGACTTTTTTCGTTGGGGCCACGTGAAAGATAAGGTCTATGCCAATGCTCCACAATCGATTTAAGATGGAATTCGTGAAGTTATCGAGGACATACAGTCGCAAATGTGCGAAGCGTAGCCGTGGCGGCCATTTGGCTGATATCGTTTTCAAATGTTAATGGCATACCTTCCTCTTTACAATGAAATAAACATTCATTGATTTCTCTTAAAAAATACTCGTTTTTTTAAATATCAAAATGAAACCTCTTACTGGAAAACTCTATAAGAAATGATGTTGGCCACAACATAATCACTCCTCCATTTATTTGTGAAACAAGAGAATAACCCCGATATAATTGTTGCAATTTATCATATACAATTTTAATACTGTCTAACATTTCTGTGTGGCGTACATGATCTCGGCCCAGCTCCCGATTCCCCAAAAAAAAAACTAATTGCGATTACTACTCAGTTTATTTGAATAGCATGGCACTCATCGCCGATGTTATGAACACACAAAATTTAATATCTTAATTAAAACAGGCATGCTGTCATTTTTGTATGTTCCGATACGGCCATCCACATTTGTATTAACTCAACCAAATGGTTGCTTGACGGGTGGTTAACTTGATCTGGCATTATCTCTCATTTGCAATTCTGTTTGACATGCCATATTATGATTTAATCCATTTATATATATACATGTCGATAAATTCACTGTTGTGTGAAATTTTGTTTGAAATTAATTATATAATCGATAGCTAAACGTAGCTATGTTAATTTAATTTAGGTGACTAAAATTACTTCATAATGATGTTGAATTGATTGTTGATATGAACAAAGATGAATAAAACAAAAATTTTGTTTTGAACAAAATATCATACACGAGCAAGATGGTTTAAAAATTGTTAAAATAGGCCTAATGAAAATGCTAATTTGTAATGCACATTACTTGCATTACTGTTATTCATCTCTAGAGCACAATGCGAAATTGATATTTCTAAATCTTTCACAATTTTGTGTAGTACGATAGTTAGCTACTTGCAAGTTGAAATTACTAAAATCTAATCCGAATCTAAATTTTATGAAAAACATAAATCGAGTCACATGAGCCAAATGTTTGCAATACTTTAAGGGTTTCGTTTTCTGTTTTTCAATAGATATTTTTTGTGCAGTTCTACACATATTTTATATCAAAACAAAACGAATCAAATCTAACAAAATTTGTGAATCATCAACCAATTTCGTCGTAATCGAAACTTTAAACATGACGCTCGTATGTGTAAGATAAAAATAAAATTCTTTGTAATAAATACAAAACTAGCTACGGAACATTGTTTTGAGAAAGAACCGAGGTCAGTTAACATTTACACTGTAGATACTTGCTGTGTGTTTTAATTACTGTAGTTAGCTCATTTGCTGGAATGAGCGAAAAGGATTTTATATTATAAATTGTTGGACTGAATAATTAATAGACAGTAGGTGGGTGTTTTCATCACGTTAACTTGTCTATCAACTCAAAAAACCTTTCATGTAGTGGCCCACAAATTCACTGCACCACTTGCACAACAAAGTTGTTTCAACCATAATGACACTTTGAACAAGATTCACGTTGTTATCAAACTGGTTTTAGACAATTAAACAGGACAATGGTAATTGAGAATTGCAGCTGTTAAACAAACGACTTCCATTATTAGTCAATCTTTATGAAACGGAGAAAATATAAATTTTTATTCCATAATAGATAACACATAAACATAATCTAAAAAACATTTCTCATACGATCAATTTTTTTGTAAAATGCAACGCAAATTAGGAAATATTTTGTAAAAACAAATGCTGAAATAAAAAAATAAATTAAATAACAAAACATACGAAAAAAATCGAAACGTCATTATACAAAAATCACACAAAGGAAATTGTTCTGGACTCTTAATCACTATTTTTACTGCTATATACTAAAAAAATGTATGAACTTACAATAATTCTTAAATTAACACAAAATACAGAAATTATTTATTGGCGATCCCTTTCTATTAAATTAAATTTCTTATTCTTTTTATAATATTCATAAACGAAATCAACCACTTCTCATATAAAAATGACACAAAAATAAAATGGCGATTATGACAAGAGGATAGACTTCTGCGTCATTAAACGATATTTTTCGAGAGTGATCGATATCGATAGGTTATTAGTGGCCTCTATATTTTAATACGTAGACTATTATAAATATGTAAAGAACTCGTGCACATGTAACGGCAGCCGTGTTTTAATCATAGAATTATATATTTATGGGGCATTTACATCCGACCAACATTTTTCTCCTGCAAAATGAAAGAAAGAGATATAACATTGACATTTTGCACATGAGAAAAAATTATGGCATTACTATATATGTTGAAAAAGAAATACTGTGAAAGAAATACTTTCTCGCATATTGTCAATTTTTATATAGCGGATGCTTCTTATTTACCTGCCAAAATTTGCAGAAGAAAATAATTTTCTACATGTAAATGGGGCATTAGAATGAATGTAAACTTTTTTCGCATATAAAATTTGCTGTTTAATGTAATGCCAGCATGAAGCAAGTCACAGCAGGATGGTTATATAAAACATGCATATGGCGGTCTCATATCTCAAAACAAAAACCCCTCAAACCAGTTTTTGATTTTGTTTAAAGTGACGTGTTAAATTTTGTTCTCTTGAAAACATTTATTAAAATAATTAAAAAACAATTAAAATAGTTAGTGGATTGTGTGTAGTGTATCATTTTAGTAATAAAAATTATAAACATTTAATAAAATGAAGTGTCTTGTAAAAAACTGCAAAAATTCGTCTAAAAAATTACAAGAAGGAATTTCGTACCATCAGTAAGTGTTTATAAAATGTAAATTATGTTAAAAATAAAGTGATTTGTGGTAAAATTATCCTTAATTTAAGTTATAAATCAGAAAAAAATAAGAAAACAATTTTGGTTGTTGGCGTGGGTTTTTATCGGTTTGTAAACATATGTTATTACCACTGCCGCATTTTTCTTATTTTATTTCATGTTCTAAGTGCTTTGCTTTTCATAATTTATTTTTATTTTGGAATATGTACTGTAAGTACAATTTTGTCCAGAAATTATAATGTAAACATTTATTTTTAGTTTACCAAATTATGGAGAATTGAAAAAGCAATGGTTGAAGCCTCATCAGATGATATTTAAATTGGCCAAGGAGTTTCTAAAGTAGACGAATCTAATGTTGATTTTCATTGAAGAAAAAATAGTACCCTATGGTACCCTATGATACTCCAACTGCTGTCAAACATGTTTCATTGAGAAAAAATATTACCACGAGGGTAATATTTTGTTACTCCCGGGGTAATTTTCTATACTCTAGGTTTTTTGGTGGAGTATACAATTTTGTTGTTGTTGTAAACATATTCGCCATTTGTTTTTTTGTGTAATTGTCAAAATATACGACGCGTTGGTAATTTTCAACAGTGCGATTATAAAATCAAATATAAATAATGAAGTAAAAATTTATAGAAATTGGTGATAAATAAATACTTTTATAACACTCAAAAAAATAATTACACGGAATGGAAGACATTTTAACAGATTTGGTGTACACATCATCATCATCGTCCTCAGATTCATCCGATGAGGAATTTTTTGAATTCCATAGAAAACTTTATTCTGGGAAGAAGGGTAAACATCGCGTCAAAAATTTCATTACGGATGTTGTTCATAAATATTGCGAAGCTGAAGTAAGTCTGATTTATCAATTTGTTTTTAAAGATAGATAAATATCTATTTGATTTGCATAGATATAAATACATAAATATTTCTTACAGTTTCGACAAAATTTCCGAGTTTCTAGAACAACGGCAGATAAACTAATTGAGAAATTTCGGAGTTCTGCCTATTACAAACTAAAAAAATGCGGTGGTCGAAAGGAAATTTCAGCGGAACATCAAATACTATCTTTCTTGTGGTAAGATGATGAGATAATATTATTTTTTACTTTACCTTTACATACATGTTTATTTTTAGCTTTGCCGGTAACAAGGAGACATCGTGGAGTGGTAAACCTCTTTAATATGTCGATTTCCTCGGTATATAGGCATATTGGGCATATAGTGGAATTTTTTTCGAAATTTCTCCGAATTATATAAAATTTCCGACCACCGATGAAGAAAAGAGAGAAAAGGCTCAAGCATTTTCACAGGTATTTTAAAATAAACTTATAATTTGAAAGTAATATACAACGCTTAATTTTGTAGATAGCAGGAATTGATAACGTGATTGGCTGTATCGACGGGTGCTATATATATATACGAAAACCCGCCAAAAAAATAGCATCAACCTACGTAAATAGGCATGGATTATTATCAATTACAATGCAGGCCTTATGTGACGCGGATAAAACGTTTATTGATGTTTGTGTGGGATCACCAAGCAAAATCCATGACGCTAGAATCTTTAAGCTGTCATATATATCGAAAGATCTACCAACAATATGTGGTGATCAATATTATGTATTGGGGGACGCTGCTTATCCTCTCAGATCATTTTTGTTAACCCCATTTAAAGATTATGGCACCTTAACCGCAAAACAAAAATTTTACAACAAAAAACACTGCCAAACGCGAGTCAAAATCGAAAATGCGTTTGGTTTGCTGAAACAGAGATTTCGTCAACTAATGAGGCTGGATTTTTTCGATGTTGATAAGATGTGCAAATTTGTAATGAGCTGCTGTGTATTACATAATATTTGCATCGCTGAAGCGGATTTGTGGGACCTGGACGAATGCAACGACGCGCTTAATGAAATTCCATCAAATGCCGAAAACATGGAAAATGCTGAAGAAATTTCAGTGGCGGTTTTAAAACATTTGGGAGAATTAAAACGAAATGCAGTAGTTAATTCATTATAATTCAGGTTTTATTTTATTTTTGATAATTTGTATATTAAATCTATTATTATTACTATTTGTATATTAAATCTATTATTATTACTATTTGTATATTAAATCTATTATTATTACTATTTGTATATTAAATCTATTATTATTACTATTTGTATATTAAATTACTTTTTGCCAAATAAATCATTTAAAGTTTTTAATAACTCCTCGTGCCTTTTTTGTTCGTTCTCCTCCTTTTTTTCTAAATAAGCGTACTTGCGTTGCGCTTTTTCTTTTGCTAACTCCAAGTACTCCGCCGCAATCCTTTCACTTTCAGTCAGTTTTTTCGTTCTTTTTATTTTCTCCACGGAAGAAGGTTCAGTTTGCTCTTCTGAAGACACACTATTTGTGTGCGAGCGTGCTTGTGTATCAATTTGGGAAGACGATGAGGCTTCTCCTACATCCGACCGGATTCTCACTTTTCCTGGAAAATATAGACGAGGCGGCTCTAAAGAATCATCAATCGACCTAATCTTTTCAATGGCCTCGTCATATTCGGGATTAATCCTAACAGCCCCGCTTGTATTATTGTTGTCAATAGTTTTTTTTGCTCGACGCATAACACACTTGTACCTATTTTCCGCCTGGTACCCGGTTATTTTCAACCCGAATTTTGAAGATATTTCTTCTGCTACAAAATTAAAAAGTTGGCGCTTAACTTTAAATTTTTTCATGGGCCCGACCATGTCGCTGTATTCAGCGTATTTCTCCAATAAATAATTTGTCTGGTTCCCAGACCAGTTAAATTTGTTTTCGTTAACAGTATCTACTAAAAATATAAATAAATTTAACACACATTAATTATTTAATACCATAAGTAAATATTAACCTGATTTTCTTTCGTTGGTTATTTTATTTACTACAGAAACATCATTTTGTACTGCAGAAACATCTATACTGGAAACATTATGCGCCAGTTCGGAAGATGATTTTTGAGGTATTGCATTTAGAGGGGCAAGCTCATCAGTAATATTTTCTTCGCGTTCCTGCAGAATTTCAATGTGATTCTGCGATAAAAAACCGTATACTTGTTCATGAGCTGTAACAAAAAATATAACTTTATTTCTTACATTTTATAACACAGGCTTTATACACAAACTTTTAATATTTTCCAGTAAAGTTAATTCTCCACCCATTACAATATTCCCCAACTCATCATAGAGTAGTCTATAATCCTCCAACTCTATAGTGAGTGTGACACTCATTTTATTAATTTAAATTTCACCAAAACAATTTAGATTTAACACTTTATAATAAATTTTCCACAACATAAAACAATAGCTATAAACTCAAAGCAGTAACACATAAATGATGAAACATTAAGTTTTTTGACAGTTAAAAGAGAGAGTAGTAGAGTAGTACATTTTTGTTCCATTGAAACAAAATGGGGGTAAAAAATGAGGGTAACATTTTGGGAGTAAGAAAAAATCAATGAAAATCAACATAATATGTAAGACGGAAGATTTTTTTGGATACCCAATTATACTAAGTGAATTTTCAATTAATGTTATTGAATACATAGGAGGATTTATAGTCCGATATGTATTTGGAAAATTGAATTGTGAGGACCGTTGCAAACTAATACAACATTGTAATTGTTAGCGATTTATAACGCTAATCTATTTAAAAATAGGGGTGGTCTTTTAACTCCTTCGCCGTCAGTATAAAAATTTGTAAATATTCCGAAGCAGTATTAAAACGGGAATTGGCTATTGCGGACTACAAAACCATAACGCAACTACAATCTAGTTTGTTTAATTGTCTAATTGTTTAAAAAAATGTTAATTTGTCTAATTGTTTAAAAAAATTGTTATAACGTTGTTCACAACCTAATAAGTGTAAATATTTACAATGATGAAGATCATTTAGTCATTCTCAAGAATACGTTAATTTGTTAGCTCACTTTATAATAGCAAACTATTATGACATCCGGGCGAATTATTTTTGTAACCAAAGATCATATAAATTAACAAAAACAAACCAGTTGGTTTCTTTAATACATTTTAAAGGAATGTGAAATAAATAAGCGAAGTGGTTTTTATAATTACTATTTTTTATATATATAATATTATATTTAAATAAAAGAAATTAATGTACGCTTATTAAAGAAATAAAAATGTAATTAAATTTAAATAATTTTTTAATTATAACTTCCTAACTTCATTGTATTCAGTCGAAAAAAATGCTAAATACGGCCCTGTTAATTTATATGCCTTCTCTTTTACCCCCTTTTACATTAATTATTTTTATTTAAATATAATATTATATATATAAAAAATAGTAATTATAAAACCACTTCGCTTATTTATTTCACATTCCTTTAAAATGTAATAAAGAAACAAACTTGTTTCTTTTTGTTAATTTATATGACCTTTGGTTATAAAAATAATTCAACCGGATGTCATATAATTTTTCTATGATAGAGTGAGCTAGCAAATTAACGTATTCTTGAGAATGACTATATTGATCTTCAGCATTGAAAATATTTACACTTATTAGGTTGTGAAGAACATTATAACATTTTTTAAAATTATTTTGTACTAGATTGTAGTAGCGTTATGTTTTTGTAGTCCGCAATAGCCAATTCCCGTTTTAATACTGCTTCGGGATATTTACAAATTTTTTATACTGACGGCGAAGGAGTTAAAAGTCCACCCCTATTTTTAAATTGATTAGCGATTTATAAGAATTACATTGTTGTACTAGTTTGCAACGGTCCTCACAATTCAATTTTCTAAATAAATATCGGACTATAAATCCCCCATTAATTGAAAATTCACTTAGTATAAATAAATCTTCATCATACATATTAGGCCAATTTAAATATCATCTGATGAGGCTTCAACCATTGCTTTTTCAATTCTCCATAATCTGGTAAACTAAAAATAAATGTTTACATTATAGTTTCTGTAAAAAATTGTACTTACAGTACATATTCGAAAATAAAAATAAATTATGAAAAGCAAAGCACTTAGCACATGAAATAAAATAAGAAAAATGCGGCACTGGTAATAACATATGTTTACAAAACGATAAAAACCCACGCCAACAACCAAAATTGTTTTCTTATTTTTTCTGATTTATAACTTAAATTAAGGATAATTTTACCACAAATCACTTTATTTTTAACATAATTTATATTTTATTTTATATAAACACGGTACGAAACTGGTACGAAACATGGTACGAAATTCCTTCCTGTAATTTTTTAGGCGTATTTTTGCAGTTTTTTACAAGACACTTCATTTTATTTAATGTTTATAATTTGTATTACTAAAATGATACACTACACACAATCCACTAACTATTTTAATAATATTTTAATTGTGTTTTAATTATTTTAATTAACATTTTCAAGAATTTTTAAGAGAACAAAATTTAACACGTCATTTTAAACAAAATCAAAAACTGGTTTGAGGGGTTTTTGTTTTGAGATATGAGACCGCCATATGCATTTTTTATATAACCATCCTGCTCTGACTTGCTTCATGCTTGCTTCACATAAAATAGGAAATTTTATATGCGAAAAAAGTTTACATTCATGTAAACTGAACTGTCAGATCAAAAAGGTTTGATCGGATTCAGCTGTCAGATCAACATTTTTGACATTATAAATTTTTTTCACACAAAAATCTTGATCTAACAAATTGCCTAGATCAATTTTAAAAAATCTCGATATTTTGTCAGATTTTTACGCATACAGATATACAAAAGTAAACGTCAAAACATAAACATCAAAACAAAGACCCCGCGCCATTTGTACAATTCAGTTTTAAATTTATTTTTGCTTTTATTAAATTTATTAAAATTTTAAGGATAATTTGTAATTTTGTTTGTGCGACGTATTTTCGAAATATATTGTGTACTAAAATGTTGTGTTTATGTATTACTATTTAAATATTACTACAAAAGTCAATCAAATTTCTTTCATATTCGCTTACATAAAATCCGATCAAATTGTTGTTGTAAAAGTAAACGAATTTGGTATAAGTATATAATTCTATGCTCCGAATTTGACTCACTTGACAGCTCATTACATTTATTCTACTCGTATATACTCTATTTCTATGGTTTTAATAGCCATGTTTTAATATTGGAGCGCCGAAGGGAAATTTATACTGAAACTGTAGCTATTTATTCACTGATGTTGCTAAAAACAAATATGTATTTAACGACCTGAAATATACCAATTAACATTTATTTTTGCATGACGTTATACAAAATAAATCATCTTGCTGCGTTTTAAATTTTTATTGTAAGATTAAGTTCCTAATGCTTTAAGGTATGTACAAAACAAAAGAAATATAAAATTTCCCTTTGAAATGGATAGTGCTTTCGATAGCGGCTCGCGATAAATAGGTAGAGCAAAATATATTTTATCGATTTTTAACTAAAAAGTTGAATGAAAAATCTTAGTTTAGAATTAAATAAAATAATTTTATGCAAAAATAGCGCGCTAAATATAAGTTTTGACAAACCCCGTGTTTTATTATTCGCGCACTATCCGGCGCCGAAGGGAAATTTCTACAGAAACTGCAGCTATTATGCACTGGAGTCGCTTTTATACACACTATTTCCACTGATGATAACCAACGTGGCGAAATATTTGAAATTAATTTATTAATAAGGAACAATCAAAAAATTGTGTACTAAAAAATTTCCCTGTTCCGTCAGTTCAGCAATTATTTAGTATTTTGATGAACTCGGCTGTACTCTACACAATATCCAAAGTTGTTCAGAGTTGTTGAGAACAAGCATAAATAAACTTTATTCGATAATATAATGCAAGATATTGATTTAGTATAACCTTTTTAGGATTCGATTTAATAAATCCGAAGCACAAATATTTTAATAATATGTGAATTGTTTAAAACATCAAAATATAATATATCGCGGTCTAGAGCAGCTGTTTCAAAAAAACGCAGCAAATAAAAAAACACGGCTATAGAAAATTGCATGCTCCGGACACAGCTATCGGGCGCTAATAAAAAAAACCGGCGCCGATGGAAGATTTATATTAAAACTGTAGCTATTTATTCACTGGTGTCGCTTTACAATAAAAATGAAAAAATAAATTCATTCATAAAACAAACATTTAACGACCTGAAATATACCAATTAAAATTTATTTTGGCATGAAATCATCTTGCTGCGATTTAAATTTTTATTGTAGGATTAAGTTTCTAATGGTTTAAGGGTTGTACAAAACAAAGGAAATTTAAAATTTCCCTTTGAAATGGATAGTGCTCCCGATAAATAGATAATATTTTTTTTATCGATTTTTAACTAAAAAGTTGAATGAAAAATCTTAGTTTAGAATTAAATAAATTAATTATATGCAAAAATAGCGCGCTAAATATAAGTTTTGATATAGAATATTGCGTGCTCCGGATGCAGCTATCGGGCGCTAATAAAAAATACACGGCTAAACGCGGCCTAGGTATGAATAATTACAATGGTTGTTTCAAAAGTTATAATATAATGGTTGTTTAAGAGATCCTAAGTCTAAACATAAACAATTACATAACAAGTGCATGTTTGACCATCGACGGCCGGATAGCAAAAAACACAAAATGCAGCAGAATGAATTAAATAAAATAAGTAAAATTATTAATTATTTATTTATTTGCATCATATATTCTTTTGTGGCACAGTCGTATAGTGAGTTTAGTGATGTATTAGTAGCTGTGTTTTAATATTGGAGCACTATCCGGCGCCGAAGGGAAATTTATACTGAAACTGTAACTATTTATTCACTGGTGTCGCTATACCATAAAAATGAAAAAATAAATTCTTTATGGAAACATTTAATAACCTGAAATATACCAATTAACATTTATTTTGGCATGACGTTATAAAAAATAAATCATCTTGTTGCATTTTAAATTTTTATTGTAAGATTAATTTTCTAATGGTTTAAGGGTTGTACAAAACAAAGGAAATTTAAAATTCCACTTTGAAATGGATAGCGCTCCCGATAGCGGCTCCCGATAAATAGGTATTTGCAAGATATTTTTTTATCGATTTTTAACTAAAAAGTTGAATGAAAAATCTTAGTTTAGAATTAAATAAATTAATTATATGCAAAAATAGCGCGCTAAATATAAGTTTTGACATAGAAAATTGCGTGTCCCGGATACAGCTATCGGGCGCTAATAAAAAAACATGGCTAGTCCTTTTACATGTATAAATTAAATGAGCGCAAAAAACAGGTATTTAGTCGGGATCCTGGTCGAAATTAGAAGGTACAAAACGCCATTTTTCTAAACGGCATTTTTCAAAATGACATTCCTTAAAACGACATTTTTCAAAACGGCATTTTTCAAAATTTCTTTTTTCGAAACGACATAGGTACGAAACGGCATTTTTTAAAACGGAATTTTTTAAAATTGCATTTTTTAAAACGGCATTTTTTAAAACGGCATTTTTCAAAATTGCATATTTCAAATCGACTAAGGCACAAAATGGCATTTTTCAAAGCGACATTCCTTAAAACGACATTTTTCAAAAAGGCATTTTTCGAAACGGCATTTTTCAAAATTTCATTTTTCGAAACGGCATTTTCCAAAATTGCATATTTCAAGACGACATACGTACAAAACAACAGTTTTCAAAACAGCATTTTTCAAAATTGAATATTTTAAAAAGGTACAAAATGACATTTTTCATAACGATTTATCGTTTATTTAAATTCTCTTTAATACATACATATATAAATAAATTTTAACTTAATATTTGCTGAATTCTTTTTTTATTAAAATTAAGTTTATGTTTTTTTCCTTAATAATATATCTAGGTTTTTTAACAAAGTTAAACCTTTAAAGATGTCATCGGTAATTTTTTTGTAGGCGTACCATTTTTTTATATTTTTTTTAAACAGACCAACCAAATAATATTCGAGTACAAAAAATATAATGCACGGCTGCAAACGAAAAATACGAAAGATGGGAATTTAACTTTGCTCGGTTAGGGGAAATTGATAAAAACTGAATAGTTTTTTGATGCGGCAATAATAACAATAAATTATTATAAGTTTGAAACGCAGTAAATATTAATGTTCGTTGCTGCTGTAATATTCGATACATTTTAGTAGATACTTCCGTTGTACTTCGCCCATTGTTTCCTTAGAACATCAAATTAATAAAACTTTTACAAACCGTTTTTAACATAATATATATACCAGGTGTCATATGAATAAATATATACCTGAGCTTCGATGTAGTAAAGACGATATTCTGATGTAAACGTATGCTATACAGCATATTATATAGGTGCGATAAACATAAAATTGTTCTGATTTCTTAAATGTGTACTATCTTGGGCAGGACCATAAACAAGAAAAACCCTCAAACATAAATTGTAGTGGCGACGTATGTTAATGATGCTACATATCTTGAAACTAATATCTTTGAATCGAATTTTTCGATAAACCCGATAAATGAAGAAAATATTTGCATGAGATGTATTCCAATATGGAATAATCCGCTACGGCCATGCAATTGTAGTAACTAACTAGAACTTCGAAGCACTATATAAAAATTTAGGTGAAAGAGAATATTATATGCATACTAAATCTTCTAATAATTGGTAATTCCAATGAAGGTAAATACCTTTCTTATAACATACCTAATAAAATTTTTATATAAAACATGTAGAAGAAATTTAATAAATAGACAAGTTCCTTTTCATTAGGCTTTATCCTAGTATTTCAACCAAGAATCGTTCAAAAATTTCATTCATGTCAAATTATTTCATCGTGTTCCGTTAATAAATAACCGTACCTATTGGTCATATTTCAGAAATTAATGAAAAAATAATTTTAGATTCATAATCGGTTACAAGTTTTATAAATGTCGTTTTGAAAAATGCAATTTTGGAAAATGTCATTTTGAAAAAATGCAGTTTTGAAAAATGCCATTTTGGAAAATGTTGTTTTGAAAAATGCCGTTTTATACCTATGCACTTTTGTACCTATGCCGTTTTGAAATATGCAGTTTTGAAAAATGCAATTCTGAAAAATGTCGTTTTTAAATATGTCTTTTTGAAAAATGCCATTTTGAAAATTTCCGTTTTAACCCTGCAATTTTGTACCTTATGCCATTTCGAACCTTATGCCGTTTTGAAATATGCTGTTTTGAAAAATGATGTTTTGTACCTTATGCAGTTTTTAAATATACCGTTTTGAAAAATGCAATTTTAAATTATGCAGTTCTGAACGGATCCCATTTAGTCGCTCTACTTTATGTGGAGTGGGGTTAAGCATGATCCAAAATTATAGTAAATGGTTTGCTTTAATTATTTTTATTTTGCGTAATGTAAATGCGCGCGCAAAGTGTGAGTGTGTTTTATTTGAGCCATGTTTATATCATCGAGGTAAATTAATGGAACATTTTTTAATGCATATTATCGATGAAACCGCATGATCTACAAGATCCAATCAGGATCGACTAAAAATATAATAAAATTGTAAAGGGGACTAGCCAAAGGGCTACAACCCGCCAAACAAGAATTTAAATTATGAAAGATAAATTACTAGATGATTTGTAAATCAGTTGTAATAAATAAATATATACAAAAAATATTATCGATGTATTGTATAGTTTTGTTGAATGATTTTTTATACGGGTCTTTTTCTATACTATGATATAAGCACAGAGAAATCACTCTCAGAGACCTAACCGAAAGGAAAATTCAATGATAAATTAATTTCTCGATGTCGTTACAAATGGAAAAATATCTCTAGCGGCTGTTTATAGAAATGCTTAGCTAAAACTCAAATCCCATTTTGGTCTGTTTGCTCAATATATATATTTCTCGCTCAATATATTTTTTCAATACGCGCCACGTACAAATAAAAATATTATATTTGTTTGTACAGTATAGCACCCAAATTATTCTTCAAAATTTGTTTTTTATTTTTATTCTACTATGAAAGTAGTGTACGAGTATGGTGTGTTTACTATAAGCAAAAAGTAACAAACGAAGAAATGTCGAAAAGCAAATGGCTTTGGATCGTTAACATATTTGATTGTATTAAGTTTATGCTGAAAACGTAAGTATTTAAATAGACGTCCTGATCAAGAATGTTGCATTCACAATCTTCCCTGACCTTCCGGTATGTTCAATTTTTTTTTTTTTTAATAATAATAAAAATAAATTGAATTATATTTGCCGACAACTTTATTGTTTTAAGCCAGGACTTTCGACAAAATTTCAATTTGAATTGTTTAAAGTAAGGAACAAAAAATTATTACAATATTAAAATAACTATAAATAAAACAATCAATTATTTGATTGATTGATTGATCAGAATGCACGGTCAAGACAGGGATCCTGGACACGCCGGGCCTACCTTTCACCCCCATACACACAACAAGATGAAGGGACAGAAAAGGTCACCAGACATGACAGACTCGACCCGGTCAAGACACCCAAGCAGTCAACAGCTAGTAAAGCACAAGACGGCACAATAACTCCGCCCTCTGGATACAAACAATCAGCAATCAAGATCCTAAACAAAATTTTTAATTGGTAAATTTCCTGAAACAAAACTTCACTACTATGAGTGACCAACCATTTCCTCCACCCAACTCGACAAAATAATATTATTATAATTATAATCTAATTACTTATACCATGCAAAATTAAATCTAGTTCTTATTAGCATAATTTATAATTAATTTAATTTAACAAAAATAATTTATTATTCATAAGCTGAATAATTGGATAGAAGAGAAATACTAAAACTAGTTAATCTCTGAAATAAAAATACGGCAAGTAGAAGACAAATAAAATATACGGTTTGTATGCATGCAGGCCCAAACAACGTAGACACGAAAAAACACCCCCACACAAATGCCATGGAAATTATCTTTTTTTAAGATCTTCCCCGACTCTACACATCCACATCCTGCACATGCGGAGGAGAAACAAACCCTCAGTCACCCGAGCATAAACTCTGCCTATCCACCCTCAATCCCGACAAACTGCTTTCACCTTCTTCTTGATTCAATCCTCATTCAGAACTTCACCATTCCCCACTATGAAGGCCCTAATCCGATGATCACCGTACAATATTCAGAACAAAACTTGTGTATATGCACGTAGAGTGGATGACCTCGAGAAGAAAAATGAATGAAACTCTCACTCTTCATGCATACGACAACCACGCTCTACACACTTTATACGAGATCACCAAATCAAAGGCATCACCGCTGAAAATAGTAAATCTCTAAACGAAAACTACCCAAAAATAAAAAAACAATTATCCAAAACCAAAGATAAATAAAGTTCTCTCTCAGGAGTATGTAAATCTATCTCTTCACCGCACCTGCAATAGACAAACTAATAAAATCATAAAAAAAAAATCTTCAAAAAATCCATACCACCCGTATGACTGCGTGTTTATACCCGCGGAAACCAGCGCGGCACCAACATATCACACATATATTCATACCTGCGGAGCGAGTGCGACATACCAGCGCCGCACCATTTTCGTATATGTATATACAAACTCCATACATTGACGGCCTATCTAAAACAAAAGATAAATATTTTGCATAATTACGAAAATCAGAAAAAAAGAAAATAATCGTCGATCACCAAACATGCATACTCTCCATACCAAAACAACAACAAAAATTGTTAGCGAGTGTAACTAAACAGAACAACAGACATGAAAAACCCTTTCTCGCGTAGTCAATATTCGAATAACCAACTATAAAATATATTTAAATATGTTTAATAAGTATATAACTTAAAATTGGAACAAATATGTTATAATTTGTTTTGAAAATGTATTAAAACAATGAAAAATACACTTATCTTATGCATCCTTTGGAATCAAAAAAGTTCCACACAATGAAGGTTTGCATGCAATGCGTATGATGTATTCAAGCAACGGTATCAAAATACATACATATCAACAAAAATTGTTAAGTACATATTCCACACTATTGCAAGCGCACCATACACAAATTATATATTATAACCATAGAATAAGTATGTAAGAATGATATTTTTCTTGTATTAAAATAGCATTAGGCTAATCAAAATATAAAATTGGGTACTGGTTGTATGCATGTTACCTCAATACGAGACCACGATATATTTTGGATTATCTGCCTTTCCTTGTTACACAATATTGAAAACAAGAAAAAAACGTTCGTATTTTTTTACTCGGCTATATAGTAAAATAAACTTTTATGAATGAAGGAAACAATAACAAAACAACACGATGATCATACTGTCGGATTATTAAAAACGAGCTCGTCTACTCACGATTTATTTGTTAATGTGCGTGTGTATAATGAACATTTATAAAAAATAAAATATTCTACATCCATAGAAAAATAAATATTAAACAAATTAAGTAAAACCAATACCGTAGTATTGGTATTGGTAAAACAGATAATTACTTTTTCTATGTATACTGCTGCATATAGTTTTTTTTTCGAATTACACAGGCATATTTTAAATAATTTTCTTTTCGGCAAAAAATAGTAAGACTTTGTTCATAATTTTAAAATTCTTTATTTATTTCTCCAAATCTATTTCGCCCCTCAAAGTAAACCCCCCCCCCGGCCTCAATACACTTGTGCCAACGTTTTTTCCAATCCTCGAAACAGTTGTTAAAGTCAATTTCCGGAATAGCCTCCAATGCTCGTACCGATTTACGTTTAATGTCTTCAATTGATTCAAAACGGTTTCCCTGGAGCGATCGTTTGAGTTTGCTGAACAGCCAGAAGTCACACGGAGCTAAATCAGGCGAATGCGGTGGTTGCAAAACGATATGGGTGGACTTTTTGGCGAAAAAATCACGTAAAACCAATGCAGTATGAGAAGGTGCATTATCGTGGTGCAAAACCCAAGAGTTGTCGACCCATAATTCCGGCCTCTTTTTACGAATAGCTTCGCGCAAACGACGCATAGCACTCAAATAGTATTCCCTGTTGACAGTTTGGCCGGTCGGAAGGAATTCGGAGTGCACCACACCTCGATAATCGAAGAAAACTGTCAACATCACCTTGATTTTTGACTTGCTTTGACGTGGTTTTTTAGGCTTCGGCTCACCTTTGACACGATATTCGGCCGATTGATCATCTGTTTCCGGGTCGTAAGCATAAATCCAAGACCGAAGCCGCTCACTACGGCATATTTCAAAACAGGATGTAACAAAACAGCATAGCACAAAACAGTTTATGGTACAGAACAGGATGTCACAAAACAGGATATCACAAAACAGGATATGGTACACTAAAGTATATGGTACAGAACAGGATGTCACAAAACAGGATATCACAAAACAGGATATGGTACATTAAAGTATATGATACAGAACAGGATGTCACAAAACAGGATATCTCAAAACAGTATATGGTACACTAAAGTATATGGTACAAAACAGGATGTGACAAAACAGGATATCACAAAACAGAATATGGTACACTAAAGTATATGGTCCAAAACAGGATGTCACAAAACAGGATATCACAGTATATGGTACACTAAAGTATGAGGTACAAAACAGGATATGACGAAACAGAACATCACAAGACATGATATGGTACACTAAAGTATATGGTACAGAACAGGATGTCACAAAACAGGATATCATAAAACAGTTTATGGTACAGAACAGGATGTCACAAAACAGGATATCACAAAACAGTATATGGTACACTGAAGATTATCAAAATTGGTTGGACATATCTTATATATTTTTATATCTGGTTCCGTATATTTGAGATTTTAAAAATATTCTTGGGTGAAGTTTTAAGGAATTTGTATCGTTTAGTTCGATAAATGTTTTTTTTTAAATATTTTTAGTAATAACAATATTGTCAAGAAGAGATTTGCCTTCGCCTATAGCAATTTTGAAACTTTTAATTGGAAATTGATTCTACGGAAACACAATGCTATAAAGCATTATCATTACTTTAATACTAAATTCGTTCGAACTGTCAGATCAAAAAGATTTGATCGGATTCAGCTGTCAGATCAACATTTTTGACATTACAAATTTTTTTCACACAAAAATCTTGATCTAACAAATCGGCTAGATCAATTTTAAAAAATCTTGATTTTTTGTTAGATTTTTACGCATACATATATACAAAAGTAAACGTCAAAACATAACATCAAAACAAAGACCCCGCACCATTTGTACAATTCAGTTTTAAATTAATAAATTCTAAATTAATTTTAATAAATTTATTAAAATTGTAAGGATAATTTGTAATTTTATGCGACGTATTTTCAAAATATCTTGTGTGTTTTTGCTTTTAATAGATTTATTAAAATTTTAAGGATAATTTGTAATTTTGTTTGTGCGACGTATTTTCGAAATATCTTGTGTACTAAAATGTTGTGTTAAATGTGCGAAATTATATAATTCCTTATGCTTTTAATTGAAAATTATTGATAAATAAATTAATTAAATTGAGAAATGGGAGACACTATATTGAACATTTTAATTCTGTGCTATATAATTTTTTTGTTATACCGATGCTAACAAGGTGAAATGATAAACCCGCCATTTATAATAAACAATTTTGGTCTTTCTTTTCACAAATATTATTACAAAAGTAGATCAAATTTCTTTCATATTCGTTTACATAAAATCCGATCAAATTGTTGTTGTAAAAGCAAACGAATTTGGTATAAGTTAAATAAAATTTTCCTTCACTTAATACTTGTAGATAATGTTTTAATATAAATCTTAATCGCTAATATTCTGTTGTTCCGAAATATGTGCATGAAAAGTAAGAAATGTAAGAATTACAAATACATATGTGAAACCTTGAAAAGGTGTGCAATTTCAACGGCTCAAGTACAACAAGCCTCTGTATTTGGCTTACCATTAGTATCAACCACTCGCAACTAATAGTGCTACTAATTCTAACCAGTGCAATGTTCAGATGTTAATTTTATGATGCCTTAATAAATGTGTAAAAATGACTGACGCGTTATAATAAATCTAACTTTAATCTTGGGTTCATTTTATTAAGCCCTTCCTCGCCTAAACTCTTACGCCTGCTTGTTAGTGAGCTAGGATCACAGGGAAGGCACCACTGAAAGTATTCATAACCACAAAAATATTGCCAGTAAGGTCTATCTACCCACTAGGTGACTGTATGTCAGAAAGGCCACACATATAGCTCAGCATGTGGAGGCCAATGACTAAACGTATCGGTAAAGGAGGTTGTCAAGGACCATCTTGGAATTGACTATTGAGATTCTGCTCTAATTGCATCCATCTTAGGACATGAGCTAGTTGAAATAGTTTATAAGCTGGATTAAGGAGGCTAGATAAGCGATGTTCAAATAGCCTGCCTTGACCGGTAAATGTTTTCCTAGACTGAGACCGTTGCAATTTTAAATACTTGAAAACCAGAAATTAATATTAAAAATTTCGGTGCATTTTTGTTCAAAAACGTAAGATTTACAGTTGGCAAATTACGAGTCAATAAAACGGAGCGAACCCTTTAACAGTTAGCAATTATTAATTAAATTTTTTTAAACTGGTTCAGTTGTTAATAAAAAGGAAGGGCTCATTTTTGTTGAGGACGATGTATGGAAAATTTCCAAAGTGAGGGAAGGTGTTGCTATATTCGAGTACAAAATATTTCATAAATTTCGCACTTTAGCCGGAACATATACTGTTAAAATATTTTACATTCACAAAAGTTGACATATCTCTCTTAAGTTGTCTTTTCTAAGAAGACATAAAAATATTTTTCAATAATTTAAAAAAAAAAATTATTTTTAGTAATTTGAACATGAATCAGTGCCTTAAACGTCTTGAGCTATTTAAATAAGTTACACATTTTAAATGACAATTATATGAGTACCAACTCGATTTGTATGGCTCACGCAAGCAGTCTAACCACAGTTTTCAAATTTTAATACGATCCTTCTTTTGAAAATCTGTCCATCTGATTAACGAGATCAAGCCATCATAACTTATCCCATTCACAAAACAAAATGTAACAACCGTTATTCGTTTTTTGTAGGTACACTTTGCAAAAAAAGCATTAACAATATAATCTGGCGCATCATCGAATTGAAATTGATCTGTCGAATTCAATCTGATTTGTCGCGCTCTCGTCCGTTATAATTCAGCAAATTAATCGGTTTTATTTAAAAGTTTATAAATAAAATTTTGCAATTTTAACCTTATTTAATGTCTAGAAAAATATTTAATGTCTTTACAACTCAAAAACAAACTAGTTGTTCCGTTCACGAGAAACCAGAATACATTACCGACTATAACAATCTCAACTGGCATTTTTTTGGTACCTTAACTACAAATTGTAGAAAATATTTTATGTGATACTAAAGTTGATAACAGGTGTCTTGATCGCTTGTGATAAAACCCATTATTTAATTTTCGGGTTTACCAAATGAGATGAACTGTAAAATTATAATTTATTATAATTGTTATTTTACTCTTATTAGCTTGTAAATTTTATTAGTTTAAAGTTTTATTGCTTAAAGTTGATTACTGTATTTTTTAAGGATGTACACTGGACAATACAAAAAGCCATTCAATGTTAAATCTACCTGTTTTTCCCCCTACTTTAAAAATATAAATGCATGCCGAAAAACGTATATAAATAGAGAGAAATTGATTTAGAATTTCAATTGTCGGCCAATTTTTGCAATTTAAATTTAAATACAAAAATCAGCAAATAAACTACAATTTACAAGTGATTCATAAAGTGTTTTATAAATAAATATATTAAAAGATACTTTGAATATAATACGTTTCAAATTAAGAAGGAATGGCAGAAATGGGAGACGAGAATATTCCTGAATTAGAAGAGCTAAAGTGTGAAGTTATGTTGTCCAATAAGCATAGCAAACTATTGTCGTGTCATGGATTTTGCTACGGATATCACGCTTGTGCAATGCCATTGCAGTGTAACAGCAGAGGAGAGAAATGCGGTTTTTTATATAATAAAAATTCATCAGGCTCATAATCACGCCCCAGATGCTGAAAAACTACAAGTTTCGAATGCATTAAACAACATTAAAAACCATGCATTAAACGATTTACCTTGTCAAGTGTTGCAGAAGGAAATATCTAAGCTACCAGAATATGTAGCAGGTTCTCTTCCATCAAAACGGGCCTTGACACAAATGATAAAAAGGGAGAGAAAGAAGCAGGTACTGGATAAGGAACCAGAATCATTAGGCTTCGATATACCATTACGATACCAACAAATTGGCGACGAAAAATTTATGTTCGGGGACATCACAGTTGGAGAGGACCGTATTTTAATTTTTACGACGCAAAAAAGTTTGAGAAAGTTGGAGGAAGCTGCATTTTGGATAATGGATGGAACGTTTAAAGTGGTACCCAAGGTGTTTTTCCAACTTTACACCATTCACTGCAGTATTCAACCCCGCAATACGGTTCATCCAATGGTCTATATATTAATGAACGGTAAAACGACTGCGCTGTATGAAAAGGTGTTTTCCAGTTTAAATGACAACGCTTTGGAACTTGGAATTCATTTGGTACCTAAACTCATAATTACGGATTTTGAAAAGACAGCAATTAACGCAATTCGTACCGTATTCGAAGGTGTTGTTGTCAAAGGCTGCAACTTCCATTTTATGCAAAATATATATAAGCATATACAACAAGTTGGCTGGCAAATCCGATATGGCACCGATATTGAGTTTGCACTAAAAGTTCGACAAATAGCTGCATTGAGTTTCCTAGAACATGAAGAGATTCCTGTATGGTTCGAAGAAATATCTTCAGAATTTGGAAGAGAATTTGAGCCACTAACAAACTGGCTCAATGAATATTATATTGGTGGAAAAAACGGAAGACCCCCATTGTTCCCGCCGAGTCTATGGAGTGTCTATGTACAGAACGAGAAAGGCATACCACGAACTCAAAATTATGCTGAATCGTACCACAGACGCCTCAATATAATTTAGTAAATTTGGGTTTTTGAAAGCTCTAGCTAGTAATATTTATTTATAATGCTAATTTTATGAAAGTATGTATATATGTAGATCAATAATACGAAAAAATCAAAAAACTCGTTAAAAATTAAAAAATAATTATATATATTTATACCAAAATTCATTTCTCTTTCATGAACTGTGAACTATGTATATTGTCGTGTTCTCTTTTAATCTGTCCTATTAAGTACCATGTACTTTAGTGTACCATTTACTGTTTTGTGATATCCTGTTTTGTGACATCCTGTTCTGTACCATATACTTTAGTGTACCATATACTGTTTTGTGACATCCTGTTTTGTGACATCCTGTTCTGTACCATATACTTTAGTGTACCATATACTGTTTTTTGATATCCTGTTTTGTGACATCCTGTTCTGTACCATATACTTTAGTGTACCATATACTGTTTTGAGATATCCTGTTTTGTGACATCCTGTTCTGTACCATATACTGTTTGTGATATCCTGTTTTGTGACATCCTGTTCTGTACCATTTACTTTAGTGTACCATATCATGTTTTGTGATATCCTGTTTTGTGATATCCTGTTCTGTGCCATATACTTTAGTGTACCATATCCTGTTTTGTGATATCCTGTTCTGTACCATATACTTTAGTGTACCATATCCTGTTTTGTGATATCCTGTTTTGTGACATCCTGTTTTATTACATCCTGTAATGAAATATGCCGTACCGTATGGGACCTATCCAAGACTCATCGCCAGTTATAATACGTTTCATGACATCCTGGTAGTCGGAAAGTATTGTTTCACAGACGCCAACGCGACGCTGTTTTTCCAAAAAAATTGAGTGATTTTGGAACCAATCGTGCTTTCACTTTTCTTAGGCCCAGATGATCTTTCAAAATGGGTTTCACTGATCCTTTCGATATTTCAACGATGCCAGTATGGTATCTGACCTGTAATCGTCGATTCTCGAGCACCAATTCTTTGATTTCATTAACGTGTTGATCATCAGTTGATGTTGATGGCCGTCCTAGACGTGGTTCGTCGTCAACACTTGCTCGCGACATTCAATTATCACCGAAGGCCTTTTGCAGCATTCTTAATGTTTCGGCACCACAAAAATGATTCCGCACACAAAATTTAATGGAACTTCTTTGTTGAATAATTTCACTCATTGTAAAAATCACCGAATGCACTGTTTGTACTTCAGAAAGACAAGCGTATACTAAACACTAATAATTATTTTGATGTGAAATTTGGCACAGGTGTCACTGACAGTCATACCAACATAGAAAAAAAATATTTCGACGAATGGTTTTCCGCGCGAAATTAAAATTAAAATGTCTTACTACTTTTTGCCCACAGTAGTATGATTGATCGAAACATGCCGGGTTTAAAAAATAAGAAAATTAGTGGAATTAATTTGGTGTATTTGCTTCAATCTTCCACAATTGACCTCATAAAGAATGACTTTAATGTAACTTATAAGTTTAAAAAACTTATTTTGATATTTAACATTTTATTTACATAATCGTGTTAGTTATATTATTCTCTAAACTGTTAAAGTTCAATTAAAAACATTGAGTTTATTTTTAAAATAAAATGATCGATCTACAAAACCGTAGAACTATTTTATAAAAATTGGACAACCAAAAATTATAATGAAAGTGATTTGCAATATATTATTTTTAACCAAAACACAACAAACAAAAATTAATTTTATTTTGAGCCAAACGCATTCTAGAAACAATGCTTACTAATCCAAATGAGACAAAACGATGGAATCGTATTTTCAAATTAATCATACCATGCATTTTACCTTATTTATACATGCATATTGTAAAAAACAAACTTACTTAAAAAATTATTTTCCGTTGAGGCAGCCATATTATTTTCATTATTAGAAATGACTACACAACTAAACAACTAATAAAATTAACTATGTATTAACTTGTTTTTAAAAAGTAACTTTTGTTTCCGAAAACGTTTAATTCCGGTGAACCATTGAAAATAAATAAGCAAAAATTCGTTCGCAATGCATCAAAAACATGTTTAACGGGACGAAAATCAAAATATATCTATATACATGTATATTCCTATACAACGACAATGAATATATATATATATATATATATATATATATATATATATATATATATATATATATATATATATATATATATATATATATATATATATATATATATATATATATATATATATAGATATACATGGATGCCTATATACCTATGCAGCGACTAAAACCTAGAAAATGCATTGATTTGGTTTTCTAATTTCGTTCAATACTTTTCATTTTTGAATTAAAACAACGATAGAGCTGTCGAAACAGCGTATGCAAAACAATTTAAAAGTTTACCTTCCTGTAAATTCTACAATCATATTATAGTTTGCTAAAGATTGCATAAATATTAAATGGGAAACAAAGTACGAAAAGAAAAACTATTTAAAATATGCCTGTGTAATTCTAAAAAAAACTATATGCAGCAGCGTACATAGAAAAAATAATTATCTGTTTTACCAATACCAATAATACTACGGTATTGGTTTTACAAAAATCTACTTAAATATAAGTCCTGCTCTAACGCTCTAAAGATTGAGTTGGTTACACTAACAACCCAATGTAAATTTGATTTTTTTTCAGTTTCTGCTTTGTTTCTGTACCAACACATTTATACTTAGTTATTTAAAAAAAATTTACTATAGAGAAAAAATACCAATACATCTTTAGTTAGTTATTGTTTATTTCATATGTGTGGAGTTAGCAGGACTTATATTTAAGTAGATTTTGGTTTTACTTTATTTGTTAATATTTATTTTTCTATGGATGTAGAATATTTTATTTTTTATAAATATTCGTTATACGCGCGCGCATAAACAAATAAATTGTGAGTAGACGAGCTCGTTTTTAATAATCCGACAGTATGATCATTGTGTTGTTTTGTTATTGTTTCCTTCATTCATAAAAGTTTATTTTACTATATAGCCGAGTAAAAAAATACGAACGTTTGGCTTGTTTTCAATATTGTGTAACAAGGAAAGACAGTTAATCCAAAATATATCGTGGTCTCGTATTGAGGTAACATGCATACAACCAGTACCCAATTTTATATTTTGATTAGCCTAATGCTATTTTAATACAAGAAAATTATCATTCTTATCTATTTTTTCTATGGTATAACCAAAGAGCATGAACAGTATCAGAGAGATGAAGAAGGACTAACAATTTCATCAAAACATTGATGGGTTATGCCAAAACCAACTATAATAGAAGCACTGCTACAGCAATACACACAAAGGAATCCAAACTACAGAAAGTTGATTAGAGTATATTTATATATTGTATTGTTTCCAAATAAAATTCAATATGTTCACACACTAATATCATTGGTTTGTACCATAAAGCAAAATATACATAAGAGGACTCATGTAGACATTCCGAGGTTAATCATCTATTTTACTATTGGCAATCGGTATAAGCTTAACAAGAACAATGAACTATATAATAACTATGCCGATATGTTTATAAGATTTAGTTTATAAGATTCGTATATATGGTTTAAATATAGCAAATTAAATTTGTGTATATAAATATATCCAAACTATAAAATAAGATTAACCTCGTAGAAATGGGCTTATAAAATTTGCACTACTTGATTCTCTTATATATTTATTCCTCGATGTTTGTAATGATGAAAACAATGAACGAAAAAAAAAACATAAAAACAATTTGTTTTATCTAACAAATTAAGAAGCAAAATATGTAATTACTATTAAATAAACAAAATATTAAAACAAAAAAATATCTTTGAAAACCATAAAATTGACAGCCTCTACATAAAGAAGTATATGTGCTAACTCGCTAACTAGTTAATAAGTGTGGTGCGAAATGACAAAATGAGCAGAACAAAAAAAAATTGCATAGCATTGTTAGTGTACCCAATACAATCTTTTGTAGTTTCTTGTATGTTGGCATCTGCGTTTCAGACTTTGTTCATGGCTTTTAATTGTTATTGGTTTTTGTTATTCAATCGAATGGGTCATGCCAAAATCTACTTAATTATAAGACATTGACAGATACCTATGTAAAAAACTACCAAAGAGTGTTTTTTTTCATTTTTGTTCGTTTCTGCACCTACATATTTATACTTAGTTTTAAAAAAAAAAATTACTATGGAAAAAAATTACCAATACATCTTTAGTTAGTTGTTGTTTATTTCATATGTGTGGAGTTAGCAGGACTTATATTTAAGTAGATTTTGGTCATGCAACTATACATACGCATTTTTGTTTAGTTATATTTACTTGTTCATACTAATACACTTTTTTTGGAAGGACAATATAACCAAGACAAATTTTGAGTTACGTTAAAATCTACTTAAATATAAGTCCTGCTCTAACTCTCATTGACAGATACCTATATAAAAATAACTACCGAAGAATGTGTTGGTTACACTAACAATTCAATGTAAATTTGATTTTTTTTTCTCATTTTTCTTTGTTTCTGCACCTACACATTTATAATTAGTTATTTAAAAAAAAATTACTATAGAAAAAAAATTACCAACACATCTTTAGTTAGTTATTGTTTATTTCATAGTGTGGAGTTAGCAGGACTTATATTTAAGTAGATTCTGTGTATCGATTTTGTCCCAAAATGTGTGAAACGAAATGAGTGTAACCGGAAAGCTATAGTAGTAGTATTTATGTTTATGTTAGTTAGTGACGCCCGTATAATTGGCTTGCTTTACTATACACATGCAAACCACGTGTCATTGTTTTTGTTTACTCCATTAACCCTTGATGAGATTTTTTATTCCTATATTGAGGAGCGCGATTGTGCTCCTTTTCACTCAAAGGCTTAACCATTGTAAACCCATATTTTTGTGTTTTTTGAAAAAATGAAGAAACATTCGTCATTTTGGAACAATGATTCGTCGAACATTTTTTTTAAACGAATGAAAAGACAAACTAATGCAACACTGAATCCGCCTTTACATAGTGTTACTTTTTAAATATTTATGTATTTTCGATTTTTTTTATAATTAATATTTTATTTTTAAAATTTGTGAAATTTAAATTAAATTTATATATAAAATTTAAACATATAACATATAAACATATAAAATTAATTTATTATAAAAAAAATAGTAAATATAGAATACATTAGCATGTTAAATAATGACACTCCATAGCTCGTGAGCAGACGTAATGTGTTGAGAAAAGGAAATAAGCACCATAACAATTAAACCGATTCACCCGGATCGCTTTATTTTGGTACTGTCCATCATAAATATAACACAAATACGAACAAAAGAAAGATACAAATACAAAGACATAATTGTGTATTATACATTGTATACGTATTCAATATTTTTGCTTCACTCATTTTAAATGAGTAACTCACGGGACAAAATCGATATACTGGTTACGTACTCACACAATAATACGTGTACATGTAAAATTGATTGATTGATTGATTGATTTTGAATGCACGACCAAGTTCTTAGACAAGATCTCCCGGGAGACGCCGGGCCCACCGTACACTCCTTTTACATATAACAAAACCGAGGGATTAGACAGGTTAATTGGATGGGACTGAATCAGCCCGGTTACAGACACCTAGAAATAGCCGATAAGGTAGGCAATGGTAAGGATAGGAAAGGTTTTTTTTTTTTTGGCAGAGCGACCCGGTTACAAGAACCTTGATCGTACAACACAAGACAATACAAGGGATAAAAGTTTTAATGACCATCAACAATTGCTTCTTGGAAACAGCACCTAAAATAAACCTACATTACAACCAACCCCCGCATACAACCAACCCCAATCAAGTATGATGATATAATTTTTTGTGGAGACTTCAATTACAACATGTTAGGCAATGCTTCTATAAAGGCCAAACAGTTTGAGGATTTATTGAAGTCATATGATTTGACTATTGTTAATGGTGAACCAACTTCTTTTTATGATGACCTCTCATCCATGCTTGATCTCATTATTACTAATACTGATAATATTAGATTTTCTAATCAAATATCACTGGGTTTCACTGATCATGACTTGTTATATTGGAGTTATGGCGATATCAATACAGCGAAAGCTAAACAAACCTATTTTCGGGATTACACATCATTTAACATTGTCGAGTTAGCTGGGGAGAACTTTACTCAGCCATGGGAAGGGATTTATTTTATGAGTGATGTTGATGAACAAATTGAACTGTTTAATTCGTGTGTTTTAAATTTATATGAAAAATATGTTCCATTACGACCGGTTAAAATAACTAAATCAATTTCTCCTTGGATGACAAAGGAAGTACAAAATCTAATCATATTGCGGGATTTTGCCTTATCTATATGGAAACAAGTTCGGTCTAGTGAATTAAGAATTGTTTATTGTCGAATAAGAAATATAGTGACGTCTCTGATAAGAGTCAACAAACGCAAAATTCTTAATGATAAATTGGAAGTCGAGCAATCTCCTAAATTATTTTGGCAAACTATGGATCAATTAGGCCTTGGCAAAACTAATGATTTTTCTGCTAGTTGTGTTTATCAGCCAGCCGAGTTTTTAAACGAATTCACTACTACCTCGATTAGGAATATCACTAACAGCCCTGAACTTCTTGAAGATTTACTAGTAAGTGATTTTTCTGCAAATTTGTTCAGTTTTAATACGATAACAATGCCACATTTAGTTAAAGCGCTGAATGCTATAAAATCGAATAGTACTGGATTGGATAATATTTCAATTAGATTCATTAAAATTGTTTTTCCATTTATCAGCAAGTATTTGCTTCTAATTATAAATAATATAATTACAACAAGCTCGTTTCCAGGTATTTGGAAACATGCTAAGTTGATACCGATCCCAAAAACTAATAATCCTATCTGTATATCTGAATTTCGTCCAATAAGCATTTTACCTACACTTTCCAAATTATTGGAAAGAGTTATGAGTGAACAATTTATTCAATATATTGAGGGGAATGGAATGCTGGATTGTTATCAATCCGCTTATAGATCATACCATAGCACTAACACTGCTGTCTTAAGTGTAGTGGATGATATAAGACGAGATTCGGATAAAAACAATGCTTCTATACTAGTTTTGTTTGATTTTACGAACGCATTTGATCGCATTGATCATGTAATCTTGCTTCAAAACTAAAAGTACATTTTAAATTTGGTCGGTCAGCTTGGTCCTTGATTCGAAGTTATTTGTCTAATAGGTCTTTAACGGTTTTTATAGGTGATAAGTTCTCTGAAAGCATTTGTACCAATGTTGGCGTTCCACAGGGATCGGTGCTAGGACCCTTGTTGTTTGCAATGTATATAAACGATTTGCCTAGAAGTTTGTCGGTAGCTAACTATCATTTATTTGCTGATGATGTGCAAATATACTCCTCCTGTGTGATTGAGAAGATTAATTACTGTATTGATTTATTAAACATAGAGATAGAAAATATTGAAAAATGGGCAAAAGATAATAATTTACTTTTGAATGCAAAGAAGACTCAGGCAATTGTAATTTATCGGAATGAGATTAACACTGATAATATCCATTGCATTAAAGTTAATAATGAACGTATAATGTTTTCGAGTAAGGTTAGAAATCTAGGTATAATTATTAACAAAACCTTAACCTGGGATGACCACATTCAAATGGTTACTAGTAAATTGTATTTCATGCTCAGACAACTGTGGACATTAACTAAATTTGCAACGCCGGAACTAAGGAGAAAACTATTTTTGGCCTATATATTTCCATATTTTGTATATGGAGATGTAATATTTTTTGGGATGCAAGACTATAACTTAAAGAAATTAGAAAAGGCATTCAATGCTTCAATTCGATATGTTTTCAAATTGCGAAAATTTGATCATATATCCGCTTATGCAAATAAAATTATTGGATGTCCTATTGGAGAGTATTATGAATTTAGGGTTTGTTTTTTGATTTATAAACTGTTAAAATTTCGTTTACCAATCTATTTGTCAGTTAAACTTCAAGAGAAAAAGTCTAGCCGCACTAAGAATTTATTAGTTCCGTCCAATAGATACGATATACTGAATCATTCTTTTTATGTTCGAGGAGTTTGCCTTTGGAATTCATTACCCCTAACCGTTAAGAAATCTGAATCGTGCTCAAGTGATAGAACTTATTAGTATATTTTCATTTATAATAATATTCATCCATCATCATTGATATTTTCATCACTCTTATAATTATTATTATTATTTTAATTATTATTATTATTATTATTATTATTATTATTATTAGTATTAGTATTATTATTATTATTATTATTATTATTATTATTATTATTAATATAATTATTCTTATTGTTTTCTTTTTTCTAATTATTAGTTTTAGTTAAGAATTTTATTATATGTATTTTACAAAATGATCTTAACATATATATAAATAAGCTATAGCTTAATATGTGTAACATACAGATAAATAAATAAATAAAATAAATAAATACATTAAAAATTCTATTATTCATCTGCCTCTAAAGCTGAAATGTAAATTCATCATTAATTAAATAGGATTAATAAATTTTGATTTGATTTGAATGCACAACCAACAGTAGATGTGACAGACCTGGCCCGGTTGCAAACTCTTTCAAATTGTGTCAGCTTCCCTTTGAACCGCATCTGAAATTAATTATTAGTTTGAAATACTTTAGTTAAGTATAGCCATCAAAACCGCTTCCAGAATGCTTAACTCCTGGAGTCAATATATTGTTAGAATTTGAATTATTTGCTGATAAGTGCTATTGGATCCGGAATTCTTTCCCTAACAGCCAATATTTAATTTAAATTTTATTATTATAAACCAGTTTTAAACACTAACACCCGGAGTATCCGTATCTAACCAGCACCACTCTTAAAATAGATTAACTGCTTTACCAAGAATAAGTAAACTGTTTAACTTATAATAACTTATTATAACTAAATACTAAATTTAAATAGTTAATAACTGGGTCGCCTTCCAAAATATTTCCTGTAGATTAACTTAAGATTAATGACTACCACTTCACTTTATAATATTCGAAAGTTTAACCAACAAAACTGCTTCCCAAACACCAATGTCCAAGAAATTAAATTGGTTATTAAATTGAGATGCATAGATACTATTAATTCCGGAATCCTTTCCTAAATCCAGATTAAATTAATTTTATTATTCCAATCCATTTTTAAAATATTATCACACCCGAATATTAGTCATTAATCAGCACCAATCATAAATTAGATTAACTATTTGCTCCGGAATGGGCAATGAACAAATTTTTCTTTTCCAATGTTCGGAAATAGATTTAGTAATTTATTGTCAGCAAGTTACCTAAAAGTTACCATGGGCTATTTCCGAAAACGGCTAATGTTGCCATAAAATATATTCGATCCGAGTATTTTTATGGCAACAATTTTAAAATTAACAAAAGAAAAATAATTTTATATTTATAATTGTTAAGCATTCATAATAAAAACAGACGCGATAGAAAAAAATGTAAATTTGGCATTTGAATTAATTAAAAATAAATTAATAATAATCCTATAAAAAATTATGGCATTACCATATTGAATATTTTTATATAGGGGTTGCTTCTTATTTACCTGCAAAAATTTGCAGAAGAAAACAATTTCTACATGTAAATGCCCCATAAAGCAACGTAAATCTAGTACATTACTAGGTTGCTCAGTAAGTTTTGTCGCTCGATAAGAAAAACACGATTTTATGGTTTTTAAGTACATTTAGATTCCATCCCTGAAGTGAGAACTACTATCGTGACAAGATAGAGAATAAAAAATGGTATTGCAAAAAGGAACTTATTGATTCATTAGTAATATAAAGTGTAACATTTTAATCAACATTTTAATCATGAGCTCGACTTATTCTGTACGAAATGTAAAGGTGGGGCCACATTTACAAAAATTTGTGCAGAACACAGCATAACTTGTTTGAAGTTTGTCCTAAATCTGCACTAAAAGAAAATTAAGATTCGTTTAGGACAAACTTCACGGTTCTGTACAAATGCGTGAAGTTTATCCTAAATCCTAAAAATTGCATATGTACTATATAAGCGAATATAACATAATTCTTTCGTATAAACGAATAAAACTGAATGGTCTATCATTTAAACTGAATTTTATTAAATACGAAAATGAAAGTATCTGCTAACTTTTTAATAAATCTTATAATTCCTATTAAACTTCTAATAAACGTTATTGTAAAGTATTTGTATTTAAAGCCACGTGGCCGCTTCCCTTCACTATATTTCCAGAACCAAAAGTATTTGTTTGTTTGCCTAGACTCTTAGGTTAATTTCTGTATGATGGTCATTTGTGTAATTTTTCCTAAATGGCATTTTATTAAGTTAATAACATTATATTATGCCTCATCAAATTTTTACCTTAACATTACACGCTTAGTGATATTAAATTATTTTTTAATACAGGGTGTCCGCCGGGAAGGTATACTACTTTGTTTTGCCGCCATTTAGGTGAATATTAGTATTGACAGTTCATACTTGACAGTCGTGAAGTAGACACGTGGCAAATTTATTATGGAAAAATATTCGATAAACCATTGTGTCAATAGGATGTTACAGCTCGCCCATGACATTCCCGATTTTCATGAAAAAATCATAATGAGTGACGAGGCACATTTTCATTTAAATGGATATGTGAATAAACAGAATAGTCGGTTACGGGCAATGGAAAACCCTCACATTATTCATCAGTCACCTTTACATCCATTAAAAGTGACAGTCTGGTGTGAAATTTGGTCAGGAGGAATCATTGGATCTTACTTCTTTGAAAATGAAAACGGCGTAACGGTAACTGTGAATGGGGAGCGATATCGTGATATGATTGAAAACTTTTTAACACCACAGCTGCATACTTTGGGCTTGATTAACATGTGGTATCAACAAGACGGTGCCACATCGCATACAGCCAGGATTACAATGGAATTACTGCGAGAACTCTTTCCACAACAAGTTATTTCAAAAAATGGTGATGTTGATTGGCCTCCACGGTCGCCTGATTTGACTGCTCCGGACTTCTTTTTGTGGGGATATCTAAAAAGCAAGGCTTATGCAAACAAACCAGAAAAGCTTGAGCAACTCAAACAAAATATTCGTGATGAAATTAATGAAATACCGCGTGAAATGTGTGAGAATGTAATGAAAAATGTGCTCAAAACGGCTCGCATTTGTGAGGCTAACAGAGGCGGACATTTATCTGATATTGTATTCCATACATAATTGCCGACATTAAATAAAACATTTATCAATTTAAGATCCATTCTCTTTCATTTAATCAAAAGTCATAAACAAACAAAGCAGTATACCTTCCCGGCGGACACCCTGTCGTTTTATTTAATTACAGATCTACTCTATATTAATTATAAATATTAGATTGTAAATGCGGCAATTTGCATTTGTTTAATCTGTTTTATTAGGTTTGACAGAAAGTTGCCAAATATTTCTTGCTCGTTATTAACTTTGGAATTATTTTCAAAAATTTTTCTCAATTTTTTGACACTGAAACGACAAACCTATTTCGCAAACAAACTGGCATTGAAAAACTGAAACTGAAAAAAACTTTCTAACCTCCTATCCTGGCCGACCATGGTAGGAAAAAATAGTTGTCTCATTATTCATTAAAACGATTCCATTAAAATTACATTTTAAATTTATTACATTAATGTATTACATTTTACATTTTTTCAAATATCCACAACAATCTGAAACGATAGTGACCTATATGGTTAGGTGCTATATTATCCAAGCAATCCAAAAAGTATCAACTCTGGAAAAAAGAGCCATGCCGGGCGTTAGAACAAGCCATTTTCGCAAATTTTCCTCATTACTCATATAAAGACGATTATTACATTTTAAATTTTTTCAAATATCTACAACAATGTGACACGATAGCGACCTATATGGTTAGGTGCTTTATGAACCAAGCTATCCAAAAAGTGCCAACTCTTGAGAAGAAGAATCTTGCCGGGGGTTAGGACAAGGCATTTTTGAAATTTTTTTTCATTACTCATATAAAGACGTTTATTACATTTTAAATTTTTTCAAATATCCACAACAAGAACCAAGATATCCAAAAATACCAACTTTTTGGAAATGGTTCATATAGCACCTTATCATATAGGTCTCTATCGTGTCAGATTGTTGTGGATCTTTGAAAAAATTTAAAATGTAATAATCGTCTTTATATGAGTAATGAGGCAAAATTTCGAAAATGGCTTGTTCTAACCCCTGGCACGGCTCTTTTTCTCAAGAGTTGCCACTTTTTGGATAACTTTTTTAATATAGCACCTAATCATTTAGGTCGCTATCGTGTCAGATTGTTGTGGATATTTGAAAAAATTTAAAATGTAATAAATGTCTTTACATGAGTAACGAGGAAAATTTTCGAAAATGGCTTGTCATAACCCCCGGCAAGGCTCTTTTTCTCAAGAGTTTATAATTTTTGGATAGCTTGGTTAATATAGCACCTAACCATATAGGTCGCTATCGTGTCAGATTGTTGTGGATATTTTAAAAAAATTTAAAATGTAATAAATGTCTTTAAATGAGTAACGAGGAAAATTTTCGAAAATGGCTTGTCCTAACCCCCGGCGAGGCTCTTTTTTCTCAAGAGTTTATTTTTTTGGATAGCCTGGTTAATATAGCACCTAACCATATAGGTCGCTATCGTGTCAGATTATTGTGGATATTTGAAAAAATTTAAAATGTGATAATTGTCTTTATATGAGTAACGAGGAACATTTTCGAAAATGGCTTGTCCTAACCCCCGGCAAGGTTCTTTTTTCTCAAGATTCAGCACTTTTTGGATAGCTTGGTTAATATAGCACCTAACCAAATAGGTCTATATCGTATCAGATTGTTGTGGATATTTGAAAAAATTTTAAATGTATAAACGTCTTCATATGAGTAACGAGGAAAATTGTCGAAAATGGCTTGTCCTAACCCTCGGGAAGGCTCTTTTTTCTCAAGAGTTTATTTTTTTTTGGATAGCCTGGTTAATATAGCACCTTACCATATAGGTCGCTATCGTGTCGGATTGTTGTGGATATTTGAAAAAATTTAAAATGTAATAATCGTCTTTATATGAGTAACGAGGACCATTTTCGAAAATGGCTTGCCCTAACCCCCGGCAAGGCTCTTTTTTCTCAATATTCAGCACTTTTTGGATAGCTTGGTTAATATAGCACCTAACCATATAGGTCGAGCTAGTGTCAGATTGTTGTGGATATTTGAAAAAATTTAAAATGTAATAATCGCCTTTATATGAGTAATGAGGAAACTTGTTGTTTTTTTACTTTTAATTTGTTTAATAATATTTAATTTGTAATTGCCTTTTATAAATTGAATACTCGTATTGAAATTGCAAATTTTGTTTTATTTTATTTTGGTTTCATTTTTTTAAAACTGATAATTTTTATTTTTTCCTATTACAATATTATAAATTTTTTTCTAATCGAAAAAAATTCATAATAACGAGACTTTGCAGTTGTTAGACTAATACATGCATGAAAATAGTGTTGTTTTTATTTCAGGACACTATTAGAACATTTTTCTCCAACGTTACAGCATAACCTTTTTCATTGCAATGTGTATACGTTGTTGCCATTCTGGCGTGCGTGAGTTTATATGTACTAGGGCTAAAAACAATTCAAACTAAAATTATTTTAAACAGAAAATGTAAAAAAAAATTTCTTTCATCATACGAGTATGTTAACATTAGTTCGAGGTAGTAGAAAAAATTTAGCGCTCAACTCGCCCCTAAAATGCTTTTTACTCTCTAATGATTGAACAAGCATTTTACGTCCTACATACGAAAATAACTATTTCTAATATTATTAAGGGGATGGACGTGGGACAGCGGAGAGTGTTGCTCTATCAACAACAACTTGACGTTACTTGTGGTTATACAGATTTAGGTGTGACCTCCCATGCGGTACAGCATAAAATAAATATTGTAAAACGGAAGAAAATTTGACTGGGTGTAATATCTGTTTGTATTTGATTGGTTTAATGAGTTTTCGAAGAGTCATATAATGTGAAATTTATATATTATATTCTTTTCTGTTCGTAATTAAATAGGAATTTTAAATATACGCATCATAAAACAATGTTACCAATTCAGAATTTGCTACATTTCTTTTTATTATAATACACTGTTCATTTCCATATCAACAGACAAGGTGTTAAACATGAAACCAACATATTTTACAAAATATAAAAAATAAGAATAATGAACTCTCTATAAATTATTAATAATAATTATAAAATATGTTGAAAACCGTGCTCGATCTTATTATACATATTTGAAATTTATAATAAATAACTAAAATATATATTTAAAGAATACAAAACAAAAACTAATAATAATAATAAAATTATTAAAGAGATAAAGCAATATGTTGAAAATAATATTCATATTGAAATATTGTGTATAACCCAAAATTATCCCTTGTTCTTGATATAACGTTCGATAATAATAAATAGCGCCTCAACATTGCAAATTACCTATATAGTTATCCGGTTATTTAAATAAACAGCACACGATCTTTTCTGTGCTGACTTGAATTTTGCCCTTATCCTTTGCTTCTCGTACTCTTTATTCATAATTTTGTACTGCAAAACGTTTAACGATAATAAATACAATGTTTTTAAACTTTTACAATCGACGAAAGTTAAGTTCCACTGGAGCAGCTAAAACGTGAATTTTTAAAATATGATGTAATGTGATATGTTAAGAGACGTACAGGCCAACAATCATGGCGATCCTAGGCATTTATAGCACCTTTCCATATTTTTGTAGGTAATAATGGGTGTTTCAACAGGTGCGCTTCAACTTTTTTCCGATAGGGACGGCGAACGACGCCATATTTTTTATTAATCTTTTGTCATTTGGAAACTTCATTAGTATACATTTCATCATGGAACGCTACACACGTGAACAGCGATTGCAAATCGTGCAAATTTTTTATCAAAATAATCGTTCTGTTGCTGCATCAAATTCTGTTGCTGCATCAAAAAATCATCTTCAGCGGTGAGGCTCACTTTTGGCTAAATGGATTTGTCAACAAGCAAAATATGCGTTACTGGGCAGGAAGTAACCCACACGTGATTCATGAGGCACCGTTGCATCCCGAAAAAGTCACTGTTTGGTGCGGATTACATGCCGGCGGCGTCATTGGGCCATATTTTTTCATCGACGATAACGATCGCCACGTTACTGTTAATGGAAATCGATACCGCGATATGATAAACGATTTTTTTTCGCCGCAATTGAATGGAATGGACTTGGACGACATGTGGTTTCAACAGGACGGGGCCACATGCCACACAGCACACGATACAATCGCGTTATTGAAGAATAAGTTCGATGAGCGTGTTATTTCGCGAAATGGGCCCGTCCAGTGGCCGCCGCGCTCATGTGATTTGACACCTCTAGATTATTTTCTTTGGGGTTATGTGAAGTCATTGGTCTATGCCAATAAGCCGGCGACGTTGCAAGAGCTCAGAGCCAATATAGATCGTGAAATTGCTGGAATTTCGGCCGATTTATGCGAAAGAGTGGTTGAAAATTTGGTTCAAAGATTGGACTTCGTAAAACGTGCACGCGGTGGTCATGCAAAAGAAACCGAGTTTCATACTTAAATGTATATGTTCAAATTCGTTAATAAAAAAAAAGTTAGTTCAAAAGTCGAACAGTTTGTGTTTTATTCAAAAAAAAATTTGAAGTGCTCTTATTGAAAAACCCTGTACTATCTGAATTGTTTATGACTTGGATTTTAGAACATTTTATTTCTATTGTTTAATTTGTTGTTCAACACAAATGTTATTGAACGATATATCTCTGTTTTTTTAATATAGTGTTATAAATACATATTGCATTATGTCACTTAAAGATAAATGTGCATAGGGTAACACACTTGGTAAAAAGGAATATTTTGTACATCGTGCAATATAGCAGAATGGAAAAGATAGGAAGATAGGAAATTATGTATTCTTTTGTAAACCTTGCTACGTGCAACATATATAAACAATAAAATAAACCTTGTAAACTTATACTAAATAATTACACGTGTTTTTCTTCCATTACGTACCCACGAAATTACAACAGTTGGCGACGAGAATAGGATTATATACAAAAATAAAAAAAATAATAATAAAAATTGTTTTATTATTGGGAGTGAATTCAAATCGATGGGAATTGAATATTTCAACCCAAAAATCATCAGATTTTCAAGATGGATCCTACGGTTAGAGGACATCTTTAAATTGTGCAAAGTGGAAAGTGAAGAAAATAAAATCGTGTACTTACTCCATTATATTGGAATAAAGCATTATGATACGCTTTGTGATAAAGTTGCACCAGAAAACATAAACGAGAAAAAATACGAGGATATAAAAACTATCTTGCAAGGTCATTTCGAAATAAAAAAGAATGAAATTGTGTAAATCTACAAATTTATGAAAAGGAGGCAGAAGGAAAACGAGAACGTCGAAGATTTTGTGCAAGATTTAAGAAGCTTGGCAACATCATGCGGTTTCGGTGAATATTTAAACAAAGCAATCAGGAACCAAATTGTGATGGGAGTAAAAAATGAACAGATTCAACAAAAATTATTGGAAGAAGACGACTTAACCTTACAAAACACAGTAAAAATTGCAACGGCGATGGAACTTTCCAGACGTGGAGGAGATCAATTACACAGGAAAATTACCGACGAAGTTTTACATATCCAACACACAAATAAGGTAAAAAAGCATGTTTATGCAAATGATAGGTTAAGTAATTTTAGTAATTTTAATATAAGAAATGATAATGAGACCCATAGAATGTCACGTGGTTCAAATAATAGGTCTACTAATTGTTTTCGTTGTGGATTTTCAAACCATTTGGCGAATAAATGTAGATATATAACAGCAAAGTGTAATTTTTGTAAAAAGGTTGGTCACTTGGATACTGATTTTGTTTAACAAAAAATAATACTATAATTAAATCAAATACGAGTAAAAATAGCACAAATAAAGTAAATCATGCAAATTTTCTTGAAGAAGTACCATGTGACAATACTGAAATTTATGAAGAATATATGGGAAATATTTTAGCTGTTAATGATTTAAAAAACGATAGTAAATTTTTTATCGAATTGCATGTAAATAAAATTCCAAATTTTAAAATGGAAATAGATACTGGTTCACCAGTTTCATTAATTAGTATTTCTGATAAAGAAAAATATTTTCGAATAATTAAATTAGAAACTACCGATCGTGTTTTTAGATCATTTTGTGGTAATCAAATTCCATGTGTGGGTAAAATTAAGGTTTATGTATTTTATGCAAATAGAAAATATGAATTGTATCTCTATGTAGTGGATTCAGATCGTCATCCAATGTTGGGTCGTGAATGGTTGAAGGAAATTGAAGTTGACTGGAGTGTATATCTAAACAGCTCGAACGATTTAGTAAATCAAATAGCATCTAATAGTGTAAAATCAAATAGCATTAACGAAATTTTAGAAAAATACAAAGAAGTTTTCAATACTAACCCAGGTAAAATTAAAGAATTCGAAGCACGAATCAAAATTAAGCAGTATACTACACCTGTGTTCATAAAAGCTAGACCAATTCCGTTTGCAATAAGAAATTTAGTTGAAAAAGAATTAGAAGGAATGGTTAAAGATGGCATACTGGAAAAAGTTAATGCGAGCGAATGGGCAACACCTATCGTTCCGGTTCAGAAAGCTAACGGTAAAATACGTATATGTGGAGATTATAAAGTAACAATAAATCCACACATAATAATTGATCAACATCCATTACCAACGGACGACGAATTATTTGCGAATATAGCCGGAGGTCAAAAATTTACAAAAATTGATTTGGCGCAAGCTTATTTACAATTACAAGTGCACGAGGATGATCGAAATCTACTCACATTGAACACACATTTGGGATTATACCGTCCAACAAGATTGATGTACGGAATTTCTTCAGCACCAGCTATTTGGCAACGTCACATGTCACATTTACTAGCAGATATCCCAGGAGTGACATTTTTTTTAGATGATATTAAAATTTCTGGTCCTAATGATCAAGTACATTTACAAAGATTGGAAGAAGTGCTACTAAGATTGCATAAATACAACATGAAAGTCAATAAAGAAAAATGCGAATTTTTTGCTGATAAAATCGAGTATTGCGGTTATATAATAGATCGTCATGGAATACAGAAAATGACGGATAAGATCGAAGCAGTAGCGAACATGCCTAACCCAAAGGATAAATATCAAATTCGAGCCTTTGTTGGTTTAGTAAACTATTATGGTCGATTCTTACCAAATTTGAGTACAATATTATATCCAATAAACAACTTATTGAAGCAAGAAGTTAAATTTGATTGGAACAATGAATGTCAAAAATCTTTTGCAAAGGTAAAAGATTTAATCAAATCGGAACTAGTTCTTTGCCACTACGATCCAAAATTACCATTATTATTGGCAACAGATGCATCTCCCTACGGTGTTGGTGCAGTGTTGAGTCACAGATTTGAAGAAGGAGATGAAAGGCCAATACAATACGCGAGTCAAACATTAACGGAAACTCAGCAGAAGTACACACATTTAGACAAGGAAGCTTATGCAATTATATTTGGTATAAAAAAATTCTATAAATATTTATACGGAAGACAATTTACGTTAATAATCGATAATGCAGCTGTACAGTACATATTTTCACCAAGAAAAGGTATACCTACCTTAACAGCTACTAGATTACAGCACTATGCAATTTTTTTAAATTCATTTGACTATAAAATTCAACTGAAATCTACGAAACAACATGCAAACGCAGATTGTATGTCCAGATTACCTTTACCTCATACCAGTAACTACAATATCGATGAAATCGATGTATTACAAATTGAGCTAATTGAAAATTTACCAATTACAGTTGAACATTTGATACAACACACAAAAAATGATAAAACAATTATGAAACTAATTGAAGGACTTAAAACAGGAAGGAAAGTATGTCCGGAAGATAGATTTCAAATTGATCAAGCAGAATTCACAGTACAAAGTGATTGTATTCTACGAGGAATTCGGGTTTATATTCCGCCAACTTTACGTGAAAACATTTTACAAGAATTGCATTCGGGACATTTTGGAATAAACAGAATGAAAGCACTAGCTCGAGGTTACTGTTGGTGGAGTGGACTGGATAAGGATATTGAAAATATGGTAAAAGATTGTACGGCGTGTCAGGAATCGCGACCGTTACCAATTAAAGTTCCAATTCATAAATGGGAAAATGCTTCCAAACCCTTTGAAAGGATTCACGTTGACTACGCCGGACCTTACTTGGGTAAATATTTATTCTTCATTGTTGATGCTTACTCAAAGTGGATTGAGGTTAGAATTACAAAGAATATTACAGCGGAAACTACAATGAAGTTTTTACGAGAATTTTTTGCAACATTCAGATTACCTGATGTTTTAGTATCCGATCATGGAACGCAATTTACTGCTGCAGATTTTCAAAATTTTTTAAAATATAACGGAATTCAACATAAAATGGGAGCACCATACCATCCATCTACAAATGGGCAGGCAGAAAGGTACGTTCGAACAATTAAAACTAAATTAAAAATGTTAAGCTACGATGTTGATTTACACACGAGTCTGCAGAAAATACTTTTAGCGTATAGGAAAACCGTGCACCCAGTTACGGGTAAATCTCCATCAATGCTAGTATTCGGAAGACAAATTAAGTCAAGATTAGATTTGATAGTTCCTACTAGTTCTAGAGACAAGTTGGATGATAATCATGAAAAAGCTACCAATTCATTAAACAAGAAATTTAGTATTTACGATAGAGTTGCAGTTAGGGATTACATGGCACACAATAAATGGAAATTTGGGAATGTTATAGAAAAAATGGGGTTTATTCATTATTTTGTTAAACTAGATGATGGAAGAGTTTGGAAACGCCATGTAGATCAGATGAGAAAAGTAAATGATAATGTGGGTAAAAGTAAAAGTACTAGTAAATCATTTGAAACTCATAAATTAAATTTTAAGGGGGAAGAAAGTGTACCAAATAATATATCAAAATTAACACCGAATAGAAATACTAATGAAATTCTAAACCAAGATTGTAATACCGAAGAAGGTAACATGGAATCAAATACTTTGGAAACTGATACAGATTCAAACTACTTTAATAATAATATAGCTTTAAGAAAATCTAATAGAACTATCAGAAAACCTGATAGATTGATTGAAAATTATTAATATTAAGTAATGTAATATTTAGTTTATTTCAAGTTATACGAATTAATTTTTGCTTATAATTTTTTAATTTATCTGTTAATTAAGAAATGAAAGATTTTGTAAGGGGAGAGATGTTATAAATACATATTGCATTATGTCACTTAAAGATAAATCATAATGGAATCATATAATAGTGGTACCATCATACGAAAAAAATCTTTAGACGATGAAGTTACAGGTAGCGCGTTAATCGAAACTAACTTATGCAATAATTTTACTTATTCGCCTAAATGCGCGCTACCTTAACTTATATACCTAACATAAAACACCGATTTTTTATGCAAATTAAACAGTATAATTTTGACTTTACTACAATAGCAATACACTAATTATAGTTAATAGTACTTACTTTTATCAATATTGCACAAAATGTGTGTTATGCGAAGTTTAATCGACTCTCTTCGATCGTAACAAAACAATCAAAGTAATTCGCCTTAATATATGTTGGATCATTTTAATATTTCAAAATGGCCGAAAAAATAAAATAAAAATTAATAAAAAGAGAAGGATTCCTTTTTCGCATTATGCTAGAAAAGTAAAATATATTGTAGTTTCTCGTGTTTTGTATGTTTGTATGTTGTATTTAATTCAAAATATTTTATTGAATGAATTTTTTACTATCTTTTGGTATATACGATATGCTATATGGCTATGTGTAAATAAAAAATGTGTACGTGTGTATTATATTACACACACAGAAAATGCTAAATAAACAGAAAACATTTAGAAGAATAATGAAAAATAAAAATAAATTATTTTTATGATTCAAAGTTTCTATGGATTTGGAAAATATGGCGGTTTTTATTTCCATTTAAATTTGTTAATTTAAAAATTAATAATTTTTCAAAACGATCACAATTTGTCATTTAGAAGTTTGAACTAAACCACATGCAAACTACGACATATTCATGGTCAATAAACATTCCCGATTGTGTTTATATGTTTTAAAGTGATTTTCACTGAATCGATTCGATTGCTCGTTAGTAATTAGTTATTCAAATCAATCAAAATAAAAGTTCTGATTGAGATTTGGTTCATCCGCCACTTCAAGGCCACAACAGAACAAACATTGGTCTCTAAGTTTAAGATGCAACCCATAACAGTACACTATATAGAAATAAATACTAATGTTATTTTGGGAGTGTAATGATATCCTATGATATAAGCAAAAGCAAGTAAATTTATTACTGAATTACTAAAGAATTTACAAATAATATTTAGTAACTGCTGTTTAATGAAGACGATATCTATATACAATATAAACATATTAGGTTAAATCGAAGGGGTTAACTCCAGCAAAACCTGTTATAATTGTAGACAAACAGCCTAAATGTTTGAGTTGTGATGTGCTTTGTGTTAATTTTAAATTATTTATAACATCGAATTTAAATTATATTGGCGGTACAAATAAGTTTTGAGGTTTCTTTTATAACTTCGAAGCTTTATGCCCCATTGTAGAAAATTGTTTTCTTCTGCAAACCTTTGCAGATAAATAAAAAGCATCCACTATATAAAAAGATTCAATATGCGAAAAAGAAATAAACATATATACATATAGCAATGCCATAATTTTTTTATAGGAAAATTATTAATTTATTTTTAATTAATTTAAATGCGAATATTACATTTTTGCCTATATGGCGTCTGTTTTTATTATGAATCCTTAACATTTATAAATATATGTATATAAAATAATTTTTTTTTGTTAATTTTAAAAATGTTGCTATAAAAATACACGGGTCGAATATATTTTATGGCAACACTTTCATTTATATAGTGGTTTTGGCGGTATAGTGGCTCAAAAAGTTCTGCAAAATTTTATTGGGATATATTTCTTTAGTGTCTCTCATGTGCAAAATTCCATGTTGGTCGCATGTAAATGGGGTATGATTCAGAGAAATTGGTACAATGTATCTTATTCAAAGTATTGGCAATCGTTAGCTACGCCTTTTTCCCATCTTTCAGGCAGCATACTGGTTCCGCATCGAAAAAATTCCTCGTGTTTTGAGGCGATTCAAGAATCGACGCAATTTATGACCTCTGCCAAAGTTTTCTTGACGGAAAGATCATTTGTTCATGAATATTCGGTTTGATGGTTGAAGTTGATGACCCGGCTTATCCCATGATTTTCTGCGCTTTGGGTTGCCTTAGTGGATCCACTTTCCGTCCCCCATCCACATTTGATGCAAAAAAAACCTTCCGTATTTGGAGCAGTTGTTCGCACTTGAAAACATGATGTTAGACGTCTCTTGGCTTGAGTTCATACGCTACCCAATTTCCATGATTTTGCACCTTACCCATGGTCTTGAGACGATTTTGAATCGCTTGTTGAGCCACTCAGTGCCTTCATACTTTACTGGTCTCCTTTCGCGTTTTTTTTTTCACTGGGGTCAAAATCGCCACTCTTAAAACGGCCGAACCAATACTCACATCTTTTTATTGATGGAGCATGTTCCCCATATGATTCAGGCAGCAATCGATATCCATCAGCTGCAATTGTGTTCAAGTTGTAACAAAAAATCAACGCCTTACCCGCAAATTTTGTTTTGTTGGCATAAAGGCCATGGTTAGAGCACAAAAAATATTGTTTATTCTTCAGCGAAATGACACATACTGATTTTTAGAGCTAAATGATGACGCTTTAACCTGAATATAGTTACAAAATTGCCCGATGCGATTTAATACTATTTATGCCTTCTTTTGTAAATCCCTCAAAACTTATTTGTTCTCCCAATAAGTTGTAGATAAAGTATTGAATGAGTAGTATTTGATTCGCACTTAATGGTTGACTTACATTCGGGTGAGATTTAAACACTCGCCTACCGACTAGTACTCCTCGTTAATTATAGCGCATTGTATGTGTAAATGTACATTATTAGATCAATGAGTTTACTAAATTTATTTTGAAATATTAAATTTTTTATATTATATAATATAAGGAAATAATAATAAAAATAATATAAAAAAGTAAGGATTTTTAGGAAAACTTCTGCTTTAGAAGATCATATGATGATAAGGCATAAATTTTACCCAGCCCTCAACAAATGGGAGTGTGAAACTGAATCGAGAAACTATAATGAACGGATAATAATTATAAGGTGAATATTGCAAAATGTACTACATTTTGAAGAATTTTATTCAGTTTTTATAGTTATATGGTGTAAAATAAGGTAGTTGAATGAATAAAGGGTTTAATATACCCGCACAAATACTTTGAAAATTGTACTTGATTGAACTGCCCAGTTAAACTGTATAGTTCAAGTGCGATATATTGTCTATACCTACGCTTAACCGAACTTAAGACAGCAAAAGTAAAGCGTTCGGTTGGATGAATTGTGAGGTTTGTACAAACACGTTTAGACCTGTGAATTCCCTGTCCCAACGGAATTGGTTGTCATTATATTTAAATGGTAGTCGACAAATCTACGCGTTGTACGACCACTTATCCAATTCGAAACCACAGAAACAGTAAGTAAATCTTGTAATATTATTAAATCTGTAGGTATATATTCAAAGTTCTTCTCGACTTTATCGTTCTCGAATGGCGTACGCCTCAAGAACAAATCATCTTGTCGAACCTAAACCCTAATAAATCTAAATCCTATAAACAGTGCGATTTAATATGTTTTGTTGGGGTCCAAAACTTCTAAACATCTTATTTCCTATTAAAACCTCTGTGACGGAAGAAGATTTCTACTACTCCCAAGTAGAGAAGCAGAGCTTTATAGGTATATAGATACATATATACATATATACATATATACACATATATATATATATATATATATATATATATATATATATATATATATATATATATATATATATATATATATATATATATATATATATATATATATATATATATATATATATATCCGAGTCCAGCTACAGATAATTCGGATTTCGTAACATAGCTTTGTAGAACTCATTCAACCGAAAATGTAATGTACATTTCCAAAATAAAATTTAAGAGAACGGTTCACACGCGCTCATGTGCACGAACAGAGTAAGACAGTATTCATTAATGGTTCAAGTTTCAGAAGATCCATTTCTAAAAGAAAATTGAAACTCGAGTTAAATTACGATTTACTCGCTCCTGAGTCTTTTGAACTTAGCAACACTCGTAGAGGTCGGTGTCGTGTGGACTCATCGTTGGAGTTGAGAACCCTCGCTTGCTTTATAACTTTGCGAGTGTCTGCCAAGAAATAGAAATCGCTTAACAATAAACATTTGTTAACAGCAAATATGGTTTAAATAACCCACACTAATTCAGCAATAGGCGCTAACAACTTATAATTTAAGCTTCCAAGTTAAAAAAAAATTATTTTCTAAATTGACTTGATTTTAACCAGATCACAAAATAACTTGAAAAGACACCATCCATATTATGTTAATCAGCCACGCTTTCCATTGTTTCCGTGAGCTGCTTTTCATACTATATTTGCAATGCAATCGTGGAGAACCAAAACGGTACTTATGTTTCTAAAATTCGAATATAAGTGTTTCTCTGTGTAAAGATAACATACTCGTTCTTCCAAATAATCTAAGCGTTTATAGAATAGAATAACAGTTGAACTCGTATGCCCGTATAGTTAGAGAGTCGCACATACCCCGAGAAGTAAAGGCCAAATAACTGAATCGTTATTCAAATCCCTGTTTAAAATTTTATTTCCAATAGTTACATTAAAGTTTCAGTTTTTCACAATTTACGATAGAATACCATAATTCGTTAATAGAACTGTCTCAACTACATATTTTTATTTTTTCAAACATTAATTTAGAAATTCTCGATTTTTTTTATCAAATCAAACTTGTAAAATACCAAATATGTTGGAGATCTAAACCAATAATTAAAAATCATTCATTAAAATCCACCTAATTTTACGAACTCAGACACTTTCATTCCTACGATATCACATTGTGTTCATTGCCTAACTTAAATCACTGCTCAAATTTTAGTTTCTGCACTCATAGTTCGGTTACATTCTTAGATAAATAGTCAATGTTTTTATGTTTCGCTCATGATGTTCTTTAAGAGAAACAACGACTCTATTTTATAAGCTTTCGATTATTTGTTCATACAGTGCGTATAATAAAAATCCCAGATAATATTAAAATAAATAATAATAAATAAAAGAAATAATGAATCACAGGACTTTGTGGCAACTTCGCAGCAGGAAAAAATCGATTGTGGGTACGTTCACATTCTGGCAACCAACAAGTTTATTTCGAATGTCGATTTCAATCAAACCTTAAATACGGAATTAAACATAACTTCAAAGTTTTCTCAAACTTCTTAAAAAATTTCCAGAATCTCGCATAAAATTTAGTTTAAAATTCTTCCAATCTCCAGTTTTGTTTTTATTAAACTGAGCTCATTGCTTCAAGAGTCATTGACTTCATTCCAGTACTCCACTAAAAATGTATTATTAAATCCCATAATATTACCCATAAATCTAATTTGCATATAACAACGGATAATTATCAGATTGGGATCATCTATTCTGCATCTGGCAATTTTAATTCCACACAGTTACATTTTATAACCTAATTTCATCGTCAACTCAATCTAACAAAATTGAAAAAAAAAAAAACAATGTTCGATACTGTACAGCTCTACATAATTATTGTTTCAAACAAATTCAGATTTGCTCAACCTATAAGTGATGAAGTAATTAAATGATAAATTGAAATTATAAAACTGTGCCAGTGCACACTTGCTTCATTTTTACATACTCATCCTTGCCGCCCGCCATAGCAAAGTAAATAGAGCGCTTGCTTTGTAATTCGTTCGATTTTTGGTGATGACAAAATACAAAAATTATGACTGGCATTGCGGATTGTATTTATATCTCGAGCCTTTTTGTCGGGGGTTTTTTTTTGTTAAAACAAATATTTTAACAAAATAAAATAACAAAAATACAAAATACAATTTCAATTTAGAAAATATATAAATTATTAAATTCACAATTTCTGAATAGCAATTTAAAATTTTTTGAGAACGCAAAAAATTCAAACTATCATTATGGTTAAATTATTTTAAATCCTATTCTCAAAAAATTGCAATATAGCCTTGAACTTTTGAGATTTCCAAAAAAAAAAGTTGATTTTATTTTATATACATAAAATATTACTAAAATATACATAATATATTATTAAAATATTTATTATAATATTATGTTATTTATATATATACATGCATATATATTTATTTATATATTTATATATATATATATATATATAGGATCATATAATTTACGATCACGTGCAGATCATCTTTCTTAACAGAACGTGTGGTTTATTGTTTTTCTTAAAATTAAATGACATACAACGACAACTAAATTTGATCGCTGTATCAAAGAACACATGTTTTTTAATTTGCATACATTTTACTTTTTTGTTTTTTCATTCAAGAGACAAAAATCAATATTATTTTAAATAACACGAAAAGCGAGACAGCGGAAATTTTTGTATAGTTAGCTCATTCAAACCTATGTGTGTGGTATATTTATGATCGCCTTGATTACCTCATGAAAGTAATCAACTTTTGGGCGATTATAGAAAGATTTTCTATGATATAATTTGAAATCAGTACTCGTGGCGGCATCCTAAATTTCATGTAGAAAACTACATTGTATTACTAGATAAGATTTTTTATACTATGGATAAATGTGCATAGGGTAACACACTTGGTAAAAAGGAATATTTTGTACATCGTGCAATATAGCAGAATGGAAAAGATAGGAAGATAGGAAATTATGTATTCTTTTGTAAACCTTGCTACGTGCAACATATATAAACAATAAAATAAACCTTGTAAACTTATACTAAATAATTACACGTGTTTTTCTTCCATTACGTACCCACGAAATTACAACATATAGTATCTTTCAGGGGCTGGTTTGCTTTTCCTCGATTTATGAATGAAAATGTCTGAAAATTATATTTCTATGATAAGCACAAATTTAATCAGTTTAGCGGGCTTTAGAAAGAAAATTAGGCTTAAATTATTTCTGGTTTTTTCTAGAATTCGGGTTTTATTTATTCCGTCTTTCAGGCGAAATTTGAAATTTCCTCTTCCCGTTTATTCGACTCCTGGACTAGCACTAATTTTTTCCCGTGGGCACTAATTAGCACAAATTGGGCTTAATCGGTATGCAAAGTTTCATTTTGAAATTCGAAAGTTTCCCTGCTGCAGTTACCCACGTCTATTAACGCTATGTAAATATAGGTAATGCTCTAACTCTCATTGACGGTTACCTATATAAAAATAACTACCAAAGATTGTGTTGGTTACACTAACAATCCAATGTTAATTATTTTCTTTCATTTTTTGTTTGTTTCTGCACCAACACATTTATACTTAGTTATTTAAAACAAAATTTACCCCAGAAGAATATTTACTAATACATCTTTAGTTAGTTATTGTTTATTTCATATGTGTGGAGTTAGCAGGACTTATATTTAAGTAGATTCTGGCAGACACACACACAGGCACACACATACATACACACACACACGCACACATACACTCACACACACACACACACACACACACACACACACACACATACACACACACACACACACACACACACACACACACACACATACATACACACACACACGCGCGCGAGTTACATGTCAAGACATGTCACCTTCGAGAAATAAAAATGCACATGAGACAATTTTATATTAAATATCAAATTCACAAAATTTGTCTCATGGAAATAAACGCAACATTTTCATTTTAAAATTAATGTCAGGAAATCTATATAAGATTTCAGTAAAGTAAACTAGAACGGAAGTAACTAAAGGGTGTTTTTTTAGGAGGTTTGTTTTTCCGATAGATGTCGTTTTATTTTATGACAGTTGTTTTGACAGCTCAAAGTGGCATTTCTACTCAGTATTGTTTGGCAAATCATTATGAATAGGTTAACTCCAGAACAACGTTTTCAAATCGTGGAAATTTATTTTCAAAATCAGTGTTCAATTAAAAATGTTTATAGAGCACTTCGTGAATTTTATGGTGCACATAATCGTCCGTCAGAGACCACCATAAAGAACGTAATTACCAAATTTCGGTCTACATTCACTCTTTTGGATGCCAAGCCACCGACAAGAATGAGAAGAGTTCGTACAGAAGAAAATATTGCTGTCGTTGAGGCCAGTGTCGAAGAAAACGACAATTTATCGATTCGTCGTCGTGCTCAGCAAATTGGACTTTGTCCATCGACTTTATGGAAAATTTTACGTAAAGATTTGGGTTTGGTGCCATACAAAATTCAATTGGTGCAAGAATTAAAGCCACACGACCATCGTTTGCGCCGTGAATTCAGTGATTGGTCGTTAAATCAATTGAACGAAGATCCATTTTTTTACCGTAAAATTCTCTTCAGTGATGAGGCGCATTTTTGGTTAAATGGATACGTCAACAAACAAAATTGTCGCATTTGGAGCAAAGATAATCCACACGCCGTTCTAGAATTACCAATGCATCCTGATAAATGTACTGTTTGGTGCGGTCTATGGGCTGGTGGGATCATCGGTCCATATTTCTTTAAAAATGAGGAAGGACGACGCGTTACCGTGAATGGAAATCGATACAGAACCATGTTAAATGAGTTTTTGTTGTCAAATCTTGAAGATATGGATATGAATGAAATGTGGTTTCAACAAGATGGTGCCACTTGCCATACAGCACGTGAAACAATCGACTTATTGAAAGAAACTTTCAACGACAACATTATTTCGAGAAATGGTCCGGTGAATTGGCCTCCGCGTTCGTGCGATTTGACGCCACTCGATTACTTTTTGTGGGGATACGTGAAGTCATTGGTTTATGTGGATAAACCTCAATCGATTGACGCTTTGGAAACCAATATTCAACGTGTCATTGCTGACATACGCCCTCAAATGCTTGAAAAAGTGCTGGAAAATTGGACCTCCAGAATGACATTTGTGAAAAATAGTCGTGGTAGCCATATGCCAGAAATTGTGTTTAAATGTTAAATGCCAAAAAATTATCTACCAAATAAAAAAAAATTTTGGTCATTTCATAATTTTATATGTGTTTTATTCAAAAAAAAAATCGGCAACCTCTTAAAAAAACACCCGCATTTTACGCAAAATATAATGAAAATATAATGAATATGTAAAATTTAATTGTATTACTGACTCCAAAGAGTGCAGATTTAAAATATATAATTCATTTTTTTGTGAGCCAACTCTAAAGAGATTGGATATTTAAATATTGATTAATCTTAAGATTAATTATAGAATAAAGTGTTTATGATTAAGATAATTATAAAGAAAGTGAATAAAGAATAATTTTTTATAATATCAAACATCAATAAAAACAAATCTGGTGCAGTTGGTAGGATTCTCCTCTAAAGAAGAGAATCCCGGAAAAATAAGAACTTACCGAAATATAAAGTGAATGAAAACCAAAACGAAGAGAAATATTAACATTAAGTTCTCGAAGAAATGAAAGTTTTCATTTAATCTTTTAAATCTAACAAAGTGTGAACATTATATAATATTAAGATTAGTTAAATAGAAACGTGTAAGAAAGAAAAGTGTAAAACGAGACTCCAAATTCAAGAAATAATAGAAAGGTGAATTTGAATATTAAGTGTTAAACTAAGTGAAATAAAAATGGAATCGTTACAAAACCAAATAGCTCAACAGCAACAACAGCAACAGCTGTTAATCGAACAAATTAAAGTGCTACAACAACAACTAACAACACAAGAAAATACAATCAAAACCGTGAAAACTACTAAATTCGACTTGAGCCCAGATCAAATTATACGTAACTTTAACGAAATCCAGCCTTTTTCGGGAGAAGACTCGTACAAATTAAAGTCTTTCCTGAAATGTATTCTCGACACAGAGAGTCTGTGTGGTCAGAATAATGAAGATCTTAAACATTACTGTTTAAGAAAACTGATCAACACCAAAATCATTGGAAATGCTAGGAACACCATCATGAAAATCCCAGAAGAACAGCGAACGTGGTCTAACGTGATTCAACAGCTACGTTTGAAGTATCGCCCGAAAACCACAATACACCAGCTACTCTTCCAGGCCAAGGAAATAAAGGTATTCAATCTTAAAGATATGTTTAATAAACTAAATAAAATTAAAAGTGAATGTAGTGAAATCTGTGATTTCGATGATGTGGACAATTTTGCCTATCACTCAATAGACCGCGACCTTGTACAAATTTTAAAATCAAAAATAATTCCCGTCGTGCAATTACAGATCGATACTATCAAGTCACTTTTCGAACTAGATAATATTTTCTACCAATCCGAAATATATTTGGCAGAAGATATCATCAAAATTGAACATAAAATAAATAGAAACAGAAATCAAAATTATAAAATTTCAAATAATATGTCACTAAATAAGAGTCACCAAAGTAATAACAGTAATAATCACACACATTCAAATCGTTATAACCCACCAAATTTTAGAAATAATCATAATAAAACTTACTATAACAACCGACAAAATGTTAACATATCAGGGAATTTTAACAATAATAGATCGGGTCAGTATAGGAATACGTTTAATAGAATAGAACCAAACAATTCTTACAGACAATTAGAACAATTAGAACAAACAACAAACAATTAGACAATTAGAACCGATGGAAGTGGACAATATCAATAGAGACAGTACCATTAACGGGGAAGTAAATTTTACAGAGCTGCCTCCGACAATCAACTCCCCATAGTCAAATTGACGTTCGATAACGTTAAAATAAATTGTTTAATCGATACCGGATCAGACACGAGTCTGATAAAACCAAACATTTTAAAATATAAATTAATCACACTCGAAAACCCTTTAAAATATAATTCTTTGGGAGGTCCGAATTATGTAACACAAAAAACTTTGACAGCTATCCCAAAAGAATTCATAAAGACGGGAACGCTCAATTGGAAAGTTTTCCCTCTAAAGAGCAGGAAATACGATGCCATAATAGGCATCAACTTTTTAAAACCTTTTGAAGCGACCGTCGATCTAAAAAGTGAATATCTAAAGATATTCAACCAATATATAATTCCCTTCACAGACATTGATTACCCAAATGAATTTACCGAAGTAAATCATCTTGAACCAATATCTGATGGGAAGATGGAAATTTTTAATAAAATTAATCAAACACATATAAATAAGGAAGAAAAAATATGTTTAAAAGAAATATTGATAAATAACAAAGACTTATTCTACAGTGAAAGCGATATTTTGACTTTTACTCACGAGATAAGCCATGAAATAAAATTGAAACAAGAAAGCCCAATTTATAGCAAAATGTATAGATACCCACAGGTTCACGAACAAGAAATTGAAAAGCAAATACAAGATATGCTGAAACAAGGTATTATTAGAGAATCAAATTCGCAGTACAATTCTCCACTTTGGATTGTGCCCAAAAAATTGGACAATTCTAATATCAAGAATTGTAATCGATTATAGGAAATTAAATGAAATTACAGTAGATGATAAATTTACTATCCCGAATATTGAAAATATCTTAGACAAGTTAGGTCGTGCACAATATTTCACGACATTTGATTTGGCAAAAGGCTTCCACCAGATTATGGTCAATCAAGAAGACCAAAATAAAACTGCTTTCTCTACTCCTTTTGGTCACTATGAGTATATCCGGATGCCTTTTGGGTTGACAAATGCCCCCGCCACATTTCAAAGACTTATGAATTCCGTGTTGAGAGATATTATTAATAAAATATGCGTTGTATACTTGGACGACATCTTAATTTTTAGTACGTCAATGCAAGAACACGTCGATAGTATAAATAAGATATTTAATCGCTTAAGCCAGACGGGAAGCCAGACTTAAAATTCAAATCGATAAATGCAAGTTTTTCTGCAAGGAGACAGAATGTTTAGGACATTTGTTGACAACCAAAGGGGTTAAGCCCAACTTAAAGAAAATTAGTAATATAACACAATTAAAATTACCCGAAACTCCAAAACAAATTAAGTCATTTTTAGGTATCACGGAATACTATAGAAAGTTTATCAAAGATTACGCGAAGATAGCTAAGCCAATGACACAATACCTAAAGAAAAATTCAAAAATAAACAAGTTAGATCCCAGTTATGTTAATGTATTTGAGCAATTGAAAACTATACTTACATCTCACCCTATATTAAAGTACCCCGATTTCAACAAACCTTTCGTTTTAAATACAGACGCAAGTCAATTTTCAATTGGAGCTGTGCTACTCCAAGACAATCATCCATTTGCTTTCGCTAGCAGAACTCTTAATACCCATGAAATCCGATACAGCACAACCGAAAAAGAACTACTAGTCGTTTTATGGGCCGTGAAATATTTCAGGCCATACATTTATGGAAAACCGTTTGAACTAAAAACGGACCACCAAGCTTTAAAGTGGTTACACACGAAGTATTTGGGAAAAGATTTAAACCCTAGACTCCAGAGGTGATTTTATCTCTAGGAGAATATAATATCAAAGTTGAATATTTAAAAGGCAAAGAGAACACTATCGCCGACTTTTTAAGTAGAATAAATACCGAAACCCACGAAATTAATCAAGTTGAAGATATCTCTCAACCAAACGAAGGGAGAAGGTTATCTTTACAAAATATTTTTCTCGAGCAAGAAGTTAATAACGAGGAAGTAATAGACGAAAATATTGAAGACGATAATTCAATGCAACCAACCATCCATTCGCAAGAGGAAGAACAAAACGATAGAATTTCTTTTCTCGAGACAATAGTAAATCGATTTAAAACTCAAACAGTTTTTACAGAAAATTTTAGTCAAGAATTTGAAAACGTATTAGGAAATAGAAGAATAAATTTAAATCCAAAATTGACCAGAGAAGAATTAGTTAGGAAACTAAAAAATTATGTAACTGGAAGTAAAGTTGCAATATACACTCAAATAACCGATCAGGAATTTTACCACATTCAGCAAATTTTAGTGAATGAATTTCCCACTACTAAATTTGTCAAATGTTCTTACTTTGCTCAAGATATAGAAAATGAAGATGAGTTAATACGGGTAATATCAAAACAACATAAAGATCAGGGACATCCAGGGATGACAGCATTCTACGAAAACCTAAAATTCAAAATTTACAATAAAAACATAAAAATTACTATAAACAAAATAACTAATAATTGTGAAATTTGTTGTAGAGCAAAATATGACAGAAACCCAATTAAGCCAAAATTAAAAAAAAACAGAACTACCGACGGACAAGAATCAGATTATTCATATAGATACCTATGTTAATAGGAAACAGTCATTTTTAATATTTATAGATAAATTCACAAAATTCGCAACAGCCTATCCTTTAGAAAATAGAACCCATATTGAGATAATAGAAAAACTTAAAATGTACTTTAATCACAAAAAACCCTTAAAAATCATAGCTGACAATGAGTTCAAGCATATTAATATTAAAGAATTTCTAAATGAACAAAATATTGAATTACACTTAGCTAAACCAAATAGCCACACGGGAAACGCAGATGTGGAACGCTTAAACAATTCCTTAACGGAAAAGTTATGAATATTAAATCTAGAACAAATGTATCCAGTACGAATTCAAATGCTAGAAGCAATCAAAACCAATAATAACCAGTACCACAGTACAATAAAAGGTACCTCATCAAAATAGAAGAAGGTATTCAAAACAAAGAAGAGATCTATAAGAACCTAACACTTGTCCAAAATAAAAGATTAGACAAATATAACAGAACTAGAGAAGATTACGAGGAAGTTAGAGAGCAAGGTTATATTAAAAACTATAAGTCTTTAAGACATAAAGACCAACCGAAATTCCGAAGACATAATTTAGCAACCATACACCCGACTAACATTAAACGACCTCTAAAATTTGCAGATTATAATCATATTAACACTGATGATACTGATGACAATACCGACACATGCTCAACTCTCAGTCGAGAAAATCGAGACTGATAACGGATACACCATTATTAAAGAATTTGATAAATTAATCCCAAAAACATACAACTATTCTTTACATATCATAGACTTAAATCCAATAGAGACGACAATTTCAGAACTGAAACACTCAATACAGGAAATTATATCAAATTTTACAGAAATTACTTGTCGACAATTATTAGACGAATTGAACCTTCTATTAACTAAAATTATGACATTAAAAACAGGACATCATTCAATCCATAAAAGAGGATTGATTAATTTCTAAGGAACCATAAATAAATGGATTTCCGGTACAATGGATGACGAGGACAGACAGATAATTAATAAACATTTAGAGACAATCGATAGTAATAATGGAAACATAGCACCAAATATAAATAAACAAATCAAAATAAACAATAATCTTAACGACACTATTTACTAATTAATTATTACTAATTATTTCATAACAATTAAGGATAATCAAACTTTAACTAGGCTAATAATATTAGATCTTAAATTGAAAATTAAGGAAATAGATAGATTAATAAACGACTTACAAGATAATATAATATTTAGCAACCTAAACATCATACACCTCCTTACTAAATCATAATGAAATTATTGAATACCAAATAGATATTGATAAGTTAAAAAACCTTACACACGCTCTCCACCTGCCATTAACATCTAGTTATAACATTAATTTTCGAACAGTTGCAGGTGGAGACACAAAATGTCAACGACTTGCAAGATGTGTTGCCATCAGGTTATACTTTAATGTTAGAACTTTATGTTAATCAAAATGTTAGTATTTTTGACATTTTTGTAATTTTAAAAATGGCTATTTGGGGTAAATACGCTGTATGGTTTGTTTGTGCGTTTTTAATGTGACTTAATTGAAAACCAATTTTAAAACAATTTCGTGTTGTGTGATTAATGTTATTATTTTTAAAATGAACCAAAAGAAAGAAATCTTAAAATTAATTAATTTATTTAAAAATAAAGAATGCCTATGGAATATTAATTCTAAATTATTCCGAAGAGTTGATCTAAAAAACAACGCATATAGGCAAATAGCGGCTGAAATGGAATCAGACGAAGACCTTATTAAAAAAAAAATAAAAAGTCTTCGTTCGTGCTTCACAGCAGAGAAAAAAAAATCGAAGCATCAAAAAAATCTGGAGCCGGTCTGGATGAAATTCGAGAACCATCCTTATTTTATTATAATGAAATGTCCTTTTTGGATAAATGTATTGTTTATAGGAAAGGCCAACATAATTTAAATGTAAGTTCCTTTTAATATTTAGTATTCAATATTGTTAAATGTTTTTGTTTATAGATCTCTGAAACTAAAAGAAAGTTAAACGAAAGCGCTTTCGATAATACCGAATTAATCGTACCGCCTCCAAAAAAACAACGAGATTTGCCCGCTGATTCCTCTTCGATAGATTTTGATGATGCCCTCAACAGATTTATATCCGCAGTAAATACTAACGAACCAGAAAAGGATGAGTTCGACATATTCGGACAATCCATCGCTACGCAGCTACGTAAGTTACCAGAGGTTCACGCATTGCAATTTATGGCGGCTATTCAGCAACAGTTGACCGAATTAAGGGTGCGTGTAATTAACGAATCAACCCCAAAAAGTTTTAGAACATCTTCTTTTGAACAACCGTCACAAAAGTATTATAGTTATCCTAGATCGAATGATTTACAAACCCGATGCAAAGACGTAAATTACCAACCACCAATATCATATTTATCATTTCAACATCCATCAAACTTATATTATAATAAAAATGCCAGCACCGAAGGTCCACAAACCCTATTGAAAACTACTGTATGCCCACCATCCTCCATTTCACCAACGTCATCATGTGAACGCTCCATCGATTTTCCAGAAGTAACTTCCTTAGTGTCTCCGGTTTCTTCTAGCTCACATTCTTCGTCATCATCAACAAATCAATTTTATAACCACCCAAGAACGGTTCAGCAAGTCCCAGTAAAAGCTGTAAAATTGATATATCCACATCATTCAACTATATCACAGTCGAAAACACCAGTACGAGCAATCAACTTCATAACTAAACCTGCGCCTCAGTGTTCCCAAAGCACATTACCACAATCATCCCGTTCCTCAGCATCGTTGTCGTCATCACCATCCTTAATGAACGAGCAGACGCCTTTTAAACCAAAACCAGCACCCCCGTTCAGAACATCCAATATCCTAAATGACGCAATACAGTCCGCAGATATCGATGAAAATGCTGTTTTTTGAAATTATTTTTTAAGTTTTAATTTGAAAATAGTTAAAATACTATTATTTATTATTAATTTTTATTTAAAATGCTCTTTTTAGCAATACAAAGATTATATTCCTAGCTGGTATGTTATTATTATTAAAATTTTGAATTTGAAGTTTAAATAATGAGATGCGACTACTTGAATTGAATGAATTTCAGTTGCGATATTTTATTAAATTTTATAAGAACTAGATAATAAATCAAGTCATTTTTGAATAGCTTTTATGTTTAATAATAATAAAAATTAAAAATTTCGTTTTCATTTTAGAATTTTTTTATTCTACATCTTTTATACATATGTTGTACATTAATTAATTTTGTTCCATTGGCTTTCGATTATACCATCGGAAACCACATATTTAACAACATTTTGTCGTGTGATTATTGCCAGATTGTTACATTCTACATACTGTGTTGCGATCGAATCAAAATTATCATCAGGTGCATATACCTCTTCATCTTGTATCGGATGAGTGATTTCCTTTGATAAAAAATTGTGAAGACTACAAGCAGCTTTGACTATCAAATCGGTTGTTTCTAGAGTAGTTTCAATTGGTCTTTGGAATATACGAAATCGTGCTACCAGCCTTCCAAACGCACATTCCACTATCATTCGAGCTCTGCATATGCGGTAATTAAAAACCTTTTCAGCGACTCTTAATTCGATGTTTCTATTAAAAGGTTTAATCATGTGCCGAGATAACGAGAAAGCATCATCTCCGATGAAAAAAAAGGACGTCTCTGAATCTTGTCCGGGTAAATTTTTAGGACCAGGAATGTCTAAATATCCTTTTACCAGAGCCTCTTAAAATGGACTTTCTTTATAAATAGTATTATCGTTTATTCTGCCATTTGATCCCACATCGATGAATATAAAACGTCCATGGGCATCAATAACAGCAAATAAAATTATGCTAAAGTACCCTTTATAACAATAAAAATTAGATCCGGAGTTAGGAGGGGCTTTAATACGAATATGCTTTCCGTCGGCTGCACCGAGAGTGTGCGGAAATTGCCATAATTGGTTAAAATCTGTTGCGATTTTACACCATTCATCCTTCTTTCGAGGAACCTGTTAAAATTAATTAAATGTGTTTGTGATAATTTAAATTTATAATTAATGTGTTTTTATTTATACTTTTGGTTTAAACATATTCCATATAGCTAGCAAAACTTCCGGAATAAACTTAGAAATGGTTCTGTATGAGACTCTGGCCAAAAACTCTAATGACCGATATGAGTCTCCTGATGCGATAAATCTTAAAGTTGCTAGTCTAACTCTTGCAGAAATTGCGTCTCTGAGTATAGTGTTTTGTTTTTTTATTACTGGTTCGATCTAAAATATAGGATTTGATTTGTTACGAGCAAGCATGACGTATTATAAACTATAGGGTGTTTGAAAATTTTGAAAATTACTGCCAGATCCCCAGTCCAAATCTTTAAGTAGGTGCATTTCTAGATCGTGTTCGCCTCTCTTAATTAAAAATGGGTTAACCCAAAAAATTGGTTTTTTCCTTTTTATTTTTAATTCATCATTTAATTTTTGATCATGAATTTTCTTTAACTCTTTCAAAACTTTTATTCCAAGAGCAATTTTAATTTTTTTTCGCGGAAGCATTTTGAAAAAAAGTAGATTTATACACAAACTCCAAATCACAAATGATTTTGAATGTCAAATGTATGGCAGATGTACCTCACCCGAAGCCATGTTTGATTTTTATGTTACCCGATATGTTACTGTTATTGACATAACATATGTCAGGTGGAGTGGCCAAGTTAAAGTAGGATTTACTAAAACCGATACTGATAAATTAATATTCCTAATTAAAATCCCTTATAAAATGACAAGAATAAATAAAAAATTGATAGTACCATTATCAAATGAGAAAGATTGTAAAATTATAAATAATGAAATAGTCGAAACATTTGAAATTAATAATCGGTATTATAAATATGACAATAATAAAGATATTAATCAATTATCAGAATTAAAACATTGTATATTAAATAAGAATTGTGAAATAATAAAAAATTGTAAAAGGAAATTTACCATATTAATGATAACATAATAATAATTCAACATGCCAATAATTTAACTCTAAAATCAAATATTGATGAAAGAAAATTTGTGTTAAAAGGAAATTATTTTATTAAATTTTATAATTGTACTATTAACTTAGATAATAAGATATTCTCAAATAGAATTAAGGAGGAAAATGATAATATTATAATTCCAAATCTAGATTATAAGCCAACAAATAACACATTTACTTTTAAACAAATTATTTTAGAAACGAATAAAAACATAAATGAAATTGAACTTTTAAAATACAATAAAGTTATTGAATATTCAGGAGGAACCATAATCGTTATAGTAATTTTAATAATAATTATACTCATATCATATATTTTTTATAAACACAAACAAGTTAAAATTAATTATGTAAACAGAACTCAGAAGAGTTCTGAAGCTAACGAAGGGAGAGTTACATGTCAAGACATGTCACCTTCGACAAATAAAAATGCACATGAGACAATTTTATATTAAATATCAAATTCACAAAATTGTCTCATGGAAATAAACGCAACATTTTCATTTTAAAATTAATGTCAGGCAATCTATATAAGATTTCAGTAAAGTAAACTAGAACTGAAGTAACTATATTGAAATTTCATAAACTAAATTAAAATGCATTGTACGCAAAATATTATGAAAATGAACGATTAGAAAATATGTAAAATTTAATTGTATAACTGACTCCAAAGAGTGCAGATTTAAAATATATAATTCATTTTTTTGTGAGCCAACTCTAAAGAGATTGGATATTTAAATATTGATTAATCTTAAGATTAATTATAGAATAAAGTGTTTATGATTAAGATAATTATAAAGAAAGTGAATAAAGAATATTTTTTTATAATATCAAACATCAATTAAAACATATCTCGAGCGCGTAACCCGTACCTTATAAATAAAAAAACATATTTATATAAATAAAATTAAAATTTATATGGAAAATATAATCAAATATGTATAAAAATAATAAAAACACTTTTCTTATGAATCCTTTGAAATTCCCACACGGTAAACATATATGTACATACTTGTACATAAACATGAATCTGATGCATTCACCATTGCTGCGTTATTCGGTTGTCAAATTTGGCGCGCAAGATATCGATTGTCGGTCGGTTTGTATGGCATGTGGCGCCATCTTGTAGAAACAAAAGGTTGTTAATATTCACAGCGTCGATTTGAGGCCCTAAAAAGTTGGTTAGCATGGCTCTTTAATGGTCGCCATTGGCGGTAACGGCGTCTCCAGCAGCGTGTTCGAAGAAAGAAGGACCAATTATGTCACTACTCCAAAATTCACACCAAACAGTCAGTCATGGTGGATGCATGAATGAATGAATTATATAAGTAATTAACCACCATGAAAATATTTAAACTCACCTTGACATACACAACCTAAACATATAACTTAGTTCAACATGAAATCAACAATGCTGCGTCTAAATGTTGATTAAATATTTACACGTAATTTGGTTGAAGTTTTTATTATTGAAAATTGTATTGCGGCAACGATATTTTAAGGTGATTTTTAACCAATGGCTTGTTGCCAACAAGTGAAGATGATCAACCAGACGGGAAATTTCGGATGTGTCAAGGCGAATAACTTGTGTGGGAAGTCAGTCTAAGTAAAACAGGGAACGGAAAACTATCTAAAACGTTGTACTTGTAAACGTTGTACTTGTACTGTTGTACTTGTGTAAAACGTTGTAATAATAAATATTGTAAAAATAAAACACATTAAGAATAATAAATTTTGTAAAACTTTTTGAATCGAGTGGTGTTAATCATTTGCATTTAAATTAATTCTCCCGTATAATTATTCGCCGTGTTATTGTGTGTGTATAGTGATACCAGTGATGATAAAACGTGCGATCGAGTGAATTTACCAATATTAACAATTGTTAAAGTGCGATCGAATGCAAATGATTGTAATATTTGTTAAGGTGTAGTGTGCCGCTGTCTAAACCAATACGCCAGCAGTTTCAAAGCAACTATTTTCTTCATGGTCCTTCGAGCCGGATAGCGTTGCCACACCTCAGTTGCAGATAAGTATCGCATGTTTTAATTTAACCGCTTACTATTAAGACTTGATAAATTTCGTAAATGAATAAATCACTGTTAATGAGTGCAGAACAATAAACATTTCGAATAACGGTACTTACACGAGAAGTTAATGTTTGTAGTGACACACAATTAGCGTTTACAGTTTTTTTTTATGTGCTATTGAATTATCGTGACAAATTAAAGCCTTTGTATAAAGTATATTAATGATACATTTAAAATTTGAGAAAATATATCGGGTTGAAAAGTGAATATTCTAGAACTTTTGTTGGTGTTTAAACAAAATCCACGCGCCCGTAAATTAAATCATGGGTCTTAAAACAGACAAAGCAGCGTACATTAGTATTAGGAAGAGAGAATTAATGATCATAGAAGGATTAGCAAAGTATGCTGAAACATTAAACGATACATCAAACATCGATTTAGTTCAAAGTAAACTTGAAGGTCTCCATGACAGTTGGACTCATTTCCACGAAGCGGATGAAAAGGTGTTTGAACTTGGTGAGGAAAGCGAATATGAGTTGGCGGAAACACCATATTACCTGGCAATGTCAGCATTTAAGAAGTTTTTACGAATCAATACACCAGCAGTTACAACACAATCTGACAAACATGGCGATGCACGTTTAAATGATACCATGGACGAACTCGTAGCTCATCAAAAATCGTTTCTGAAAGAATTTTCACACATACAAATGGGCTCACACCAATAAGTCAGATTACCGAGAGTCAATATCCCAGTATTCCGTGGAGACTATCAAGATTGGGTATCTTTCAAGGATTTGTTTATCGGGCAAATACACGGAAATTCTCGTATTTCCAAGGCATCCAAATTTCACTACCTCAAAGGATTCTTAGCGAATAAAACAGCCAAAACAATCGAACACATCCCGATAAGTGACACCAATTATGAGCAAGCATGGGAAAAACTGTGTAGTCGCTTTGAAAAGACAGGACATATCGCGCATGCTTATTTCCAGACGTTTATGGATCAACCACCTGCTACCAAAGGGTCTGTTGAGCAATTAAGGAAGTTGTGCGACACATCAGATGAAATTCTTCGTGGCTTAACTGCTTTGGACCAATCGACACTATCTCGGGATGCATTAACAATTTTTATTCTATTACAGAAGATCGATTTTGAGACAAGAAGAATGTGGGCTGAACATTCCATAGGAAAGGAGTTTCCAACTGAGAAGGAGTTTATAGATTTTCTCACAAGGCGATGTGACTCACTGGAGATGTCACAGCCGAAGATTACAATGGAAAAAAACAATTTGTTAAAAACAACTACTAAATTGAGAACTCATACCGTATCGACAGGAGTAACACTTAAATGTATAAAATGCGACCATGCTCATAAACTCTTTAAATGCCCATCATTTCAAGCAATGGATATTCAGCCGAGACGTGATTTTGTAGCAGAAAAGTCATTATGTTTTAATTGTTTAAATCCCGGACATTCATCCAGTCGATGTTTTTCACCACAACGATGCCATAAATGTTCTTTAAAACATCACACCCTGCTCCATTTGAATGCAATCTCTCAAAGAAATCTGAACGATAAACCATTAACATCATGTTGTACTTCTTGCCATCACCCAGCGCCATCCAGCTTAATCCAACCATCAAGCAGTCACGTCAATCCAGCACTTACAAACATTAAAACCAGTTCCAACAACACTTCACCGAATTCCCTACCCATCGATGCTGCAGTTAAACCATTAGCCGTTCGTCAAGCCCTCGAATCAGTCAATCCACTTCAAGAAAAGCAACTACAGTAAGGTTCAAGTTATCTAGTCACTCAGCCAACTAACACGTCTAGGAACTCAGCAAGCGGACACTCATCATTGTTGCCTACCGCAATCATTTTGATTCAGAATAAACACGGATACTCATATCCTTGTCGAGCCTTACTTGATTCAGGTTCTCAGGTCACTTTAATAACTGAAGCTTTAGCTCAAAGGTTACAAATACCACTAAAACATGCCAAAATACCAATCACTGGTATTGCACAAGCTGGGGCTGGATATACCCGAGGCAGCATTCAGTTATACATAACGTCTAGACTTCCAATTAAAAAGAAATTAGAGTGCGAAGCTCTAGTTCTACCAAAATTAACCCAACTTACTCCAGAATACGAAGTTAGTGATGATATCGACCCGCGCATCAGGAATCTGACATTAGCCGATCCAAACTTTCATACCTCTTCTGCAATTGATGTAATACTGGGAGCAGGTGAATTTTTTGAAGTACTCTTGCCGGAAACAATAAAACAAAATAACCGAGTGATAGCGCAAAACACGATATTCGGGTGGATTATTTGTGGAACGATTAAAACCCGTCCAACACTCAACATGATCACTTCAAATATGGCAACCACTGATATTGATGCTTTAATGCAAAGGTTTTGGGAAGTAGAAGAAATAACATCGACTAACATACTGTCAGACGAGGAACAGCTAATGGAGAACCACTTTGTAAATACACATTCCCGCACCAGCGATGGAAGGTATGTGGTACACTTACCCTTTAAACCTGACTCTGTACTGTTCGGTAGATCTTTACCTTCTGCGATATCACGTTTGATGGCAATGGAGCGGAAATTTGAAACCAACCCGGAACTGAAACAGCAGTACCTACAGTTTATGAATGAATACATTCAGTTAAATCATATGAAGCCCATATTGAAATCCGATGTATCAAAAGACGATCATAAAATCTACTATCTTCCCCATCATGCAGTGATATAAATGTCACAGGAGAAACTTAAACTTCGTGTGGTATTTGACGGCTCGTCGAAAACAAGCGCAGAAGTATCACTCAACGACAACTTAGTAATAGGCCCTACAAAACAAAATACACTTTTTTCAAACGTTCTTACATTTCGTAAAAACCCAATAGCTTTCGCAGCAGACATCGAAAAGATGTACCGCCAAATTCTCGTAGCAGCCGAAGATCAAAATTATCAACGAATAGTATGGCGAAATTCCAAAGAACCAATAGAACATTACGCTTTACAAACCGTCACCTATGGGCTAGCGTCTTCACCATATCAAGCTATACGATCATTAAGGCAGTTGGCCAATGATTACCGTAAACAATACCCGAAAGCGGCAGCGATGATTGACACCGATTTTTACGTCGATGATGTGATGTCAGGGGCCAACGAATTATCAGAAGCTATAGTGTCGAGATCAGTTGATTGATCTAATGAAACAAGGCGGCTTCATCCTCAAGAAATGGAAGTCTAATTCTCCGGAGTTTTTGAAGGGAATCAGACCAGAACACCAAGAAATTAGTCCGTTAAACATCGATGAACAAAAATGTATTAAAGTGTTAGGACTAATGTGGGATCCAACTGAAGACTGTCTCTATTATAAAATCGACCTACCAAAGAGCAACACAGCAATAAAGCGGGAATTACTGTCGGAGTCTGCAAGATTATTCGATCCGCTTGGATTATTGGCACCTTCCATTATAATCATCAGAATTTTATTCCAAAGTCTATGGCTGTTGAAACTCAACTGGGACGATGAGCTACCTCTACATATTGCAAAGCAATGGACGGATTTCAGAAGAACCCTTAATCAATTAGCCGACATCAAAATACCTCGTCTAGTTAATCTGTACAACCAACATATACAAATTCATGGATTTAGTGACGCGTCCGAGAAAGCTTATGCGGCCGCAGTTTATTTTCGAACGAAAGGTGACAACCGAAAGTACCATACGCGTTTAATTGCGGCTAAAACCAGGGTTTCTCCTATCAAACAACTGTCTGTGCCGCGTCTCGAATTAAGTGGAGCCCTGCTCTTGGTCAAACTCATGAAAACGATCATAGAGGCAATGTGTGTATCACAAGTTGAAGTGTTCGCATGGACCGATTCAACCGTCGTCTTACATTGGTTAACAACGAGTCCACGAAAATGGAAACCATTCGTGAGTAATCGAACATCACAAATACTTACGATCCTACCACAATGCAAGTGGCGGCATGTTAGTTCAAGAGAGAATCCAGCCGATCATGCATCACGAGGAGTTCATCCATCAAAACTGAAAGAACTTGTTATTTGGTGGAACAGTCCAGAATTCTTAAAATCAGCTGAGGATACTTGGCCCAACCCAAAAACTACGTACGAATGCGCTGAAGTTAGGGTTGAGGAAAAATTAACCCAATCACTTGCGGTACAAGTCACAACGCAAGACCATCTGTCCACCATTATCCTCAAATTCTCATCATGGCACAAATTGTTAAGAGTTTTTGTTTTTCTTCTTAGGTTCATTCACGGATGCAAGAAAAAGGTCAGATGTGTAAAGTCAAGTCAAAGAGCAAGCATCACTGCCATCCAAATGAAGGAAGGAATTTTCAGTTGTGTAAAATAGCACAACAGTACTCATTCAACGCAGAAATAAAACAATTAACGGCCAAGTAACAAGTGTCATCCCAAAGCAAACTAGCATCGCTGCACCCGTACCTAGACGACCATCAAATCCTAAGAGTTGGATTGCAAAACGCTGACATTCCACATGATCGAAAGCATCCAATTATTCTACCCGGAGACCATTACATCACAACGTTGTTGATTGCTGATGTACATCGATACACATTGCATGGTGACATCTCGATCATGCTGTTTCACCTCAGGCAACGGTATTGGATCTTAAATTGTCGAAACCACGTCAAGAGATGTATCCATAAGTGTATAACTTGCTTCAAACTGAAGGCAAAGGCATCCAAGCAACTAATGGGCAGCTTACCATCAGCCAGAGGTGTTACCCCCAAACGTGCATTTGAAAACGTTGGACTGGATTATGCAGGGCCAATATCGTTAAAAACATCCCAAGTGCGGAACGAAAAAATCCAGAAGGCCTATATAGCACTATTTGTATGCATGGCTAGCAAAGCTGTACATTTGGAGCTAGTCACAGATATGACAACAGATGCATTCATCGCTACACTCCGGCGATTTACCGCAAGAAGAGGATATCCAATAACCATTTACAGTGACAATGGGAGCAATTTTAAAGGAGCACATCGAGAACTACAACAATTGACAAAACTATTCGTCTCACAGCAACACAACGATAAAGTAATCAGTCACTTACTAACTCATTACACGCTATGGAGATTCATGTGTCCAACCACAAGCCATATGGGTGGTTTATACGAAGCAGGAATAAAATCTACGAAGTCTCACATCCGTAAATGCATTGGTTCATCGATACTTACGTATGAGCAATATTCCACCTTACTATGTCAAGTGGAAGCAGTGCTTAATTCTAGACCATTGTGTGGCGAATCCGACGATGTAACGAATTTAAATTACTTGACTCCAGGTGATTTTTTAATCGGAGAATCATTGATGGCCATTCCTGAACCAAACCTAGAAGCGATCAACATACATCGATTAGACAAATGGCAGATAACTCAACAAACTACACAGAAATTTTGGAAGATGTTCTCAACTGATTATCTTAATTCCTTGCAGCAACGTCGTAAGTGGCATTCAGTTGAAGTCAATTTTAAACCCGGAGATCTGGTGGTAGTAATAGAGAAGGATTTATCACCAACCAAATGGCATGTAGCCATAGTCATTGAAGTACATCCCGGGACCGATGGTTTAGTACGTGTAGTTACAATTAAATCTGCTCATGGTGTATTCAAAGCGTCCTATCCATAAACTGGCAAAACTTCCAATTAATTGAAAGATGTTCTTTCAAGGTGCGGAGTATGTTGAAAATGCACTAGTTTCGACAAAACCTAAAACGAGAAACACGATTAAATATCGCAAATAGAATTAATTTAGTTAAGTATCATATGGTATTCTTATAATATTTACCTTAATTTATTTGTTACCTTTTTAATATTCCTAAGTTCTATAAACATTGAATTTTATAAGTAATTAACCACCATGAAGATATTTAAACTCACCTTGACATACACAACCTAAACATATAACTTAGTTCAACATGAAATCAACAATGCTGCGTCTAAATGTTGATTAAATATGTACACACATAACTCGGTTGAAATCTCGAATAATCCCGCGTTTGAATGTTGATTAAATATTTACACGTAATTTGGTTGAAGTTTTGATTATTGAAAATTGTATTGCGGCAACGATATTTTAAGGTGATTTTTAACCAATGGCTTGTTGCCAACAAGTGAAGATGATCAACCAGACGGGAAATTTCGGATGTGTCAAGGCGAATAACTTGTGTGGAAAGTCAGTCTAAGTAAAACAGGGAACGGAAAACTATCTAAAACGTTGATCGCTAATCCAAAAATCTATTGTAAAAATAAAACACATTAAGAATAATAAATTTTGTAAAACTTTTTGAATCGAGTGGTGTTAATCATTTGCATTTAAATTAATTCTCCCGTATAATTATTCGCCGTGTTATTGTGTGTGTATAGTGATACCAGTGATGATAAAACGTGCGATCGAGTGAATTTACCAATATTAACAATTGTTAAAGTGCGATCGAATGCAAATGATTGTAATATTTGTTAAGGTGTAGTGTGCCGCTGTCTAAACCAATACGCCAGCAGTTTCAAAGCAACTATTTTCTTCATGTCTAGTGGATGCATTAGCTTCTCTACGATTACGTGCGGCTGTTCCAAACGCCAAATCCGGCAGTACTTCTTGTTTACATAGTCCCGAGATGGAAATGCGCTTCGTCTGAAAAGATAATTTTTCGACCAAGATCGACGTCATTATGAAGCATGGTCCATGTATAAAACTGATATCGAAGCGAATGGTCATTTGATTTCAGCTACTGAGTCATCTGGACCTTGTAAGCGAATAAACCGACGCCCTTGTGCAGTATTCTTCAATATTTCAAGACACTCCTTAAGCGAAAACATGATTGTTTCGTGATGCGGAATATTAGACTGATGAGCTGTCAAAATTTCATGCAAATCGTTCAAAAAAGTGTCACCATAGTCTATGATTTAAAACAAGCCAATAGAAAGCCCACCCTGTATATATTGTGTTCTATGTTTAGCATATTTTATACCGTAACTTAATAATTGTTTTTAACAGCTGATGTTGTGGTTGATTGATGTCTTGCCTTCATGAAAGTCAAGAAAAAATGATTTCAACAAAATAAAAAATGCGTGGCAACAAAATTGCTTCGACCATTTGATAGATGTGTTGATTCATACTTAATTAGCAGTAAAAAATTATTACTTTTTGTTCATAAAATTTTGTTCGTGAAGTTTGTGGTATGAGCAGGTATAAATCTCTCCTATTTTGCAATTTTTTCGTATTTACTACAATGGTATAATAAAATATTTTCGATTTGAAAATTTGCCGTTTCGAATTGGGTGGTGAATATTATTAATAAATGGTTTTTGATATTCCCTGTATCTAACATTAATTGTAGAAAATAAATGGTAAATGTACTCCACATCTAGAAAAAATTGCATCGGAACGAGTAATTTGTCGACATAAGAAAACAATACAGGCATTACAACCAAAACTCAATTGTACCGCCTCCAGCACTTTAACGGAATTATAATTTATCCAAAGGATTATCTTAACAAAAATAAATTTATACAGCAGAATATTTTCGAATCATTTGATCATAATAAGTTTCATTAAATAAATACGTAATAAAAATCTGAAAATGGGAAGAATCTTTTATTTATAATGTACATGAATCCTGATCATACCAAGATAAAATTTTAATAAGAAATTTATTATTATTTTGTAGCATTATTATTATTTTTTATAACTTTAGTACGTTTTTTAAAGGTATGAGAAAAGAGAATGTAGTGAGTATAATGATAGTCATTTGTCTGCTGTTGAATTGGCTGCTAATTTGCAGTTTAGCTACAAATTCTGCCCGCTGGCGTACAATTATGGATAAATTACAGCGAAAAATAAACAAAACATCGCGATAATTTGAAAACAAAAAATTGTTGTTGTTAAATTTTAATTTTATTATGTTTTTATGTTACAAAAGTTTTACCTTTGTATATTCATGTCGATATCTTGTTTGGTACATGCATGCTACATATAAAACATCGATCTTCATGAATACATAAAATTGAAACAAAATTTTATAAGTGGTAGATACATAATAATTTGGATACACTAGTCTGCTTTTGGTTGCTGCAATTTGTAACCATAGGTTAAATTAAAATCAAATGTTTTTTGTTAAATTTTACAACACTTGTAGTGTTTTTATTAATATTTTTTAATTATTGGTATAGTTGGATAACCACAAATTAACAGGTGCGTAAAATATGCTCAGATCGTACAGTATCCACAAATATAATACATTTAGTTTAAATTCGAAATTATTATATTTATGCAATTCATATTACAATTTAATTTTATTAATTATTTCAAAATTATTTTTATAGAATTTTTGGGTTTTCTGCAATAAATTATCAGAAAAACAAATGTACTAGCTATTATTAAACATACTCTGTGGGCAAAAAGTAGTAAGACATTCGTCGAAATATTTTTTTTTCTATGTTTGTATGACTGTCAGTGACATCTGTGCCAAATATCCCATCAAAATAATCATTAGTGTTTAGTATACGCTTGTCTGAAGTACAAAAAGTGTATTCGGTGATTTTTACAATGACTGAAATTATTCAACAAAGAAGTTCCATTAAATTTTGTGTGCGGAATCAATTTTGTGGTGCCGAAATGTTCAGAATGTTGCAAAAGGCCTTCGGTGATAATTGTATGTCGCGAGCAAGTGTTTTTGATTGGTACAAATTGTTCAAAGTGGGTCGAGAACGTGTTGACGACGAACCACGTCTAGGACGGCCATCAACATCAACTGATGATCAAGACGTTAATAAAATCAAGTAATTGGTGCTCGAGAATCGACGATTAACACTCAGAGACCTTACTGGCATCGTTGAAATATCGGAAGGATCAGTGAAAACCATTTTGAAAGATCATTTGGGCTTAAGAAAAGTGAAAGCACGATTGGTTGACGTCTGTGAAACAATGCTTTCCGATTACCAGGATGTCATGAAACGTATTATAACTGGCGATGAGTCTTGGATCTATGCTTACGACCCGGAAACAGATGATCAATCGACCGAATATCGTGCCAAAGGTGAGCTGAAGCCGAAAAAACCACGTCAAAGCAAGTCAAAAATCAAGGTGATGTTGACAGTTTTCTTCGATTATCGAGGTGTGGTGCACTCTGAATTCAATCCGACCGGCCAAACTGTTAACAAGGAATACTATTTGAGTGTTATGCGTCGTTTGCGCGAGGCTATTCGTAAAAAGGGACCGGAATTATGGGTCGACAACTCTTGGTTTTTGCACCACGATATTACACCTTCTCATACTGCATTGGTTTTACGTGATTTTTTTGCCAACAATTCCACCCATATCGTTCTGTAACGACCGCACTCGCCTGATTTAGCTCCGTGTGACTTCTGGCTGCTCAACAAACTCATACGAGCGCTCCGGGGAAACCGTTTTTCAATTGAAGACATTAAACGTGAGTCGCTACGAGCATTGGAGGCTATTGCGGAAATTGACTTTAACAACTGTTTCGAGGATTGGAAAAAACGTTGACACAAATGTATTGAGGCCGGGGAGGATTACTTTGAGATTACCCTTGGGATTACTTTGATTATAATTTTAATTTGATGCATGAGCAAATAAGGCTTACTTCTAGTTAAAATGCCCATCGTTGCGTTACTGCGTATCAAGGATTTAAATTCGATTTTTATAATAAACTACGTGGAAATATAATATAATTTACATTATTTCTTAATCGTATTTATAAAATCGGGCAGTGGGTTTAAGTACGGTGTCAAGTTTTAAAGTGGTTTAAATAATACAATTTTCTCACAATATCCTGTTCAAATTTTGATACGAGACATATAACCGCAAACAATTTTGTTGTTGAAATAAAACTTCATGTATATATAATATGCCGGGATTATTCGAATTATTAAAACGTGCCTACTTATAAATGTTTAACAATTATTTTGAGTTAATTAAATTAATTTAAATTTGTTATTATTGTGTGTACATAAAGCACAAAGTTTAGTATTTACCAAAAACTTGAAATAAAAACTGATGATCGTAATTATTTGCTTTGTGCATATGAAATACAAGCATTATACTCTAGAAGTTTTTAGGATTTGCCCGTGTTGGGGTGATCTGTAAATAATTGATCCTTACAAAACATACGATACGTTACTTTTGAAAAATTGCATTCTATCCTTTCCCGACAGTGTCACCATCTGGTGGATAACCCGCTTCAATGGGACGGTATACACAGAAATACTTTTGTGAATAATGTAAAATGAAAACAGTCATAAAGCGATTATTATTTCTTTCTTTTTTACTAATAATATAATTGGCGATGATTAAATTTTATTTTTATCCAACAAACAATCGAAAAATAAAGATCCACTACTAAAAGTCAGAATTGCAAATTTTAAATATACGCCTTATAATTCTACAGAAAACCCATAAGATTAAAAAAAAACTCCGTCTGATGTGCGAAAACTGAATTTTGTTTGTTAAATCAAGTAAAGTAGTTTTAAAAATTACTTTGAGTATTGTCACAACAAAACTCACGTAACGGGTGTTTTTTAAGCCTGATAGAACTTGAAATTGTAAAAAATAAAACAAAAAATTAAATTTTCATGAAAAATATACTCTGGCAGATCTCAGTATACTCTGCCAAATCATTATGAATAGACTCACGCGTGAACAATGCTACGAAATTATTAAAATTTACTTTGAAAATCAGTCGTCGATTCACGCAACTTATAGACGACTTCGTGATTTTTATGGCACACATAATCGTCCATCTGAGCAAGCCATCCGTCGAACTGTGGGTAGATTTTGTACCACATACTCTCTAGAGGATGCAATAACATCAACACGTCGAAGGAATGTGCGTACTGAAGAGAATATCGCCGCTGTAAACGAAAGTGTGGAAGAAGATTCAAATTTATCGATTAGTCGTCGTTCACAGGAATTGGGAGTCTGTCCGTTCACTACATGAATAATTTTGTTCAAAGATCTTGGCCTACACCCGTACAAGATCCAGCTGGTGCAGGAATTGAAGCCACGAGAATTATGAGCGTCGTTCTTTCGCCGATTGAAATCTAGAGCAGTTGGCAAATGACCCGTTGTTTTATCGTCAAATTGTGTTCAGCGATGAGGCTCATTTTTGGCTTAACGAGTTTGTTAATAAACAAAATTGTCAAAAGTTTTTTAATAAACAAAATATGGAGTGAGACCAATCCACTAGAGACCCTACAGAGTCCATTACATGCAGAAAAATGCACCGTTTGGTGCGGTTTACACGCTGGTGGCATCATAGGACCTTATTTCTTCAAAAATGAGGCTGGGGATCGCGTTACGGTCAATGGAGATCGTTACCGAATGATTTTTTTATTGAAAATATGGATGACATTGATCCGGACGAGATGTGGTTTCAACAGGATGGCGCTACGTGCCATACGACGACTGCAACCATCGACTTATTAAAATCAAAATTTGGCGATAAGTTGATTTCAAGAAATGGATTTGTCATTTGGCGTCCAAGGTCGTGCGATTTGACACCTCTCGATTATTTCCTGTGGGGCTACGTGAAGTCACTGGTTTATGCAGATAAACCAGCAACAATTGCCACCTTCGAGGCCAGCATTGTTCGTGTTATTCGTGACATACGGCCAGCAGTGCTCGAAAAAGTGGTCTAAAATTGGACGTCCAGAATGCGTTTCAAGAAGAGCCGCGGTGACCATATGCCCGAAATCATTTTCAAATATTAATGCCATGTGTTGATCTCTTGAATAAAAAAAATTTTTTGATTTCAATTTAATTTTTTGTGTTATTTGTTACAATTTCAAGTTCTATCGGGCTTAAAAAACACCCTTTATTTTGATTTCAAATCTCACTAGAAACATGATGATTGACGAAAAACGAAAAAAATTTAAAGACATAGAAAAATTTGCAACAAATTAGCTAATTATCGGACAATATACAATTTCGTTAGGAGGAACATTTTTTAAAAAAATTTTAGTATGACGGATTCGACTTTAGCTTATTTGTCACGCGTTGGTTCAGTGTAAATTCCAGATAATTAACATAAATATGTTATTTAACAAAGATATGTTATAGTTCTTCCTCTACCTACAAAAGTAAACTACTTTCGGTTTCTTGAGCAGGAGCTGAGATATGATTATCGTCAAATGATGCTCCAAAATCGACAAATACTCTTGAATAATATATTCAAGAGTAAATAACCTTGTTCTAAAAATGTTACAATCATCATGGAAATTCACATGGGTGATCTGTATTTTTGAACTTTATTTTTGCCAAAAGTAATGAGAAACTACCAAACTCTGAGCCATTAGTTGCTTGTCTGAGTATTTTGTTATTATGAATATTTTCGATAAATTGTTTCTTCACACAATTCATTTTCGCATATTTTTCGGGTCCCAAAGGAATTTCTTAGAGATTTTAGAATTCATCGAAATAAAATTATATCGATATTAAGTAAATTTTGGAACTGATTATTGTGATGAAGTGAATCATTTATTTGAATCAAACTGAATTGCTATAATAACTCGAACATTAGTGGCTGGCCTCTAATGGACTAAAATATATAAAAACACGAATATTATTGGAGAAAATTAAATGATTAAGGGATCATCTCGATCGATCGATTCTTTCGGGAACAATTATTTAAAATAAATTATTTCCGTGATTCCGTGACGTTTGATGTCAAATCACCTAGAATTATGATGATTGGCAAAAAATCGAAAAAATGTGAAAACACAAAATATTTTGCAAAAAATTAGCTGATTATGGGACAATATACCATTTCGTCAAGAGATAAAGTTTTTGCTAAATTTTTATTATATTATATTTTTAATTGATCCATGATAATTTAATTGATTTTTTTATTCGATGTGAAAATGGTTATACATTATTTATATTTTGCGTCTTATTTTGGAGCATCATCAGAAATCTATAACAAAATTTTTTAAAAATATATACACTTAGTTTAAAATGTTCGATATACAAATAATTTTTTTTAATAAAATGAATTAATACAAATATATTATAAATTACAATTTTTAAAATTAAACATTAAAATTTAACAAACAATAGCCGTTTTTGGAAATAGCCCGCCCATGTTAACTTTTAGGTAACTTGCTGACAATAAATTACCAAATCTATTTCCGAACATGTAGAGTAACTTTAGGTTAATTTATATATTCTTGTTTTTTGTTTCTGTCTTTATATTAAATTAGAAGTATCAGAAAAATTAAATTACAAACATTTAAAGTACAAATTCTACAAAAAGAAGCGACAATAATGTCATATCTGCCAAAAATACGTTATTGAAAATGAAAATATTCACACGCGAAATGTAATCTTACTTTTTGTATAGCCAGGGTAACTTCAGTAACTTTTGTTAACAGCATTAAAAAAATTAAAATTACCCAAAAGTTACCATGGGTTATTTCCGAAAACGGCTAATATAAAAAATTCACATGTTATAGAAAAATCAAAATGAGTTTTGATTTTTCTGTAGCATGTAAAATTTTCAAAATGAGTTTACTGTACTTAGTTAAACAACTGTACTAATCTATTTAACCAAAACCAACAACAATTTAAAGCCATAAACATAGTCTAAAACGCAGATACCAATATACAAAAAACTACAGAAGGTTGGTTGGTTACACTACAATCACAGAGAAATCACAATCAGAGACCTAAACAAAAGGAAAATTGTGTGATAAATCAATTTCTCGATGTCGTTACAAATGGAAAAATATCTCTAGCGGCTGTTTATAGAAATGCTTAGCTAAAACTCAAACCCCATTTTGGTGTATTTGCTCAATATACACATTTCAAGCTCAATATATTTTTTCAATACAAACAATACCTACAAATATAAAATAATATATTTGTTTGTACAGTCCAGCACCCAAATTTTCTTCAAAATTTAGTTTTTATTTATATTCTACTATGAAAGTACTGTACGAGTATGGTGTCTACTATTAGCACAAATAAATCACAATCAGAGACCTAACCAAAAGGAAAATTGTGTGATAAATCAATTTCTCGATGTCGTTACAAATGGAAAAATATCTCTAGCGGCTGTTTATAGAAATGATTAGGTAAAACTCAAACCCCTATTTGGTGTATTTGCTCAATATACACATTACTCGCTCAATATATTTTTTCAATTAAAAAATATTATATTTGTTTGTACAGTACAGCACCCAAATTTTCTTCAAAATTTGTTTTTTATTTTTATTCTACTATGAAAGTAGAGTACGAGTTTGGTGTGTTTACTATAAGCAAAACGTAACAAACGAAAAAATAAACAATGCTTCATTACGTATGATTTATACATAATGAAATAAAACCCACACGCTCGTATTATGTATATACTCCTATATACATATACTATTTAGAATAATATGTGTACACGATCGAGATTCGTTTTCGTTTAGCTATATAAAAATTAAATACGTGATCATGAAAAGGATTGAATCTGTTTAGGTTAATGTAAACGAAAAATTTTAAGAAGAAAAAATTGTTTGAGGATGATAGGCATAGTGTGAAAAAATCAAAAACTTATCATTGGGAAAAAATTTATTTTTCTGTTGCCGTTATTTTTTAAAGGTCGCAGTGTTAAACAAGCATTATACACATACATATTTGTGCAATGTGCATACATATAGTATACATTATGTATGTCGATCTATACTTAAAAAAAACATTTTTTCTTAAACTGCCTTTGGCTTTATTCTTGAATCTTTCCCATCATAGGAAACTCACAAGAGGTATTCAAATTTTTCTATCTAATTAAACTAAATTAATTTCTTTCTTTCTACTATATGTTAGTTCTTAATATTAAAATGCACTATTTGGTTAGTTTTTATAAGAATTAAGCCGCTTTTATGGTTGTGTACTTTTCTTCGTTCGTTCGTTCTGACAATTTTTTTCGAAGCTTCAGAATTTTAACCATTTAAATATATATAAATAATGTGAAAAATAAACAATGATTAGCGAACATTTAAATTCTCTAAAGGAAATTGGTCATGAAGATCCAATTCGTAGAAAAATACTTATAGAACTCCCCGATATTCGTATCCAATTAATTAATATTTTCAATGCTGTAATTAAAACTAACAGTTTTTCAGAAATTTCAAAAAATTTGCCTGGTAAAGACGAAACAAAAGTAGACTCGTGACGATACGATAGTTTACTGAAATCGGCACTGATTACATTCACTATCCTTAAACAAACTTGTCCTCCGGTCAAGCTAAATAACGTTAATCTATCCCAATGCTAAGTCATTGAATACCTAGGTCTACATCTAGATAGAAGATTTTCATGAAGAAACATATCGAAACAAAACGCCAACATGCCAACTTCAAAAGTATTAATATAAATTGGCTAATCGGAAAACATTTCAATTTAACTCTAGAAGACTGCAAAATTGCAGACTGTTTTGCTGTATAGAATGGTACTCAAATCCAGCTGAATCGAATTGTGGACTTAGCTTGTGCATTAAATATAATAAAATTGCAACGTATACTATCAAAAATATTACGATGGATGGTAAAAGCACCTCGGTACAAACATAACACAAACATACCATATCAACATCGAAACGCTAGCAGATACAATACAGCAGTACCCCAAAAATTCCCTACAAGAGAATAATATCCAACACATAAGCTCGGGAAATATTATGGTGGCGGCCTAGATATCGACGCCTTAAAAGAAAAGATCCTTTAGATTTAGCTAACTAATTCTTATAAAAACTAACCAAATAGTGCATATTAATATTAAGAATTAACATAGGTTAAGTCTTAAGAAATTATGTTTAATTAGCTAGAAAAATTTGAATACTTCTTGTGAGTTTCCTAAGATGGGAAAGATTCAAGAATAAAGCCAAATGCAGTTTAAGAAAAAATGTTTTTTTTAAGTATAGATCGACATGCATAATGTATACTATGCACATTGCACAAATGTGTACATATGTGTATAATGCTTGTTTACAGCAGTGTAAACACATATAATGTGTTTACACTGCGACCTTTAAAAGAGAACGGCAACAGAAAAATAAATTTTTTCCTAATGATAAGTTTATAAGTAGCCTATGCCTATCCTGCCGTACTAAACATGTTTTACATAACTACAAAAATTGAGTTTTGAGAAAATCGAAGTTAAAGTTTTAAAACAATTGTTTGAAATCAAATCAAAATAAACCACTTTAATTGATTTATGAAGACAATTTATTGACTTTTGCACTATTTTTAATCAATTTGTACCACAAAATGAATTAAATATATATGTTTTAGACGAAAACGACAAAATTGTTTCGTATGTTAAAATATCTGTATAAAAAAATCCACCCATACTAATCAATAATGACTTATTAACCGTCAAGGCGTTTATATTTCGTAACGCAAGTGTTTTTGATTTTTCATTAGTAGACATGTTTACCTTATTTACCATTAAAAGCATTTATGTTTAGTTTTCCTCCAATATGAAACTGAAATTAACTCAAGAATTATAAGCTAATTGTTTCATAATAATTCTCTGGTATTTTCAGTTGATTTATGGTTGCTTTATTTTTTCAGAATACACAAATATCATTCTGGTTAAATTACCAGAAGGGCTTAAATTAATTTTGTGATTTTTACTTATAATTAAATTAAAACAATATAAATTTTAATTTATATTTTTATTAAAATTCAAATAAATTCACCATATCATAATATCACAATAAAAATTAAATAATAAACAAATATAAAAATTTAAAATATGTAATAAATAAAAATTGAAAATAATAAATAAAAATTCATTTCACTTATAAACAACGGACAATCATTTACTGGATGTCGTTCACCGGATCGCTAATAGCGAGATTATTCCAAAAATCATGCCGGTTTTTCAGCAATAATGGCAATATTTCTTTAATAATTTGCTCATGGTGTTTTGCAGTAACTCCTTTAGAATGTTTCCTTTTTTCCGGTAGCAGTAAACCATTCTTTTCTACTGAGGATTCTAAAAACGAGAGTTGAATAAAATCGCCGTCATATTCTGGACTATAAAATAAATTACTATGGTCTCGTTTAAATTTTACTCTAACCATATCTTTTAGATATGGGCGTGGTTTTTTTTTTAATTTTGCTTGTGAAGAGCTATCGGGCCACATAAAAAAATCGTTTTCAGTCATGACCTCTACAGTGCAATTGCCTTTGCTCAATCCTTTTACAGCTTCGTGAAAGTCATTGAAATCATAGGTCTTTTTTTGCCTTTTTAAGCTTAGCTCCACTTGATGATGGAAGCTGTCCGCGGACATAAATGTATGTCCCGGTTCGAAATATTTTAGCTCAATCTCTTCAGCAATAATCTGGTTTGTATTGATCATTGTTACTAAAAACGAGAAAAGTGTCCAATGGATTTTGCGCTGCGCAGTTGTCTAACCATAATATAATACACTTTACGTCGCGATAGTGTATAAAAAATTTATAAAACGCGAAAACTATATCTTCCTTTTTGCGAGCCGATGTTGCTTCATGCCATATTAGAGCCATTGGTTTTTTATTTTTGTTCCATTTTCCGATAGGCACAAAACTTTCATTAAACGCCACTATCCGTTTCGTAAATAAAATTCGTTTATACATTCCCATACGTGGCAGCATTATGACCTTTTGCAAATCGACAGATAAACAGATCTGGGTTAGACTCCAAGGCATACTTTTACTAAGCTCATAAGCTTGTCGGCTTTTAAGCGACCTAGTTTTATGGAGGTTATAATCAGAGCAAATACCACATTCTGGATAACAATTTTGGTGTTCTGACTTGATGTTGTTATAAATTGTACACGTTTCACACGCCTCATTCCCTAACGCAGTAAAGCTAATATTAAGCTATTTTATTATATTTCTGTAAGTGTCGTAGGAACATATAATTGTCGGATGAGACACTTGAAATGAATCAAACATTAGTTTGATCGTGACATCCGAGGGCAAATACCTTTTATTTGGCGAGTGTTCACGGCGGTAGTGCGAGATGGTCGGATTGAATGATTCTACGTACTTTTTAATAATTTCTTTATAAGCAACCTCTCTTGCATATTTTCCTCGTTTTTCTACCGTAGGTACATTCTTCTCACATTGGATACTTTTTAAAATGGTGTTGTTTTTATTGTACCCCAGAGTAGCCAGAAAAAAAGTTTGACATACATCTTGTACTTCCTGGTGCTCGTTATGTAGCGAATATTACAACGTGTATTACTTTTTTGGTGAATTAACCGTTTTTCTAGAAACGGGGCTTTTCGATGTCATATTTTTTATAAAATTTCCTTGCTCACACCAAGTCATTACTCAAAACATATCGTTTATCTTTTGACGACCGATTTTCGATATTTTAGTAGTGCAAAGTTTTTGCAGGACGATGCGCGTGGTGGCTTTAGTTGGTGATCATTTCTTCGTTTCGTTTTTAATAAATTAGTTCTTTCGCTTTTCTTTATACAAAACACTCGTCTGTGCCTTGGATTACCCGCTTTAGTTAAAGATGTCTTAATTTTGGTTATATCTAGTAAAAAAATCAAAATGTTTATAAACAAAATCTAAAATTGTAAAGTATTCATTAAAAATATCATTTACCACATATTTCGTTAGATAAAAAAGATGACTGGGAGTTATGCTGGTTTTGAGCCTGATTGTTTTCATTTTCTTCTAAATTTTCAATTTGAAATGAGTCATCCGATACTTGATCGCACTGAATTATCAGTCCATCCTTATAATTTGTTTCAATACAATCAGTATAATTTTTTATTAAAAGCGGGCCACTTTTTATTATATCTAAAAGTAATGATAAATAAATTAAATTTGGTAATAAATACATTTTCAAATATGAAAATATACAACTCATTATCACTTTCCACTTGTCTGGGTTGTTGAAGAAGATGTGTCTGAGTTAAATTGGCTCTCAGCTATATTTTCTTCATCTTGTTCTAAATATTCAATTTCATATAATTCGTTGCCTTGACAGTGATCGCGTTCGTAGATTTTACTTGTCGTTGACGGTTTAAGTACACATAAATCTTCATTCATAGCTTCTTCAGAATCAAATAATGTTGGACTATCGCAGTGCAAGTTTTCATTATAATTTGTATTAATATAGTTTGATTCACTTTTTATTAATAACGGTATTTTATAATCATTATTTGTTGAGCTTTCGCTATTACTTGAAACTATAATAATTTCGCCATCGGGCTCAACGATATGGCAATCGTTCTCGTCCTCCTCATACTCTGCGAATAACAAATCAATTGTATCCATAGTAGGATTAATGGAAAATTGAACCAACTTGTTCTATTTTTAGATAATTTACGCTTATTTAAATTTTCGTATGTCCGAACCAGACAACATCACAAATAATACTGAAATAAAATTGAAACGTAGAGGTAAAGGAAAAAAGAAATAAGGGGAATTACCTATTTACTCGAATTTATGCTTAACAACAGCAACAAAATTTATAAAAATATATTTAAATATTATTTTTATTAGTTTTAATCAAAAATAAATAATTATAATTATTTAATATAATGTTGTTAAATCCGTCGTCGGTTTATTTTTTTTACAGATAAAGTGTTTTTGATTCAAACTACCACAGATAAGGCATTTTGTTTTAGATACGATTTATTTTTTATTTAGATAAGGTAAAATTTTCAGTAGTTAAGTTAATAATGCTTAAATCAGAAAAATAATAATAACACATAAGTCACTTTCACTGAAATATATTAATAAACTTAAGTGTAATTTCCGTTAATGCTGCTAAATAAATTCGACTTAACTAACATGTTTGAGGTAAAATAACCTTAAGTGTAGAGCAGTTAAGGCGTTTATATTTCCAATTGAGTTGTTCTTGCTTAGATAATGTCAATTTTTGCAGCTATACCAAATTTTATATTGTAAAATTACGCATTTACTAGTTCCGTTTTAATTATATTTATTTATTTAACATATAGAGAATATAAATAGCTTTCGATCAGCACCAATAACTCAATTTGGCCAAAAATGTAGTTATGGAAATTATGTTTAGCACGGCAGTATCATCCTCAAACAATTTTTTCTTAAAATGTTTCATTTATATTTCCTAAACAGATTCAATTCATTTCATGATCACGTATTTAATTTTTATATAGCTAAACCACAAATAACCATTATATAGGTGAGTATTTATTATGGCACGCCGATGTGCACTAAATAAAATCGATAAATTTGTAGGGGAAAAAATGTTTAGCCAAAATGAAAAGATGTACTATAATATTTACGTTGCTCGATATTTTCCCTTTCTGCCGTCCAGTATTTTCAATATAATCGAGTAGAATTTCATAACAAAAAATATTTTATTTCTTTGTACAGTGTAAAACACAAATTATTCTTCAAAATTGGCTTTTCATTATTCTATGAAAGTAGTGTATGGTGGTGTTTACTGTAAGCAAAAAAAACAAACAAATACAATGAGCAAATCCAATCCATTTATTATTTTCGTTTGGAAATATCTCTCTCTCTACGCATCATTTATATATATTTAATAAAACAGAATGAAACGAAAACTCAAACGCACATATTATGAATATGAGCCCGTGAAGATTTCCACGGATTTGTCCACGGCTATACGTATACAATTCTAATTGCAATTTCGTTCAATCCAATTAAATTCTAATTGCATGTATAAGTTTGGTGTATTGTACACTGTTATGATTTTTTATTTACAATTTTTTTTAATAAAAATGTAAATTAATCGAATGGATTTTAATTCAAACATGTTAATATAGGAGTAAAGAACATATTTTAATATAAACTAGATCATTAATCGAACATTTTTATTCACAAATTTGTGAACATGTAAAATTGAGATAGCAACATGTGCCGTGGAATTCGTGGAATACTTCACACCCGTATCTATTGTCAAAAAAAATCTATTGTATATTTCAGTTAACATGTCGTTTGAATCCTAAATTGTAGAATTTGAACTACCAAACTTTCCGGATGGATGCTTGATTATTGACGATCCGCAAATTGTTTCTATGTTTAGTACAGTTCATAGTGATAAATTATCGGTTCTAAGTGTCCATGAAGCTAATAATACATCTAGTGTTGAATCAGAAAAGCCACTAGTTGTACAAGAAATGATAGCTTGACAAGTTGAATCGGAATCGTTTACTTTTAGTGGTAATGAGCAGGTAAGAAATCAAATTTTTATACTATATATAAACATACGAGTATATAATATATAATATATCATTTCTTTTATTAGATTAAACCAAGGAAGCGACTACTTTGTCAAGAACCATCTATTCCTCTCAGTGCTATCAATTTCAGTTCCCTGGAACATAATTTTGTGATAAATAATTTTGCCGTCTTTCAGTTTTCTGCCTTTAACAATAGGATTACTCGCATTTAATTTATTATTCTCTATTCTCGTTCAATTCTACATTGTTTATTTCTGCAATTTTATTGCATTTCTGTTCTAGTGGCTCATTAGGCTTTCTCAATAAGCATTTTATTCTATACATGAAGTTCCCAAAATGAAAAGCGGAAAAAGAATCAAGATGATCAAATTCTTTTACATCATCCGCCAAATGCGACAAGCAATGCATAATATTGTACGTTAAATGGTGTCGCCCATATAGCAAATAAGTTCTTTCTATAAAATGTTGTAAAATATCATTCCCCAGATTCACATTATGTATTGTAATTTCCGAATGACATAAAATTAAAATTCTGACATGCAGTAAAAGAAAATTATTATATTTACCAGATGACAAAATGTTCTTTAATACGAAAGGACCCACATATAATAAAAAGGTTCTAAACTCTGTCACTTTAAAATATCCCAACTCTGATAATGGTCTTATTTTCCTTTGAAAGCCAGTCGGCTGAGTCTTGGAAATTCTGGTTATTTTATTGGATTTTATACTTGCCGAATTGATCAACGATTTTGCATCACCGGAAATCAACATCTGCAACAATTTTCTCATCGTTCCTAAACATAAAAGATGCATGTATTCCAGCGGAAACTGTTTTACCATGTTAATTGGAAGTTCTTCTAAAATAGAGTCTATCTTGTGGTGTTCAATATTTCTTCTTTTCCGAAAAGATTGGTCACTTCTCATTTGGGCCAGGCTATCAACTGGAAACTACATTCTGTTTTTTATAAATTCCCCTTCAACTTCACACTTAAAACAACCGAAATTGCCTGCATGTGATTTTGTCCCTAAAATACTTGATCGTGCGGGGGCATCACATATAAATGATATAATTTTTATTTTTATATTAGAACTGAAATATCCTTCGGATAAGAGGGTTTTAAGTTCATTCACAAGTGGCCTCAGAAACTGATTAAAATTGTTCGGCTTGCTATAGCCGTGGTAAACTCCGACTACAAATATTTTACTTCTTTTAAAATTAACCGTTTTTGCTAGTATCGGCCAAAAACAACTTTGATTACTTTTTGTTGTAGGTAATCCGTCAATGTTAACGTCTAAAATAATTTCGCTAGATCTAGTGGAACGTAAAAGTGTCTCAAACGCAGAAGTAAATCCAATATGGACATACTTTCCTGGAGGAACATCTAAAACAACCCTGGTTGTAGGAGTTTTTAAGAGAGTTCTGCTGTCAACTGGAATGTAAAAACCCAATTTATTTTTCAAAAAAACTAGAAGCTCATTTAAAGCATTTGATTTTATGTTGAACTTTACAGCCCAGGTCTGCAAAAATTGTAGCACCACTGAATGTTTTATGATGTTTTCGTCTTCTTCCATATACGATAACGTCGCTTGTTGATTTTCTTCATTTTCTTCTGCTGCATTGCAATCAATTAAGTCGGAGAAACTGTTCCTGAATAGCCTCTTTGTGAGTTGTTTTGTAACATTGGCTGTTACTGTGTTTGGTTATATCGGGTATGGTGGCAGAAGAAAAACAAAAGTACAACATTTACATCGAATGATTAGATATTAAGGATGGTGGTATTATTGATAATATTCTAAAATGATTATTGATAACGCTACGTGAAAGAAAATATGATCTGTAGTATACAACGAAACAGATGATGATGATGTTGATGAGGTGACTGAAATATTAGTGTGTAGGTGTGTTCGTTTCGTTGCATTAGAATAAACAAAATCGATTGTTGGTAATAGCAGTTGATCGCTGGACTTAAAGCTGATAAAATCGTGTAAAATAATAATCGTAGAACCGAAAATAATAATTTTAAAATTAAATCGTGTCGGTAGTGTAAAGCAGTGTGGTGCAATTTAGTGTTATCTGCATACTCGACTAGGTAATCTTTGTTTATATTTTTTTTCTTGAATGATGAGTGTGATCAAAATCAATAATTTTAATGTACAAACGCGTTAATTCCGGGTATTTCTTTTTGTTGCGTCCATAGGCAAGATAACTGTGTAAATATTGATATTGAAATACGACATACGAAATTTTGGTGACCGTTAACCAGAAAATAATTGCAAATCAGCTTCGCCTAAATATAATACCGTGAGCTGGTAGCAGCGGGATCGGAAAACTAATTACACGTATTTATTTGTGCAGAAAGTCTCTGGTCCAGGGTCAACTTTGTTAAAAAGGGAATAAATAGCGGTAGTCTATTCCGTACCAAGAAATGGTGATATCCATAAAAGTTTTACTGCGAAGTGGCCACACCGTATACTTTACGCCATAGATCGGATGGTTCAAAAGCTACACCTCATCAACAGTATAATTAAAATTCAGTTAAGTACGCATGATATGAACTAACATATATTTCTTTGTTACGTTTAATTTATATTATTGAATACCTATTTATCTCTTTATTTATATATATATTATTTATCTATATTTATTCAAATTATTATATTTACTTATTTATCTATATGTATAATTATTAAATTTGAAAAATTCAAATTTACTGTTGATACTGTAAATATTGCGAAAAGAATATTCATGTCTTAGAAAATATCCCTATGTTAAAATTTCTCACTTGCATGATAGTTAAGTTATAGAAGAACCGGTTCGTTTAGTTTTTTACTATTTAAGGAAACTTAAGTGTAATTAAAGTTATTATTATATTAGCATACTTAAATTAGAATTACAGTGTAATCGTTGAATACCTGGATCATGTGTTTTCTTATCTATTCTAGTTAAATTTCTTTCTATCGTTGCTAATTTCTCGAATTTCTTTGATGTCGTTTTCCGTTTTTACGATTGTTTTTCTTTAAGTGTACCATGGTGTGTAAGTGAAAAATTAATTAAAGATGATTTAGTGCCAAATTACTGGGGTCATTATAATGTTTGCTAATGATGACCTTGGGCGGAAGGGGAATGCATGTGGTCAATACCAGCTGAGGCCATAACAGTATAGTGATATAGCTGTGATGATAATTTAAGTTGTAATATAAGGATAATGAGTAAGGTAAAGTAGTTTCTGTGTTTTTTTTAATAAATCCTAAGTTTACCCATAGCTTGCAGCACTTACAAGCTTTAAACTGCTGGTAGCATAAACCCCGCCCATCCCTGTCACCTAGCCTGGCAAATGTGCTGCAGCTACCTCAATAGTGGTTTAGAGATTCTGCTAACGCTACGGGACTCCAAACAGGTGGTATCAAGGTCATACAACTAGACTTTTCCGCGTGGCGTTACAGTGGCGCCCAACATTTTTCTGGTGTTTGTGTGTGTTTCTTGGTTAAGTTTACTATATTTATGTTTTACAAGTTATCGTTAATTTATACCGTTCACATATCATCATATATATCAAATATTTTATATGGGTAAATTAGGGGTTAGTAGAATTTGTTTTGTTAGCATGCCTTTTGCAAATTATTTCTCTGGCGAATCAAGTTACCGCGTTATTATCCGATGGTGACAAGCGCGATGATTTGTCAGTTGAGAAGTTTTTATATCGGGTCGAGAATATGGCTAGAGCTAATGGTATCACACACGAACGACTTGTGGAAGATTTCGGAGTGTTGTTGAAAGATAATGCCTTAAATTGGTATTGGGAACATCGTGAAAATTTTGGATGGGTTACGTGGAAGCAGTTACACGAGGCAATGCTTCATCGATTTCGAATTCGTAGAACAGATGATGACATTCGCCAAGTTCGATATTTTCCCTTTCTGCCGTCCAGTATTTTCAATATAATCGAGTAGAATTTCATAACAAAAAATATTTTATTTCTTTGTACAGTGTAAAACACAAATTATTCTTCAAAATTGGCTTTTCATTATTCTATGAAAGTAGTGTATGGTGGTGTTTACTGTAAGCAAAAAAAACAAACAAATACAATGAGCAAATCCAATCCATTTATTATTTTCGTTTGGAAATATCTCTCTCTCTACGCATCATTTATATATATTTAATAAAACAGAATGAAACGAAAACTCAAACGCACATATTATGAATATGAGCCCGTGAAGATTTCCACGGATTTGTCCACGGCTATACGTATACAATTCTAATTGCAATTTCGTTCAATCCAATTAAATTCTAATTGCATGTATAAGTTTGGTGTATTGTACACTGTTATGATTTTTTATTTACAATTTTTTTTAATAAAAATGTAAATTAATCGAATGGATTTTAATTCAAACATGTTAATATAGGAGTAAAGAACATATTTTAATATAAACTAGATCATTAATCGAACATTTTTATTCACAAATTTGTGAACATGTAAAATTGAGATAGCAACATGTGCCGTGGAATTCGTGGAATACTTCACACCCGTATCTATTGTCAAAAAAAATCTATTGTATATTTCAGTTAACATGTCGTTTGAATCCTAAATTGTAGAATTTGAACTACCAAACTTTCCGGATGGATGCTTGATTATTGACGATCCGCAAATTGTTTCTATGTTTAGTACAGTTCATAGTGATAAATTATCGGTTCTAAGTGTCCATGAAGCTAATAATACATCTAGTGTTGAATCAGAAAAGCCACTAGTTGTACAAGAAATGATAGCTTGACAAGTTGAATCGGAATCGTTTACTTTTAGTGGTAATGAGCAGGTAAGAAATCAAATTTTTATACTATATATAAACATACGAGTATATAATATATAATATATCATTTCTTTTATTAGATTAAACCAAGGAAGCGACTACTTTGTCAAGAACCATCTATTCCTCTCAGTGCTATCAATTTCAGTTCCCTGGAACATAATTTTGTGATAAATAATTTTGCCGTCTTTCAGTTTTCTGCCTTTAACAATAGGATTACTCGCATTTAATTTATTATTCTCTATTCTCGTTCAATTCTACATTGTTTATTTCTGCAATTTTATTGCATTTCTGTTCTAGTGGCTCATTAGGCTTTCTCAATAAGCATTTTATTCTATACATGAAGTTCCCAAAATGAAAAGCGGAAAAAGAATCAAGATGATCAAATTCTTTTACATCATCCGCCAAATGCGACAAGCAATGCATAATATTGTACGTTAAATGGTGTCGCCCATATAGCAAATAAGTTCTTTCTATAAAATGTTGTAAAATATCATTCCCCAGATTCACATTATGTATTGTAATTTCCGAATGACATAAAATTAAAATTCTGACATGCAGTAAAAGAAAATTATTATATTTACCAGATGACAAAATGTTCTTTAATACGAAAGGACCCACATATAATAAAAAGGTTCTAAACTCTGTCACTTTAAAATATCCCAACTCTGATAATGGTCTTATTTTCCTTTGAAAGCCAGTCGGCTGAGTCTTGGAAATTCTGGTTATTTTATTGGATTTTATACTTGCCGAATTGATCAACGATTTTGCATCACCGGAAATCAACATCTGCAACAATTTTCTCATCGTTCCTAAACATAAAAGATGCATGTATTCCAGCGGAAACTGTTTTACCATGTTAATTGGAAGTTCTTCTAAAATAGAGTCTATCTTGTGGTGTTCAATATTTCTTCTTTTCCGAAAAGATTGGTCACTTCTCATTTGGGCCAGGCTATCAACTGGAAACTACATTCTGTTTTTTATAAATTCCCCTTCAACTTCACACTTAAAACAACCGAAATTGCCTGCATGTGATTTTGTCCCTAAAATACTTGATCGTGCGGGGGCATCACATATAAATGATATAATTTTTATTTTTATATTAGAACTGAAATATCCTTCGGATAAGAGGGTTTTAAGTTCATTCACAAGTGGCCTCAGAAACTGATTAAAATTGTTCGGCTTGCTATAGCCGTGGTAAACTCCGACTACAAATATTTTACTTCTTTTAAAATTAACCGTTTTTGCTAGTATCGGCCAAAAACAACTTTGATTACTTTTTGTTGTAGGTAATCCGTCAATGTTAACGTCTAAAATAATTTCGCTAGATCTAGTGGAACGTAAAAGTGTCTCAAACGCAGAAGTAAATCCAATATGGACATACTTTCCTGGAGGAACATCTAAAACAACCCTGGTTGTAGGAGTTTTTAAGAGAGTTCTGCTGTCAACTGGAATGTAAAAACCCAATTTATTTTTCAAAAAAACTAGAAGCTCATTTAAAGCATTTGATTTTATGTTGAACTTTACAGCCCAGGTCTGCAAAAATTGTAGCACCACTGAATGTTTTATGATGTTTTCGTCTTCTTCCATATACGATAACGTCGCTTGTTGATTTTCTTCATTTTCTTCTGCTGCATTGCAATCAATTAAGTCGGAGAAACTGTTCCTGAATAGCCTCTTTGTGAGTTGTTTTGTAACATTGGCTGTTACTGTGTTTGGTTATATCGGGTATGGTGGCAGAAGAAAAACAAAAGTACAACATTTACATCGAATGATTAGATATTAAGGATGGTGGTATTATTGATAATATTCTAAAATGATTATTGATAACGCTACGTGAAAGAAAATATGATCTGTAGTATACAACGAAACAGATGATGATGATGTTGATGAGGTGACTGAAATATTAGTGTGTAGGTGTGTTCGTTTCGTTGCATTAGAATAAACAAAATCGATTGTTGGTAATAGCAGTTGATCGCTGGACTTAAAGCTGATAAAATCGTGTAAAATAATAATCGTAGAACCGAAAATAATAATTTTAAAATTAAATCGTGTCGGTAGTGTAAAGCAGTGTGGTGCAATTTAGTGTTATCTGCATACTCGACTAGGTAATCTTTGTTTATATTTTTTTTCTTGAATGATGAGTGTGATCAAAATCAATAATTTTAATGTACAAACGCGTTAATTCCGGGTATTTCTTTTTGTTGCGTCCATAGGCAAGATAACTGTGTAAATATTGATATTGAAATACGACATACGAAATTTTGGTGACCGTTAACCAGAAAATAATTGCAAATCAGCTTCGCCTAAATATAATACCGTGAGCTGGTAGCAGCGGGATCGGAAAACTAATTACACGTATTTATTTGTGCAGAAAGTCTCTGGTCCAGGGTCAACTTTGTTAAAAAGGGAATAAATAGCGGTAGTCTATTCCGTACCAAGAAATGGTGATATCCATAAAAGTTTTACTGCGAAGTGGCCACACCGTATACTTTACGCCATAGATCGGATGGTTCAAAAGCTACACCTCATCAACAGTATAATTAAAATTCAGTTAAGTACGCATGATATGAACTAACATATATTTCTTTGTTACGTTTAATTTATATTATTGAATACCTATTTATCTCTTTATTTATATATATATTATTTATCTATATTTATTCAAATTATTATATTTACTTATTTATCTATATGTATAATTATTAAATTTGAAAAATTCAAATTTACTGTTGATACTGTAAATATTGCGAAAAGAATATTCATGTCTTAGAAAATATCCCTATGTTAAAATTTCTCACTTGCATGATAGTTAAGTTATAGAAGAACCGGTTCGTTTAGTTTTTTACTATTTAAGGAAACTTAAGTGTAATTAAAGTTATTATTATATTAGCATACTTAAATTAGAATTACAGTGTAATCGTTGAATACCTGGATCATGTGTTTTCTTATCTATTCTAGTTAAATTTCTTTCTATCGTTGCTAATTTCTCGAATTTCTTTGATGTCGTTTTCCGTTTTTACGATTGTTTTTCTTTAAGTGTACCATGGTGTGTAAGTGAAAAATTAATTAAAGATGATTTAGTGCCAAATTACTGGGGTCATTATAATGTTTGCTAATGATGACCTTGGGCGGAAGGGGAATGCATGTGGTCAATACCAGCTGAGGCCATAACAGTATAGTGATATAGCTGTGATGATAATTTAAGTTGTAATATAAGGATAATGAGTAAGGTAAAGTAGTTTCTGTGTTTTTTTTAATAAATCCTAAGTTTACCCATAGCTTGCAGCACTTACAAGCTTTAAACTGCTGGTAGCATAAACCCCGCCCATCCCTGTCACCTAGCCTGGCAAATGTGCTGCAGCTACCTCAATAGTGGTTTAGAGATTCTGCTAACGCTACGGGACTCCAAACAGGTGGTATCAAGGTCATACAACTAGACTTTTCCGCGTGGCGTTACAGTGGCGCCCAACATTTTTCTGGTGTTTGTGTGTGTTTCTTGGTTAAGTTTACTATATTTATGTTTTACAAGTTATCGTTAATTTATACCGTTCACATATCATCATATATATCAAATATTTTATATGGGTAAATTAGGGGTTAGTAGAATTTGTTTTGTTAGCATGCCTTTTGCAAATTATTTCTCTGGCGAATCAAGTTACCGCGTTATTATCCGCAATAGCGTTCTGAGTTAACGTTTCTCAAATTTGAACCGTCAGAATTTTCTTTTGTCTCTTTATCAATTAATTAGATATCTCCATCAATTTCCATTTTATGTAGGAAATGTTTGTGGTTATTAATATCAACTAAGAATATTGGTGTTCGATATCTAGTTTTAGTTTTATTTTAAGTAATTAATTTTGGAAAATGCATGAGTTAGAATAATAGGTTTGCTCCTCTGGGGTTTTTTTGATTCTATTATTCAAAGAAACTGAAGCATGTATCTTACATGTTAACGATCCTGAGTCGGGTAATGGGTTTGAAATCCGCTGCGAGTCAGTGTTGAAGAATTAATATCTTTATTGAGTTCATATTCAAATATCATGACAGGTCGTTAAAATGTATGGTGTTAGGAATTTATTGTCACGGCTATGTTGCATTTATGTGTAATGTGGTACTAAATCATCTTTTCTTTATATGTCAAATAAAATAAAATAAATAAATTAAGGTGAAATTTACTAATATTATAATATCGATAATTTTTTTCTTTCATTTTTTTTATGATTATTTAAAAAGAAAGAAAAAGTTTAATTGTTATTGGGAATTTAATTTGGTTTCGGAAGGTAATTGTTTAAAATATAGTTTTAACTTATTAGTGCTTGAGTATAGTGTATTTATAAACTTCCGAGAATTTATTCGTTTCTCATAAAAAAAAAAAAAAAAAAAAAAAAAAACAAACTTAAATATAAAAGTCGTCAAATCATGAATATTCAGTATTTGGATTGCGGCGATATCGCCATTGAATGTCAAGTTCGCGATATTACAGGTTCAATAGGCGTTAAAATGAAGGCGTTGCATGAAATATTAGAAAAAGAAAATAGGAATGAATCCGATCCACCAGTTCGAGCACATGCACTTGCTGCTCGTTATCCTAAGAGGGAAGTTTCTTTGTGCGGTTCTAAATTAAAATCAATTCAAGTTGAATTGCAACAAGCAGTGCAAAGTGAACTAAGTATTGAGTCTGAAAAGTGTCAGGAATTGAGAACTCTTCTCCTGCATATTATGGGAAGGTTATTTAGAATAAGCTCTTCTAAGTCAGCTAAGAAGGAAGCGAAGAAATGGTTAGAGTCATCACATAAATTAATGAGTTGTTTCGAGAATATGAATTTGCAAAACGTATCCGCGCAAGATATGGAAAATTCAATTCGAGATGTTTTTATAAATGAAAATATGAGTGGAAGTAATCAAGAAGAAACAGATAGCGATCATCATTCAAATGGTAATAAATCACACCAGGAACCTACAACTGAAAATGTACAAATTGAAAATGTAGGCAGTGAAGATGATGATATCATTTCTATTCACTCTGATAATGTACCAGTAAATGGTCAATCGAAAATAGCTGAAGAGGAAGCTAAAGAGGAGGCAATTATAATTAAGCTGTTGGAAAGAATAAATACCTCGATGAATCAACCTTATCGTAGTCGATTTCCGCTGTATCGTAACCAAGACTCGTTACCCTACGAGTCTCGGAATCAACAAGTGGGGTTTAATGAACAGTCTTTAACCGAAAAACACAATCTCGAACCGAGAACCGGATTACCTCGAAATAATTTACTCCCATCGAACATAACGAATAGAAATTCAGCGCCATCATTTAATGTTCAGTCATTGAACGTCCCATCTCAGAATTTTATTCCTAATCAGAATCCAGTTAATACATTTAATATGCCGATAATGAATACAACACCGGTTGTTCCTAGTTTAGCGGACCACAATGGTACTTATTCTACGGGTTACCATTTTCCAAATATGCAGCCACCACAGAAGTATCTAGCCATTTATAACTGGAAGTTAGTATTTTATGGTGACAAGCGCGATGATTTGTCAGTTGAGAAGTTTTTATATCGGGTCGAGAATATGGCTAGAGCTAATGGTATCACACACGAACGACTTGTGGAAGATTTCGGAGTGTTGTTGAAAGATAATGCCTTAAATTGGTATTGGGAACATCGTGAAAATTTTGGATGGGTTACGTGGAAGCAGTTACACGAGGCAATGCTTCATCGATTTCGAATTCGTAGAACAGATGATGACATTCGCCAAGTTCTAGAAAGCAGGAAGCAAAAGGTGAAGGAGCCATTTTTAGATTTTTATCATAAATTGCGTAGCATATCTCTAACATTGAGCTATCCGTTATCTGACCAGGAGCTTGTTCGATTAATGATCCGGAATATGCGGGGCGGTCTACAAGCATTTTTGGCCGGAAAAACTTTTAATGATATAGCAACGTTCGTGAATCATTGTGTTACAATCGAAGACACATGGGAGAGAATTGGATGGTTACCAGAGATACATCATCAAACTCGACGTCAAGTAAGTGAACTGGAAGTGGGAGGAAGTGTTGGTGAAAATAATGTCTACCCGACGCAATTTTCTGAGCAGCCTGAGCAACAAGATTCTGTATGTAGTATTTCGTGTGCCAAACGTACGAGTAATACGCAAACTCATTACAATAGAGCATCCAAAACCGCTGGATGCTGGAACTGCTCGATTCCCGAACATTTATATAAAGAGTGTACCAGTTTAGTTCGAAATATATTTTGTTTCGGTTGTGGCACAAAAAATGTGTTTAAACCTCAATGTGCAAATTGTAAAAATTTGAGTGCCAAGGGAAACTACAGTGGGGAGATCAGAAATCCTGGGACTCTGAGATCCCAAATAAATTGCATATCGGTACCCAGACCAAGTCAGGAGGATTCAGCTACGAACACCGACCCCGAATATTACAGCATACTGAAGCGGGAATTGTCGAATCCTCTGAAGAAATCGAACAAACACCAGTGAATCGAAAAATGTCCTTTCCGAATTCCCGATTGAATAGATCTAGTAGATATTTCCATCTTCGAAAAACATTAAAGAGAATGATTTGTGAAACTAAGTTACGTACCGAGTTAGATAATAGACCTTATGCTCAGGTTTTAATAAACGGTGTCCCATATAAAGGCTTATTGGACAGCGGGGCTAATATTACAGTACTAGGGTGCGGGTCAGAACAATTTATCAAAGATAACAATTTTAGGATGTTTAATTTACCATCTAATTTAGCAACTGCAGGTGGTGAAGTTCAATGTGTGCTAGGTCATATCGTGGCTAGAGTATCGTTCGCTGGTAAAACTAATCGTATCCGTATACATATAGCACCCGGTTTAAGTCAGCCTCTCTATCTTGGGATCGATTTTTGGGAGATGTTCGGTTTAGCCCCCGCGCTGGTGAATGAGATTATTTTTGATAAAGCCTCGTCATTAAACGTGTCCAAGACGGAAAATCTAAACGTACATGATCTGACACTACCACAGAAATTATTACTGCACAGTGTTGTGAGTAAATTTCCATCTTGTGAAAAATTGGGATTAGGACGAACTAGCTTAATCGAGCATAAAATAGACGTGGGTAATGCGGTACCAGTAAAACAACGCCATTATTCTGTATCACCGGTGGTGCAAGAAGAGATATTTAATGAGCTAGATCGAATGATTAGTCTTGGAGTGATTGAAGAAAGCCAAAGCTCCTGGTCATCTCCAGTGACTAGAGCAAAGAAAGCTAATGGAAAGGTTCGGTTGTGTCTTGATGCGCGAAAAGTGAATGCGGTTACGGTGAGGGATGCTTATCCTTTACCTTTGATTGAGGGTATCCTCAGTCGATTAGACCAAACAAAATATATCAGTGCAATTGATTTAAAAGATGCCTTTTGGCAAATACCTCTCGATCAGGGTTCAAGGGATAAGACGACCTTCACCGTGCCAGGTAGGCCACTTTATCAATTTACGGTCATGCCGTTTGGGCTGTGTAATTCGGCTCAGACGATGTGTAGGTTGATGGATAAGGTGGTGCCTCACCAGCTACATGATCGAGTGTTTGTTTATTTAGATGATCTCTTGGTTGTTTCAGCAACTTTTGAAGAACATCTGGTGTTATTATCCGAAGTGGCCAGATTACTAAGCGCAGCTAATTTGACTATTAATGTGGAAAAGAGCAAATTTATGCTAAAAGAGACAAAATACTTGGGTTATGTAGTTGGTGATGGTTCACTCAAGGTGGATCCAATGAAAGTACAAGGCATAGCTGAATACCCTCTTCCTAAAACTGCAAAACAAGTGCGCCGATTCCTGGGGATGACCGGGTGGTATAGGCGTTTCATTCCGAACTATTCTTCATTGACCTCTCCTATTAGCGACATGTTAAAGAAAGGAAGTAAAATAAATTGGGACGAAAAGGCACAGAAGGCATTTAATGATTTGAAACAAGCTTTAGTGACGGCACCTGTGTTAGTAAACCCCGATTTTTCCAAACATTTCTTCATTCAATGTGATGCATGTACAACAGGAATCGGTAGTGTTCTATTTCAGAAACATGATGGTGAAGAGCATCCAATAGCGTACATGTCGTACAAATTAAATAAGGCGCAAAGAAATTACAGCGTAACCGAATTGGAATGTTTAGCTGCAGTGATGAGTGTTCAAAAGTTCAGGGCTTATATTGAAGGGTATCCTTTTACCATCATAACCGACCATTCCAGTTTACGTTGGTTAATGGATCAAAAGGAGTTGTCAGGCAGATTAGCCAGATGGGCATTGAAGTTGCAGCCGCACAATTTTGTCATAGAATACCGCAAAGGAACGCAGAACGTCGTACCTGACAGCTTATCACGAGTTCATGTAGATGAAGTATTAAATATGATGGATTCACCTTTTCATGTGGATATTAACTCACCGGCTTTTCAGGGCACCGATTACCGAAGACGAATGGAAACTATTTTGAATAATCCACAGATTAAAACTAACTATGCCGTAATGGATAATAAACTTTATGTAAATATGGAAGCCCAGAGCAATGTTAAGGAAAATTTAGATTTACCAACGTGGAAGTTAGTGATCCCAGATGATTTAACGGAATCATTAATTGTGCAGGCACATAATCCATCATCTGCATCGCACCAGGGAATAGCAAAGACCCTGGAACTCCTAAAAAGATATTTTTATTGGAATGGGATGGCATCTCAAGTTCAGAAATTTGTCAACGCGTGTGATGTTTGCAAGTCGACCAAAGCAATGAATTTTAATTCAAAGCCACCTATGGGAAAATTAATAGAGGTTGTCCGACCATTTCAACGAATTTACGTCGACTTCCTTGGGCCATATCCGCGAACGAGGAACGGAAATACTTCCATTTTAATTATTCTCGATCAATACAGCAGATTTCCAATTTTACAAGCGATACGATCGGCAACGGCAATGAAACTGGTTGAATTTTTAGAAAATCAAGTGTTTTATTTGTATGGTGTTCCTGAAGTTTTGTTCTCCGATAACGGGCCTCAATTTGAGTCACAAATGTTGGCCGAATTACTGCACAAATATGGAGTGACTCATCAATTTACTGCCAAATATTCCCCCCAGTCAAACGCGTCTGAGAGGGTAAATCGAACAATTTTAGCGGCAATTCGATCTTATATAAAGGAAGACCATAGTACGTGGGATAGACAACTAGACGCGATTGCTGGAGCACTCAGGAACGTCGTACACTCTTCGACAGAATTCTCGCCCCATTATTTAGTGTTCGGTCAACACAAAATTATGCATGGATCTAATTATGAATGGTTAAGGAATTTAAATGCTCTCGATGATAGGGCGGTACAAATTCTGGATACTGCGGATCGATTGTCGGCAGTCCAAAAACAAGTGGTAACAAATTTGGAAAAGTCATATGAGCAGCGGAAATCAACTTATAATTTGAGGACACGTTTACGAAGCTTCACCGTAGGTCAGGAAGTATTTGTGCGCAATTTTGTGCAAAGTAATGCTTTAAACAAATTTTCAGCAAAATTGGCTCCAAAGTTTGTGAAAGCAAAAATATCAAGGCGTATTGGAAATATAATATATGAAGTAAGAAATTTGTCTGGTAAAATAATTGGCAATTATCACTCTAAGGATATAAGAGCTGGTTAGGGTTAATATAAGAAATTAGTTATATGTAAAGGTCAAAGAATTCATTATATTCACTAAATATTTCTCGGAAGGAAATGGATACCCCTGCATGTTAAATATTTTGGTGTAGGTTAATTTTTCTATTTGTAATGAACCATATGAACATGTCGTTGATTTGCCCGGCGTGAATGAGACCTTCTCATGGGTGCGGGTCTGCCCCACGATTGTAACATTGGCTGTTACTGTGTTTGGTTATATCGGGTATGGTGGCAGAAGAAAAACAAAAGTACAACATTTACATCGAATGATTAGATATTAAGGATGGTGGTATTATTGATAATATTCTAAAATGATTATTGATAACGCTACGTGAAAGAAAATATGATCTGTAGTATACAACGAAACAGATGATGATGATGTTGATGAGGTGACTGAAATATTAGTGTGTAGGTGTGTTCGTTTCGTTGCATTAGAATAAACAAAATCGATTGTTGGTAATAGCAGTTGATCGCTGGACTTAAAGCTGATAAAATCGTGTAAAATAATAATCGTAGAACCGAAAATAATAATTTTAAAATTAAATCGTGTCGGTAGTGTAAAGCAGTGTGGTGCAATTTAGTGTTATCTGCATACTCGACTAGGTAATCTTTGTTTATATTTTTTTTCTTGAATGATGAGTGTGATCAAAATCAATAATTTTAATGTACAAACGCGTTAATTCCGGGTATTTCTTTTTGTTGCGTCCATAGGCAAGATAACTGTGTAAATATTGATATTGAAATACGACATACGAAATTTTGGTGACCGTTAACCAGAAAATAATTGCAAATCAGCTTCGCCTAAATATAATACCGTGAGCTGGTAGCAGCGGGATCGGAAAACTAATTACACGTATTTATTTGTGCAGAAAGTCTCTGGTCCAGGGTCAACTTTGTTAAAAAGGGAATAAATAGCGGTAGTCTATTCCGTACCAAGAAATGGTGATATCCATAAAAGTTTTACTGCGAAGTGGCCACACCGTATACTTTACGCCATAGATCGGATGGTTCAAAAGCTACACCTCATCAACAGTATAATTAAAATTCAGTTAAGTACGCATGATATGAACTAACATATATTTCTTTGTTACGTTTAATTTATATTATTGAATACCTATTTATCTCTTTATTTATATATATATTATTTATCTATATTTATTCAAATTATTATATTTACTTATTTATCTATATGTATAATTATTAAATTTGAAAAATTCAAATTTACTGTTGATACTGTAAATATTGCGAAAAGAATATTCATGTCTTAGAAAATATCCCTATGTTAAAATTTCTCACTTGCATGATAGTTAAGTTATAGAAGAACCGGTTCGTTTAGTTTTTTACTATTTAAGGAAACTTAAGTGTAATTAAAGTTATTATTATATTAGCATACTTAAATTAGAATTACAGTGTAATCTTTGAATACCTGGATCATGTGTTTTCTTATCTATTCTAGTTAAATTTCTTTCTATCGTTGCTAATTTCTCGAATTTCTTTGATGTCGTTTTCCGTTTTTACGATTGTTTTTCTTTAAGTGTACCATGGTGTGTAAGTGAAAAATTAATTAAAGATGATTTAGTGCCAAATTACTGGGGTCATTATAATGTTTGCTAATGATGACCTTGGGCGGAAGGGGAATGCATGTGGTCAATACCAGCTGAGGCCATAACAGTATAGTGATATAGCTGTGATGATAATTTAAGTTGTAATATAAGGATAATGAGTAAGGTAAAGTAGTTTCTGTGTTTTTTTTAATAAATCCTAAGTTTACCCATAGCTTGCAGCACTTACAAGCTTTAAACTGCTGGTAGCATAAACCCCGCCCATCCCTGTCACCTAGCCTGGCAAATGTGCTGCAGCTACCTCAATAGTGGTTTAGAGATTCTGCTAACGCTACGGGACTCCAAACAGGTGGTATCAAGGTCATACAACTAGACTTTTCCGCGTGGCGTTACAGTTTCACGTCCTTTATTATGATTCGGTGTGCTATTATATAATTAAGAAGACCCATTCTTTAATCGATTGAAAGTAGAAAGGCGTCTTTTACGCGACTGTTTTGATAATTGTTGTAACATTTTGTATTTTGGCATTTTGTTGCTGATAATGAAAAAATAAAATATAAACCTGATTGCTGATTGAATATCAATTTTGAATTTTGTTAATCACAATTTAATGTCAAGTAATACCCTAGACTAGATAGATAGACTAAAGGGGCAGGATATTTTATACTATAATTTTTGACTTAGCTTATGCCTCTGTTGTGGGGCACGATGAATCAAAAGCAATCCAGAAAACACCAAGAATACTTCACAACATTTAATTTTGTACAATGAAAGCAATATCGAAACAATCAACAAAATAATGAATAATCATTTTTCTCGCATAAAAATTATTATTTTTTCGATAACTGGCTTTTATTGAGAAGCTTACATCGGCAATTCTATGCGAATAAACGTTTTATAACAAATTGAAGTATTCTGTAGCGGGTAGTTTCTTCAACTATAAGAAACTCCGCACAATTACTCTCAACGGACAATCCTCCGTTCACATAATTCTTGATAAATGGACAATTCTCCATATAAAGAATTATTCCCAAAATATACAACAATCTGGTATACACAAATTATGTACATCACCACTTGTACATAGATATCGTACAACAACACTTGTACATAACGAAATTGGTGTAATCAAAATAAAATTGAAAAATTATATTTTGGTTACATAACAATCTACAATTTGCACCTCTACAATCATATCATTTAGAGATGCACCAAAAACATTTTGGTGCATGTAATATTAAAAACCAGAAAATCAGGTTTTGATTTTTGGTTTTATTTTTAATTTTACGCAAGAAGACGAAAAAAAAATTATCTTCTTCCTATTATATTTTTGGACATTGCCGGAGCAATACACGCCGCCGCAGCTCATCACTCACCATCAGCCAAAATATTAAATTAATTTTAATAAAAGTTTTTTATAAATTATTCTAAAATTTAATTAACTGTTTGTTTTATTTTTTTTAAATTATTATTATTAAAGTGCTACATCATACAAACGCGATATCTGGTGACCCCGACGACGGTTTTTACCGCAAATCAGGTGAGTGATTTTTTTATTATTTAAAAAAAAGTGAAATAAAAATTTTACAAACAAAGTGCATGGTGTTTTATTTTTAATAAATTTAAAAATTTAATAAGACGAGCTTTGTGATATAGTGGCCCAAGCCCCCACCCGTGGTAAGCGCACTATTTTCACAAATCGCCCCAATTCCCTGGTCGATTTTTAGAAAGCACGTGTCTATTCCGACACAAATTCTAGAAATTTTCATTTTCGAACCAAAAATAAAATCCGCGTGTTTTGACAGAAATTTAAAAGTGCGACAAAATTTTTTTTAAGTGTGTAAAATTGTTTTTTTTAACTGTGCACCGTTATATTCGAGTCATCAACAACATGGCAAATAACGGTGACAACAAGGACGAAGTTTATCAAGACGCAAATCGTCAGCAACAGGTGCCACCCCAGCTTGAATTAGCCACGTCAAAACAATTGACGCGGCTACCAGCATTCTGGGAGAATAACCCGAAGACTTGGTTCATATCAGCCGAGATTATGTTCGACGCGAACAAGATCACCAGCGACAGACACAAGTTTGCGCACACAGTGTTGTCCCTATCGGAAGCACAAGCGGAGAAGGTCGAGTACATTCTACACGACCCTCCAGCAAACAACAAATACGACGCCCTCAAAAAGGTTCTAATCGATCGCTACTCAATCTCTGAGGAGCGTAGATTAGAAACGATTTTGAGCAAAGTCGAATATGGAGATCAAAAACCTTCGGATATACTGCACCGAATCAAATCGTTGGCCGAAAAAAATTTCACGGTCAACGTCGTCACAAAACTATGGATCAGGCAACTCCCTGATTTCATACAAACAGCATTGATCCCTCAACAAGAAAAACCAGAAGAGGATCTTGCTGCAATCGCCGATAAACTTCACGACATCATTGGCACGCGGACTCAGAGCTTGAGTACAATAAAACGCGAAACACGTAATAACGAAACGCGAATATCAAGCTCAGAGATACACGCGCCAAACTCTAGCTTAAGCCGTATAGAAAACACGCTAAAACAAATTAGCGACCGGCTAGTGAAGCTAGAGAACAATACACACACACAGCGACAACCTTCGCGCTCTCAATCGCCATGGAGACGAACTCCTTCTCCTTCAAAAAAACCGCGATCTCAACTAAATCGGGGAAGCTCTTTACAGCCAAACAACACCCACTTACCAAGATACCAATTTCCACGCCACTGGTGTTGGTATCACACAAAATTTGGTAACGCTGCAGAAAAATGCACAGCACCATGCACTTTTGCTACACAGCAAACGGGATCCGCAAATACCGCATCCCCAAACGAGTAAGTCTTAAGGTCGTAGCGGCAGACCTAAGACAACCGCAGCAGAGCCGCCTCTTTCTACGGGATTCGGTAAATCAAATAACATTTTTGATTGATACCGGCGCTGATCTAAGCGTAATCCCGTACTACAAATATTATAGCTACGGAACAAATCGCAATCCCGATTTAGTTCTGTCAGCAGCAAATGGTACCACAATAAACACTTTCGGTACCAAACTACTCGACGTTGACATTGGATTAAGGCGTTCATTCAAACACGCTTTCGTTCTCGCCAATGTCAACCGCCCCATTATAGGCGCGGATTTCCTAAAGAAATTTGGTCTTTTAGTGGATCTAAAAAATCACAAACTGATTGATCCATCCACTAAACTTTCAATCAACGCAACATCAGCACGCGTTGATACACCATCACCATTGCATTACACAATTAACAATGGCTATGGAGCACTGCTAAAGAAATTCTTTTCCTTAACAGCTCCACCAAACTATAACGCTCCAGTAATGCACAACGTAGTACACCACATTGTGACTACATGGCATTTACCATTTTCAAGACCAAGAAGGCTTGATCCAATTCGCCACAAAGCAGCTTTCCTAGAATTCCAACACATGGTGGAACTAGGAATCTGCCGACCATCTTCTTCAGCAGTATCATGTCCATTACACATGGTAAAGAAGAAGGACAACGACTGGAGACCATGTGGGGACTACAGAAGGCTTAACGCAGTCACAATTCCTGACCGTTATCCTATCCCCCACATACAAAATTTCTCCATGCAACTACATGGTTGCACAATTTTCACTAAAATCGATCTCGTCAGAGCATACCATCTCATACCAATTGCTCCTGACGACATTTACAAAACTGCAATTACCACTCCGTTTGGCCTATTCGAATTCACCCGAATGCCATTTGGACTCAGAAATGCTGCGCAAACATTTCAGCGTTTCATCAACGAAATCGTGAGAGATCTCGATTTCGTTTTCATATACATTGACGACATTCTCGTAGCTTCAAAAGACGAGAAGCAACACCTACTCCATTTGGAAAAACTCTTCCAAGAATTATCAAAGTACGGTGTCAATATCAACACGGCAAAATGCGTGTTTGGGACTATCGCGTTCGGATGCGGGGCACTTTGTAAATTTTAATAATAAATATAAAATAAATAAAAAACTTTAAATTTAATTATAAACTGAATTTTATTTAATGCAAATTGTTTTTAATGCAGGTGAGTGATGGTGTTGCGGCTGCGTGTTGCTCCAGCAAATTCCCAAATCCAATAAAACTAAAAATCTCCAAAACCGGATTTTCAGGTTTTTGGAATTGCTTTTTTTTACATGCACCAAATAATTTTGGTGCACCCGTTTACAATATGTTTTCTGAAACATAATTGTTTACCATGCCATCTACTGTGCAATGGCATGGTAGTGTGTAAGTGCGTTTTACTTGATTTTGGTTATGCAAAATCAATACGATTTGTATGCATCTCTAAATGATATGATTGTAGAGGTGCATATTGTAGATTGTTATGTAACCAAAATATAATTTTTCAATTCTATTTTGATTACACCAATTTCGTTATGTACAAGTGTTGTTGTACGATATCTATGTACAAGTGGTTATGTACATAATTTGTGTATACAAGATTGTTGTATATTTTGGGAATAATTCTTTATATGGAGAATTGTCCATTTATCAAGAATTATGTGAACGGAGGATTGTCCGTTGAGAGTAATTGTGCGGAGTTTCTTATAGTTGAAGAAACTACCCGCTACATCACCCACCGCGCAGTGAGTTCCCCCACCGCGAGTTCTGTATCCGCTGGCGTTTGTGGATGCATTTGATTGTAGTACCATTATAATGATGAATGATCGTTGTAATAGTAGAGGTGATGTAAATTGTGTACCAATTGATTGCTGGTAGAAATGCGTAATTGTGGCATGTGTATTATCCGATAATGCGGACAGTTTTCTTCACTCCCGATAGTTGATCGGGTGAACTCAGAATTCCATAGACTGGTTTGAGTCTATCGATAGAGACAGATTGCTGCTTGTCTCTGATTTGTAATACAAAGTGCTTACGAAGTCGTCGTATCACTTTGTATGGGCCTTCATATGGTGGTGTGAGGCCTGTGCGAACTTTGTCTATTCGTACGAAAACATAGTCACAGGTTTGTAGTGACTTTGGTACGAATATGTCAGTTTGATTTGATTTGCGCGTGTCCGTTGGGATGAGTTTATTCATCGTGGAGCGCAGTTGATGTATCACTGTGTCAGTGGTAACTTGAGGTGTAAGTGGATGTTCCACAAAGAATTCCCCAGGTAACTTGATTGTTTGACCGTACACCAGTTCTGCTGGTGAGCATTTTAGGTCGTCTTTGACTGTTGCTCGGATTCCCAACAATATGATTGGGATCTCTGAGCTCCAGTTGACGGTATTTGCACGAGCTTTAAGAGCTGTTTTAAGTTGGCGGTGGAAGCGCTCAACCATACCGTTTGCTTGTGGATGATAGGCAGTTGTCCGTATTCGATGTGAGCCTAAGAGTTGCATAAGCTCAGCGAATAGTTTGGATTCAAACTGTGTGCCTTGATCGGTCGTAATGTTGACCGGAACGCCGAATCTAGAAATGTAGTTTTCGACGAACGTTTTTGCGATTGTTTGTGCGGAGATGTCTTTTATGCAGTAGGCTTCTGGCCAACGCGTAAAACGATCAACGCAGGTTAACAAATATGTAAATCCATTAGATGGTGGAAGTGGTCCAACAATATCTAAATGGATATGTTCAAATCTACCTGGTGGAATTTCGAAACTCCCATGAGGTGATTTGGTATGTCTTTGTACTTTGCATTTTTGGCAGGATAAACAAGATTTCGCCCAAAGGGTTAAATCTTTGTTCATACTGGGCCAAAAGTATCTTGAAGTGACGAGTTTGCGAGTTGCTCGTACACTTGGGTGGGAAATACTATGCAGAGTGTCGAAGATAGTTCGACGCAGTGACTCTGGAATGTACGGGCGATTGTTACCCGTAGATATTTCACAGTATATTGACAAATCGGCTAGTGGAAATTTTTCTATTTTCCAATTTGATTTTCGCCGGTTTGTAGAACTAGAGAGTAAGTCTTGTAGTTCTTGATCGCTAGCTTGTGCCATTGCGATTGTTGTGATGTCGTAGCGTGTTGCTGCGGAGGCAAGTTCGTGGTCGGAAGTCCGAGATAGTGTGTCGGCGACCACATTGTCTTTGCCTTGAATGTGTTGGATGTCTGTCGTGAATTGAGAGACAAAATCTAAGTGGCGTGCTTGCCGTGGGTTTCGTTCCGCTTTAGAGGTAATTGCTCTAGTAAGCGGTTTGTGGTCGGTGAATATTGTGAATTCCCTACCTTCGACAAAGTATCGAAAATGTTTAATTGCTTGGAAAATTGCAAGCAATTCGCGATCAAATGCAGAATATTTTCTTTCTGCATCTGACAATTTCTTGGAGAAAAATCCAAGAGGTTCCCAGGTCTTGTTTTTCAGTTGTTGTAAGACCGCGCCTATTGCTGTGTTGGATGCATCAGTGGTGATGCTATATTTCGTTTCATTTAGCGGATGCGCTAAAAGAGCAATATTTTCCAAGCTGTTCTTGAGCTGAAGGAATGCTCTTTGACATTCTTCAGTCCAAGAAAAATTCTGAGGCGTTTTGGGCTTTTTAAGAAGACTTGCCAAATGCGTGTGTATTGGGGCAAGTACTTCTGCAAGTTTTGGTATGAATCGGTGGTAGTAATTTACCATGCCGATGAATTGTTGGATTTGCTTCACATTTTGTGGTGCTGGGAAATCTCTAATTGCATTAATTCGTCCTTCGGACGGCAGAATGCCATTAGATGTAATCTTGTGACTGAGAAAGTCAAGATTATTCGTCCTGTAGCGGGTAGTTTCTTCAACTATAAGAAACTCCGCACAATTACTCTCAACGGACAATCCTCCGTTCACATAATTCTTGATAAATGGACAATTCTCCATATAAAGAATTATTCCCGAAATATACAACAATCTTGTATACACAAATTATGTACATAACCACTTGTACATAGATATCGTACAACAACACTTGTACATAACGAAATTGGTGTAATCAAAATAGAATTGAAAAATTATATTTTGGTTACATAACAATCTACAATATGCACCTCTACAATCATATCATTTAGAGATGCATACAAATCGTATTGATTTTGCATAACCAAAATCAAGTAAAACGCACTTACACACTACCATGCCATTGCACAGTAGATGGCATGGTAAACAATTATGTTTCAGAAAACATATTGTAAACGGGTGCACCAAAATTATTTGGTGCATGTAAAAAAAAGCAATTCCAAAAACCTGAAAATCCGGTTTTGGAGATTTTTAGTTTTATTGGATTTGGGAATTTGCTAATGCGAATAACAAGACCTGGGAACCTCTTGGATTTTTCTCCAAGAAATTGTCAGATGCAGAAAGAAAATCTTCCGCATTTGATCGCGAATTGCTTGCAATTTTTCAAGCAATTAAACATTTTCGATACTTTTTCGAAGGTCGGGAATTCACAATATTCACCGACCACAAACCGCTTACTAGAGCAATAACCTCTAAAGCGGAACGAAACCCACGGCAAGCACGCCACTTAGATTTTGTCTCTCAATTCACGACAGACATCCAACACATTCAAGGCAAAGACAATGTAGTCGCCGACACACTATCTCGGACTTCCGACCACGAACTTGCCTCCGCAGCAACACGCTACGACATCACAACAATCGCAAAGGCACAAGCTAGCGATCAAGAACTACAAGACTTACTCTCTAGTTCTACAAACCGGCGAAAATCAAATTGGAAAATAGAAAAATTTCCACTAGCCGATTTGTCAATCTACTGTGAAATATCTACGGGTAACAATCGCCCGTACATTCCAGAGTCACTGCGCCGAACTATCTTCGATACTCTGCATAGTATTTCCCACCCAAGTGTACGAGCAACTCGCAAACTCGTCACTTCAAGATATTTTTGGCCCAGTATGAACAAAGATTTAACCCTGTGGGCGAAATCTTGTTTATCCTGCCAAAAATGCAAAGTACAAAGACACACAAAATCACCTCATGGGAGTTTCGAAATTCCACCAGGTTAGATTTGAACATATCCATTTAGATATTGTTGGACCACTTCCACCATCTAATGGATTTACATATTTGTTAACCTGCGTTGATCGTTTTACGCGTTGGCCAGAAGCCTACTGCATTAAAGACATCTCCGCACAAACAATCGCAAAAACGCTCGTCGAAAACTACATTTCTAGATTCGGCGTTCCGGTCAAAATTACGACCGATCAAGGCACACAGTTTGAATCCAAACTATTCGCTGAGCTCATGCAACTCTTAGGCTCACATCGAATACGGACAACTGCCTATCATCCACAAGCAAACGGTATGGTTGAGCGCTTCCACCGCCAACTTAAAACAGCTCTCAAAGCTCGTGCAAATACCGTCAACTGGAGTTCAGAGATCCCAGTCATATTGTTGGGAATCCGAGCAACAGTCAAAGACGACCTAAAATGCTCACCAGCAGAACTGGTGTACGGTCAAACAATCAAATTACCTGGGGAATTCTTTGTGGAACATCCACTTACACCTCAAGTTACCACTGACACAGTGATACATCAACTGCGCTCCACGATGAATAAACTCATCCCAACGGACACGCGCAAATCAAATCAAACTGACATATTCGTACCAAAGTCACTGCAAACCTGTGACTATGTTTTCGTACGAATAGACAAAGTTCGCACAGGCCTCACACCACCATATGAAGGCCCATACAAAGTGATACGACGACTTCGTAAGCACTTTGTATTACAAATCAGAGACAAGCAGCAATCTGTCTCTATCGATAGACTCAAACCAGTCTATGGAATTCTGAGTTCGCCCGATCAACTATCGGGAGTGAAGAAAACTGTCCGCATTATCGGATAATACACATGCCACAATTACGCATTTCTACCAGCAATCAATTGGTACACAATTTACATCACCTCTACCATTACAACGATCATTCATCATTATAATGGTACTACAACCAAATGCATCCACAAACGCCAGCGGATACAGAACTCGCGGTGGGGGAACTCACTGCGCGGTGGGTGATGTAGCGGGTAGTTTCTTCAACTATAAGAAACTCCGCACAATTACTCTCAACGGACAATCCTCCGTTCACATAATTCTTGATAAATGGACAATTCTCCATATAAAGAATTATTCCCAAAATATACAACAATCTTGTATACACAAATTATGTACATCACCACTTGTACATAGATATCGTACAACAACACTTGTACATAACGAAATTGGTGTAATCAAAATAAAATTGAAAAATTATATTTTGGTTACATAACAATCTACAATTTGCACCTCTACAATCATATCATTTAGAGATGCATACAAATCGTATTGATTTTGCATAACCAAAATCAAGTAAAACGCACCTACACATCACCATGCCATCGCTCAAGAGATGGCATGGCAATCATCTATGTTTATGGAAACATATTTTATAAAGGGTGCACCAAAAACATTTTGGTGCATGTAATATTAAAAACCAGAAAATCAGGTTTTGATTTTTGGTTTTATTTTTAATTTTACGCAAGAAGACGAAAAAAAAATTATCTTCTTCCTATTATATTTTTGGACATTGCCGGAGCAATACACGCCGCCGCAGATCACTCACCAGCACATAAGAAAAAATTAATTTTATTGTTTAAATAAATATTTAAAATTAAAATTAAAAAAAAGTATTGTGTTTTTATTTTATTATCATTATTAAAATTTACAAAGTGCCCCGCATCCAAACGCGATAATTCTTTCTGTTTAAATAAGTTTGCATTAACAAACAAATGAGTAGGCCGAGCTAATGTCCGTGCAAATACTATTCTATTTTACAGTAAATTACCTCAAACATTAATGATTAAGTTTTATTTTGGCGTTCAAACTATTGTTGTTCAATGTGTCAATCGATTTCACTCTGGGTTAAACAATCTTAAATCTTAAATACTAAGTAACTGTAGAACTTAACGTAATAATTTAAAAATGGCGTAATAATTTAAATTTCCTAAAATAATGAAACTATCTTAAAAAACTATCAACTCAATTACAACACTCCAGTTTCGTACTATTCGAACAAACTACATGTATAACGAAATGTATACGATATACGAGTAAATCGGTAATTCCCCCGTAATAATAATAATACAAACGAAAGTTGTTTGTACATGTTATATTTATTTTTATAGAATACTAATTGGATCGAAATTAATTAAATAAAATATTTTTTAATATATTATAGACTTTTAAAGCGTTGAAATATTTGTTTTATTTAAAGAAGCAAGACAAAATTGCATAAATGAAATTATGAATTGGATCATTTCGGTTTGTCCGCCATTTTAAGGAAACAACATATCGACCCAATTTAATCACTCTGTATTATAACTACATAAGTTAAAAACAAGAAACTTACCAAATTTTAGTTTTTCTTTCCCTTCAAAATTAAACGAAAAACTTTATTTATTCTGCTACGAGTAGATGCTCTTTCAGTACAAATTATTTTCACTCGGAATTTTTTTCCTGTTTATCCTCACTAAAAAAATTGACACAACTTGTTTTTGTAACATTTAAAACTCAACTGATCATATAAATAAATGCACATCGGTTCGTTATATTTTTACAACTTCAATTACATTCGTATTATCTTTTCTGTTTTTTAACTGACCTTAAACCGTCAGGTCAGGTCACCATATTTTATTTCGGGTTTTTATGTTCATATACTTTTTAATATTTTTATTCGGGTGCGAATGAAAAAATAGTTAATGCGCATGCTTCCTTTTATTTTCGCATCTTCGACAAATCTCGTTTTAATATTTTTTATTTTTTTAATTGATATTAAACCGACCCGTGACGAGGACGCGGCTTCCTTGGTGTTACCTAGGTGTACACACAGACAGCCGAAGCCCTCTGAGTACCCTCGGATGAGGGGCAAAATGAAAAGATGAGCTATAATATTTACGTTGCTCGATATTTTATCTTTCTGCCGTCCAGTATTTCCAATATGATCGAGTAGAATTTCATAACACAAAATATTTTATTTCTTTGTACAGTATAAAACACAAATTATTCTTCAAAATTGGCTTTTCATTATTCTATCAAAGTAGTGTATGGTGGTGTTTACTGTAAGCAAAAAAAACAAACAAATGCAATGAGCAAATCCAATCCATTTATTATTTTCGTTTGGAAATATCTATCTCTCTCCGCGTCATTTATATTTAATAAAACAGAATGAAACGAAAACTCAAACGCACATATTATGTATATACAGTCTTATATGCTTACTATTGTTGCGTTTTTTTGTAAAAGCTGCTCTAACCGCGATAAACTATATTTTGATTTTTTAAACAATTTACATATTATTAAAATATTTGTGCTTCGGATTTACTCAATCGAATCCTAAAGAGCTTATACTAAGTCAATATCTTGCATTGTATTATCGAATAAAGTTTATTTATGCTTGTTCTCAACAACTCTGAACAACTCTTGATATTATGTAGAGTACAACAGAGTTCATTAAAAAACTTAATAATTGCTGAACTGACGAAACAGGGAAATTTTTTTAGTACACAATTTTTTGATTGTTCCTAACTTCATTTACAACAGGGGCCAAATGCCAGTGGTATAAATTGGCTAAAACAAACAATGAATACAACAAATACGGAATGTAATACCCCAGGTGGTACAGCAGCAGATATGCTGCCAAATCCACACTCTTCGGAGGCAGGGCCAACAGATTCTGGGGTGGGCCAATCATTGTTTAACCCATTTGGACGAAGTTCCAAATTATCAAGATCTTCAACTGGAAATATATTTCAGTACGAGAAGGAAAATGCCGAACTCCGTGAACAACTAAGAGAAATAAAAGAATTTACTACTAAATTGAAAGAAGAATTTACAATTTTAAAGAAAGTGAATGAAGAACTCAAAAAAGCAGTTGAAACACGTGCAGAACTTGGGACGACACCTAGCCCAACAGTCGATGATGGCATTAATTCATTCCATACGGATGAAGAAGAATTAGAAAGAGAAACAAATTGGATGTTGAACCGGAATAAAAGACCAAGTAAGAAAAGGAAAGCGCAACACTCACCAGAAATGGCGGAGACTTTACCATCAACTTCAAAAGAGGTTGCCACAAATAAGTTAATCATCAAGAAACAACTAGCTCTAGAACAACAACCAGCTAAACCGAAAGAAAAATCACCTCCACCAATAAATGTCGTCGGGATATCAAATTTCTCCACTATACAATCGATTATGAAATCGATTACGATAACCGAGTACAAACTCGTATCTCTAAACAACGGCGTCTGGAAAATTAACGTTGTAGACTCTGAAACTTATAGAGCTTTAGCTACAAAGCTTAGCAGTGGTTTACCTATGAGGATAAGAATGATCGCCCAATTAAAGTTATTAAAGTTATCAAGTTAACAAAAGAGGGCTTCCACTATTTATGCTCACTTTTAATAACAAACAAAAAGTGGAAGATGTGTATAATATCAAGGCAATACTTAGCATGAGAGTTAAAATAGAGCCATTGAAAAAGAATAACGGATTAATACCGCAGTGCAAAAAATGTCAAGGTTTTAATCATTCGTCATTTAAGCATGGAAGCTCTTAACATTCGTCTAGCTAAACAAGAGAAATGCCTTCAAGCTCTAAGCAACAGGTTAGATAAGCAAGGCTCTCTAAATGAAATGAAATCCATGCTCTATTAAAATGATGCAAACAACAACAAATAAAACATTAAGAATAGTAACCTGGAATGCAAATGGGCTAATGCAACATATTCCAGAATTAGAAATTTTCCTAAATACTGAAAAAATAAATATATGCCTAGTATCGGAAACCCATTTTACTTCAACTTCATATCTTAAAATATATGGATACAATTGCTACCACGCCATTCATCCAGCAGGAAGGGCAAGGGGAGGATCGTCGGTGGTTATAAAAGAAAACATCAAACACTTTATAGATCTTAAAATTGAAGAGGAATTTATGCAAGTAGTCACCTTAAAACTATTTATAAATAACAACAAAGAATATAGTGTATCGTCAATATATTGCCCCCCAAGATATAATTTAATTAAACAAGACTATTGCACGTTATTTAAATCACTTGGATCAAGTTTCATAATCGGAGGTGATTTTAATGCAAAAATCACCTACTGGGGATCAAGAGTAACCTCTAAAAAAGGAAGAGAGCTGTTTGCAGCAGGAAGACTTTGCAATTGCGATTTTCATTCTGGAGATCAACCAACTTATTGGCCTACGGATAGAAACAAAATACCCGATATCATTGACTTCATTATCACCAAAGGTATAGACGAAAACTACATATACCTAGAAAGCAGCGAGGGGATTATGTCGGATCATACGCCTGTTATTATGACAATCAGTGCAACGATTGTTAAAAAAACTAGTCCACCTTCGCTAACGAACAAAAAAACCTGCTGGGAGAAATTCCAGAAACTTGTTGACGATAATATTGATCTTCAGGTGCCAATTAAAAACCCGATAGAGCTAGAAGAAGAACTAGAACAACTCAACAACAGTATACAAGAAGCGGCGTGGAGTAGTACCCTCTCAAGTTGAAAGGAAATGCGCCGAAATGCTATTTATCCTCTAGAAGTTTGAAACCGGAAAAACTCCTACCTGCGTAGAAGCATCCCGATTTCATAGAATTGCCGTTATCTGATAAGTACCCCATGCGGCGTCGCTTCCCGCAGCTCAAGCCGGTAGGGGATAACGGTGTGGGTCTTGGGGTACTCAGATTTCGGCCTAGGTTACCGCATATGTGAATAGATAAGATGAGATGGCATGTGTTATGCCATCAACTAGGGAGTAAACAACGAAAAATTGATAAAAGGGGTCAGGATATGACCAAATTAGTGGAATTCATGCCTCCTTTAGGCATGTCCACTGTGGTTGTTTTATTACGAAGATTTAGGGTAACATCATTACCCTAAATTTAGTATAAAAATTAAAAAGATTCAAATATTTTTGGCCTAAAGCCTTAATAGTTAGTAAGTGTTTTATATTGGTAAAGCATTACCAGCAGAAGGAAACCCGCGTGCTAACGCACTTGCGCGATTTCCGCCCCTAATGGAGCAGCTGGTAGACCCTTTACCAATTGGGCCCTTTATGTTAGCATACATATTTTTTATATGCTGGCATACTTACCAATAAAGGACAATTAAATTCTGGATCTTTCTCCCTTCTCGAACAAACACAAAAAAAGGTATTGATTTAACACGATAAAAAACAGTTAGAATATTTATTAATTAACAAAATAATTACTGTATTACAACTTAATTACCACGGCTTTAACTCTGTGAGTAATTAAGTTGTGTGTCTTATTTCCAAAACTTAACTCCCCGAACCAAACTTTTGGCACGGTATTTATGCAAAAATCAATTGATGGATTGAGAACGGAGGGGGAAGTTTTAGTACAAGAAATGTACTTCTCTCTCCATCAATTAATTTAATTTTTGCAAAATTAACAAAATTTTGCACAAATACCGCCCATTTAAACAGTATTATAAAATACATAACCACTTGGGGAATTTACATGTGCCACGAAAATTGCAACGTTTTAGATTTCTACCTAAAGGTTATTCAATTACCTCTAGGTAGAACGTTTGCTTTTCATAACACAAAACAAAACATATGCAATTAAATTGCAAAACAAACATTTACGGTTACTCATTTGTATGTATAATAATTACATTATATATACATTGAGTGACGTAGTTTGCAATTAAATCGCATAAACAAGAAATATATTTATGTTTGTCGTCTTGCATATTATACCCATTTTATGTATACGAATGCAACAACAAACATAAAGAAAATTTTGGAATTCCGCATGACTATACGTTTAATGAATTTTTGTGAAGATTAAATCTTCAAGGTCATGGCGAAAATACCTGGATATCAGAGATTAAGTGGAATTGGGTGTTTGATGTGGTAACGGAATAAAGTTCCGTTACAGCGTGGGGAAACCCAAACCCTGAGATGAAAGGAGATCTCATGCCCCATGTGAAAAAGATGGTGGACTGTGCTAGTTTAGTCTTGGTAGTCCAACGTGGGGAACCCCCACACCCTGAGATGGTTTCCTACTCTACCGACTACCCGGAGTAGCCGGGCACTAAATACTAATTATCATTATTATTGCTAAATTAATATACTATTATAATACTAAGCTTAATCTTAATACTCACAAGTTTCCTTCTCCCCTTTTTCTAAAAATTTTTTTTTTTATTTAATTTTTTTTTTAAATTTTTTCTTAGGTACACGGGAAACTCGTGGCTAACTAAATTATTATATACTTGCTAACCTAATACTAGCTAACCTAATTTTCTTATTGCAATAAATCCTATCTACATGGTAACTACTTAATCTAGTCTATGTTTTCACGATGGGTCCTGGGTGGGTTCCTTCTGGTCTCTGGATGTGGTACTGCCCCACGGTTTACGAGTTGGTCTCATTGTCGTTCTCGGAGTCTGCACCCCAGAAATAGGATTACCAAAACTACTAACAGAGCCGCGAATGTAACAGTGTAATTTTCTAGATGATGCAGGTTGATTTGCGACCTCGGCTCGTCCTTCTTCCGGTCGGTGATAGTTTGCTGGAGCTCTAAATTGGGGATCAATGAACTTCCTCTCCCTGGATCAACGAGATTCGGACTTCGAAAATAATCGGAGCAACGGAGGAGTACCCAGTGGTTTTGCGTACTGGGTACTTGTACGCTGCTAGGGATGTGCCTGTTTATTTCCCATAGCTGGATTGCCAATTTAGCGGGTGGCAACAAACGCGTGCTTACTCGGCCGCGGTGAACATCTGACAAAATGTCCCCCTGAGTATCCTTGAACATATATTCCGTTGTTGATACGTGCAAATATTATGCATGCCGCGCAATTGTCTGGATTTGACTTTGCAATAACTGGTAGTGTTTTTCAATCAGTGCCTGTTCTATACACTCACTGCTGGTGAGTTCTAGGACATGCGTTTGTTGCTGCAACCAGGCCTGAGCTTTCAAAGTTCCTGCATTCAACTGCTCAATCTGTTCACTGTGACCTTTGAGCAAGTTGTTATTGCCTTTTATCTGTGCCATGAGGTATGATATTAGCTCCAACAGTGCCTCACAGTGCCTAATATTTATGGCATTTGGGTTAGCCCCACACGTTTCTTAGAGATGGTTGTGTGTTTGTTTTTAAATATGTCTACTCTTCCCAATAGATAGTAAAATTGCAGAAAAGCACCATCTTCCAATCCCTCGTACACACGGCCGCCCTTCCCATTTCCGCGAAATAAATTCCCGGCTCTGTTTTAAACTCTTCGAAGTGCGGACTCTGAATCTTTGCTCTCCATAATCGCCTACCACCGGCCATACTACCACCCACAGGTTGATCTTTCCCAATCTTTCGTTCATAGATGGCGTCACCTCAACTCTCTTTTGTTCTACTTTCTATCCCTAAGTTGAGCCAACCTCATCTTTAACCTAAACTCTAAGTTAGTTTATATCTATTTATATAAAATTTGTGTAAAATATATTAACTTAGCTACTACTCTAACTATCATGAGAGGAGGGCGCCAAATCAATTTTACTTCCACAGAAGAACAACTGTAGGCGCCATATGCTATCGGGGTGCTTCGCACGCTTCCTCCCCTAAGCCTTGAATCTCTTTCTCCGGGTTCCCCACAATATCTTTTGCGTGAAAAACCCCCAACGACTTCCCACCACTATTCACTAACTCATACGCTACCCGACCTATTCGTTTGTGAACCGTGGCGGGTATGAATTTTTTGTCCAACTTCGCTGAGTAATCCTGAGCTGCGTTACTCTGTGCGAAGTTGCGCACCAGAACCTTTTGACCTACCTTGAGTTCCCAATCTACTGATCTCAGATTATACCGATGGCTTGACCTGGCATATGCCCGCTGTAGGTGGTCTAAAACCAGCTCCCGTGCCAACGTGAGCCGGTCGTTCTTACCGCTTACCGTGAAGGTACCAACAGCGTCATCTCCCAATAGGCGGAGTAGTTCATACTGGGATCCATGATTTATGGTGTGTTGTCCGAACACTAAGTACGAAGGGGAGTAACCTATTGAGGAATGGGACGAATTTCGCAATGCACTGGCAATCTGGGCGAGGTGTTCATCCCACGTCCGCTGGTCGTTTTTTATGTATGCGCGGATCGCTGCCAAGACTGCTCGGTTCACGCGTTCCGATGTATTTGCCTGTGGAGCATATACACAGGGGTAAACATGTAGGTGACTCCTAATTTAGACAAACAATGCTCGAAAAGGTGCGACTTGAATTGTTTTCCATTATCTGTGTGAACGATTTCTGGCACTGAATATATTGGGAAGACCTCTTTTTCCAAATACTCGACCACCTTACTGGCGGTCGCAACAAGCAGTGGCTTGAGTAATACAAACTTGGAGTATTAATCTAATACTATAAAAATATAAGTGTTTCCCGCCTTAGATCTGGGATAGGGTCCTAAGAAATCCATATATAATTTCTGGAACGGCCTAATATACTCTTTGTATTCTCCCATCTTCGGTCTGAGGATGATATTTGTAGCTTTAGTTTGCTTACATATCTCGCACTGTCGTACAAAATCTTTTACATCTTGTGCTAACGATGGCCATTAGAAATGACGACGTATATGTTCGATCATTTTACCAGTACCCATGTGAGCTGCCGTGGGTGGCTCATGAGCCTGGATTAGCACTTTGTGCTTTAGACTGTTAGGGACCCATAGCTTCCAGCTAGGAACGTCTGTCATAAGGTCCATATCGCTTATTGGTTGAAGGATGAGTAGTTTCCCGTTTCTAATTTTAATATCATGCGGCGTAGGATTCATGTTCGCGAAAGTGTTCTTTAGCATTTCATAATCAGGGCTAGTGAATTCTGGGGATTGTAATTCTACATATGTTGATGTTTTGGCTCGGTCCAATGTGGCCACCTCATCTGAGTGTACTCGTGATAGAGTGTCTGGAACTACGTTCTGTGTTCCTTTGCGATATTCTATTTGAAAATTGTAACCCTGAAGTTTTAGGCTCCACCTGGCTAGTCTTCCAGACAGATCGGTTTGGTTCATCAGCCATTGGAGGCTGGAATGATCAGTTATAAGGAAAAACTCATAACCCTCCACATAATCACTCTATGCATTAACTTGCACATGGTCTGAGCAGCATTGCACAAACCAAAAGGCATCATGGTAAATTGGTACAGTGGTCTGTTTGGTATTGTGAAGGCCGTTTTACATTTCGAGCGTGGGTCCAGAGGAATTTGCCAGAAGGCGTCCTTCAGATCCAGGCTGGAAATATATTTGGTGTTGTCCAACCGACTAAGTAAACCGTCGATTATCGGAAGAGGGTAGGCCTCCTTGACCGTTACGGAATTTAACTTTCTAGCATCTAGACATAGTCGGAGCTTCCCATTGCTCTTTGGTACCATTGTTACTGATGAACTCCATGGGCTAGAAGATTCTTCAATCACGCCAAGGGACAACATCCTCTCGATTTCTTTATCTAGCTCTTTTTGTTTGACTGGAGACATCGAGTAGTACCGCTGCTTGATATGTTTGGCTTCAGCGGTATCTATCTCATGTTGCACTAAATGGGTGTGCCCTAAGCCTAGGCGTTCAGATGATGGGAATTTAGATTTGACTTCATCTAGTATTTTCTGCTGTTCGTTAGACAAAATGTGTGCCTCCTGCTCCTGCCTTTTCTGGTCAGTCTGCGTAATTTCCGATATGGAAATTTGTAAATCGAAAGTTTCCCAGAAGTCTGTCCCCAGATATAGCTTCTGGGACAAAGACGGAGCTATAAATAATTTTAAAGTCTTGGACTGATGGTTGAACAAAACCGAAACGTAAGTGTATCCGATGATATCTTCCGCTGTACCACCGGCGGTGTGTAATTTGGTTGTTATTGGGTGGTATTTCAGGTTACACTGCTGTAGGATTTCTCTGCTCCCCCGTCCCAGTACGCTAATGTTAGCCCCTGAGTCTAACAGTCCCTCTACCTCCTGGTCACAAATTTTGATTCGGGCATAAGGCCTATTGTCCGGTTTTGCATGGATAACTGACGAATTAAGGAGTCTAAATATTTCGCGGCGTTCGTGAAAATATTTAATCTGTCTAATATCATGCCTGTTATCCGTTTGGCAGGATACTGACTGGCAACTTTTGGTCTTTAAGCTGGGTATTTTCCTCTCCGGTATAACTCCGGATCGGTGTTGCTTGCAGCTTCTTCGGTCACTGTCTGCGATTGTTGCCTCGGTTCGGGAGGTTCGAGATGGAATCTCCGAGTAGCTCCCATCTCTGATCTCCAGTTTTCCGACGGTCTACATCTATTACAATCAGGACGGAGTACCCCTTTTTCTCCACAACCGAAACAGAAAATTCGGGTTATGCGATCACGACAATCTAGGTACGAATGTGAAGGATCACTACAATTCCAACAACGAAAACTCCGAGGTTCCGGAACTCCTGTAGGTCCCACCTGTCTAGCGGGTTGTGGTTGGGAACAACTTTGTTGGTATCCTTCTGGTCTTTTAGATGGCAACTTGAATTTTGGCTGGTCTTGGAACGTTACCCTATGTTTCAACCGATCATTAATTTCACAGATTTCATCATAATATCTTTGTGACTCATCCCGGTCTGTGTATCCCTTACTTTCATATTCCTCGTCGGCGTTAGATTCTTGGTATGCCAATTCTTCTACTCGAGGGCGATACGAATCAAATCCCCTGTGGGGATTCGTGGATAATCTGGCCTTCCGGATTATGACCGAGGCGTTTCCACATTTCTTCCAAAGATGTACAACGTCGGGCAAACTCGCGTAAATTTGTGAACCTACGTTCATCATGCAGAGCCATCTGGAGTCCTGGCCGCATGTTTCGCCTTAATATAGTGTAGATTGTGTCATCTGCCACTACTTTATTGGTTTGCAGAGCAATCCTGTGGATTGCTTGGTAGAACTCCATAAATGTCTCGCGAGGGTAGTTCTGGATTTCGGTTCACTGATGTCCAAAACCAATCTAGGGCATCCCCTTCTAAACACAAATCCATCACCCCTACTAGGTCATCGAGTGGTATTGATGATCTATTAGCGTGCCACTCCATACGCCCCAGGAATCGTTCTACTGTTAAGGGACTCTTATGCCCTTCAAAACAGACTTTCCATGTGCTGACTTCCCGGCGCAACTTGGCATCGGTTAGACCGCTTACATTAGCCCAACCGTTTGCAGAGTGATGTGGAAATCTCGCGGAGGAATGCTTTTCCGACTGCCCTGGTATTTTCCGACCTGTCGGTGGCTCCATAAAATCCCCATCCTGGTACCTCAATGTCACCATTTTTATGGGTGAAAACTTGGGAATACTTTGCTCTAAGTCGTCTTCCTCGTCTTCCTCAGAGGAGGCCTCAGTTTGTGGGATAGATCGTGCAGCTGAACGTATTTGCTTACCCTCGAATTTTGTTGGAGTGAAAACTAACCGCTTCAACTGCTCTCGTCCTGCCTCTACTGTAATTTCCTTACTTTTTAGGTGGGCGACTAGGGTGATCAACTGCCGAAATGACCTTGACCAACTTGTGGATTTCGCATAGAAGGTTGGTGAAACCGCGCTACGGTACACCCTCCCTTGGATATGCTCCAATTGGGCTTCCAAGCGAGGAGGTATCACTACTTCTGCCTTTTCTACCAGAACACATAGTTGTTGGTAGATCTCCAATAATTTCTTTAAGCAAGTTCTTGCTTCGATTTGGGGTTGCTTGTTGCCGCAGCGCGGCTCTTAAGGCACCAGTGATCTCTAGTTTTGCCTCTTCCCCCAAACCTCGTACCTCGTACTCTATTAGGAGCTCGTCGGGATCCAAATGTTCGATATTCATAGTTTACAAAGTTACAAAGTGTAAGGAAAAAAAAAACAAAAACAAAAATAAACTAGTAAATGTATATATATATTTAAAAAAAAAAACAACCACAGCTTCATCACTTACTCGTGAAGCAAAAATCTCACTAACTCAAGTCAAAATAAGGATAGAAAGGGAATTGAATTTAAATTGAATTTTGATGAACCTGTTCCTTGTTCCTCAACTCGCAGCAATATTCTTAACCTAACATACAAGGTGATGCTTGCTGCTATGCTGAACATGGAAACAGATAACATTAATGGTACCCAATAGGCCATGGCAAACTTCTTGCCCCCGTATTCGCAGTTGACAATCCTACTCTGACTTCAGAGGAGCTCACCTAAACCTCATCAATATCCGTTCACTGATAGAAAACCGGATTGGACAGCTAAACACATTATACCCTGAACGCGCCTACAACTAGCAATGAGAGGACTGGCAACCCCATCCCGGAGGATGACAAATTTTAAATAAAACGACAAAGTGGAATTTGCGCAATAACCTAACTATACACTGAGTTAGAAATCCTAATTTAAAACAAATAATTTATAAATTTATCCTACGGCTCGTGGTAATTTCTTACCTATAGCCATACGAATTTAACTGGGAAAATCAAATTTTGGGTCAGTTCGGCCTTACGAACCAGGATACGGAATGTCACGCTTGATAACCTGAGAATGAGCAGCCCTTTATACCGCCGAAAATTTCTCCGGCCGAGAAAGAGATATGCCCATTACATCAGGGAAACGTGTCATTCTCCCTTGCTGGCAACGCAAAGCAAAACTGTTGATTGTACATGGTATAGAAAACCGTACAATCTTATGGGTGAATTTATAAATAATCTGTAACTGAACCTAGTTAAAATGGCTCATCGAATCCCAGATGCTACCACGAATATCAATTCATTCCCCGGAGTGCGGGTTGGGACAATGCCACAAATGAACCGATAAAACGAGGATCCAGCATTGGAACTCGATAATTGCAAAGCTTTTCCCGTGTGTGTGTGACCCAACAATGCATCTGGTCAGGCATGCCACTAAGGCATGACCGCAGCCACACTCACACCGAAAAAGCTTTTCTATTTTTACATATTCAATCAGAGATTACTTAATTAAAAAAAAATATAGAATATATTGACGCCACTTGAAACAGTGGTGCCTACATATAAAATTTAAATGTAAAGATTGCTTGGGAGGAAATCCTCAATTAAATTTGGGATCCATAAATGAATCCAGAATCTTTTGGCAATGTATACCACTAATTTGGGCCAATTTTTAGGCCCCGTTTTGGGCGCCACTTGAAACCAGAAAAACTCCTACTTGCGTAGAAGCATCCCGGTTTCATAGAATTGCCGTTATCTGATAAGTACCCCATGCGGCGTCGCTTCCCGCAGCTCAAGCCGGTAGGGGATAACGGTGTGGGTCTTGGGGTACTCAGATTTCGGCCTAGATTACCGCATATGTGAATAGATAAGATGAGATGACATGTGTTATGCCATCAACTAGGGAGTAAACAACGCAAAATTGATAAAAGGGGTCAGGAGATGACCAAATTAGTGGAATTCATGCCTCCTTTTAGGCATGTCCACTGTGGTTGTTTTATTACGAAGATTTAGGGTAACATCATTACCCTATATTTAGTATAACAATTAAAAAGATTCAAATATTTTTGGCCTAAAGCCTTAATAGTTAGTAAGTGTTTTATATTGGTAAAGCATTACCAGCAGAAGGAAACCCGCGTGCTAACGCACTTGCGCGATTTCCGCCCCTAATGGAGCAGCTGGTAGACCCTTTACCAATTGGGCCCTTTATGTTAATATATATATTTTTTATATGCTGGCATACTTACCAATAAAGGACAATTAAATTCTGGATCTTTCTCCCTTCTCGAACAAACACAAAAAAAAGGTATTGGTTTATGCAAAAATCAATTGATGGATTGAGAAGGGAGGGGGAAGTTTTAGTACAAGAAATGTACTTCTCTCTCCATCAATTAATTTAATTTTTGCAAAATTAACAAAATTTTGCACAAATACCGCCCATTTAAACAGTATTATAAAATACATAACCACTTGGGGAATTTACATGTGCCACGAAAATTGCAACGTTTTAGATTTCTACCTAAAGGTTATTCAATTACCTCTAGGTAGAACGTTTGCTTTTCATAACACAAAACAAAACATATGCAATTAAATTGTAAAACAAACATTTACGTTTACTCATTTGTATGTATAATAATTACATTATATATACATTGAGTGACGTAGTTTGCAATTAAATCGCATAAACAAGAAATATATTTATGTTTGTCGTCTTGCATATTATACCCATTTTATGTATACGAATGCAACAACAAACATAAAGAAAATTTTGGAATTCCGCATGACTATACGTTTAATGAATTTTTGTGAAGATTAAATCTTCAAGGTCATGGCGAAAATACCTGGATATCAGAGATTAAGTGGAATTGGGTGTTTGATGTGGTACGGAATAAAGTTCCGTTACAAGTTAGGGAACTGGTTGCAGCAAAACGAAAAGCAAGAAAGGCCTGGCAAAGAAGTCGAGCGCCAGAATATAAAACAACTCTTAATTTTTTATCCAATAAACTAAAGTTGCTAATTAAAGAAATCAAAAACGAATCCATTAATAAATACTTGAGTGGCCTTACTGGGGAAAAAGATACCGAGTACTCCCTTTGGAAAGCGACAAAAAGTTTAAAACGACCTAAACTACAAATTCCACCAGTAAAAAATGAAGATGGCACATGGGCTATAAGTGCAAAGCAAAAAGCTTCGTTGTTTGCAACCCACCTCGAGAACACGTTTCAACCACTACCTAGACAAACTGCAGAGGAAAACATACCACCAGTATATAGAATGGATAACTGCAATATATCTCCTGTCACACTACAAGAATTAAAAGAGGAAATCAGTCTCAACCTAAATACAAAGAAATCTCCAGGATATGACTTAATTACAGGACAAATAGTAAAAGCTCTTCCTGAAAAAGGTCTACGTAAACTACTCCAAATAATTAATGCAGTGTTCAGACTTAAACACGTTCCAAGTCAATGGAAAGTAGCAGAAGTAATTATGATACCTAAACCAAACAAACCACTTAATGGCAAAAATTCGTATAGGCCGATTTCCTTACTCCCTATAATTTCAAAATTATTCGAGAAACTACTCCTAAAGAGACTCAAACCAATAATAGCAGAAAGAAATCTTGTTCCTCCACATCGGAGGAACAAGATTTCTTTCTGCTATTATTGGTTTGAATCGAATTACAAACATAATTGAAGACGTACTTGAAAAAAAGAAAGTATGTTCAAGCGTCTTCTTGGATGTAGCACAGGCCTTTGACAGAGTATGGCATAAAGGTTTGGAATATAAATTACAAAGAGACTTACCAAAGCAGTTTTATGAAATCCTAAAATCTTACATATCTAACCGACACTTTCGAGTTAAATTAGATGGCGAATACTCAGAAATAAAGAAAATATCAGCAGGGGTACTACAAGGTAGCGTTCTGGGACCAACTTTATATGTTCTATACACCTCGGACCTGCCAACGATAGAGAATACTAACATAGCGACGTTTGCGGATGATACGGCCATCGTAGCAGTTGCTAATTGCATAGAAGAATCTACAAGCAAATTGCAAAGAGCTACTAATATTGTCAGTACCTGGACCAAGAGATGGCGAATAAAACTTAATGAAACAAAATCTGTTCACGTAAACTTTACCAACAAGAAGGTCAATTGGATACCAGTAGAACTGAACTCCCAGCAAATTCCCTATGCAAATACGGCAAAATATCTAGGCATGACTCTAGACGCGAAACTAAAATGGAAAGAGCATGTGAAAAAGAAAAAAAAAGAGTTAAACATCAAATACAGAAAGATGGATTGGCTCTTTGGAAGAAATTCTGACCTAACTCTACATAATAAATTGCTACTATACCGGCAAATCCTAAAACCTGTGTGGACTTACGGTCTGGGGCTGTACAAAGAAAACCAATGTCAATATCATCCAGTCATTCCAAAGCAAAGTCCTTCGTGGAATAGTTAATCCACCGTGGTACATAAGAAATGACAACCTCCATAGAGATCTGAAGATGGATTTTGTTAGTGAAGAAATAAGCAAACACGCGAGAAAACACATGCAACGTATTATGGCTGGACTATAGATGGAATAAAAAGAATAAAAAAAATAACGTAAGAGAGCGAAAGAGAGGATTTACATGCAATCGACTATACTGAGAATAATAAATATAAAAAGAATAACAGAAATTGCGTTTAATTTTTTTTCATTTTTGCTGTCACTTAAAAAGAATAACCGAGCGATAATTTTCGCCCAAGAATAAAAAACTTAATAACTACAACAACAAAACTCAAATAAATTTTAGTGCGTTGAATATAATATGCATATTTCCTTTTTTATATAAAGGAATTTTAAATTATTCGTGTGTTTTATCTTTTCTATTTATAAAATATTCATGTATATATATACTAATATGAATATAATATCAAAAATAATTTTCAAACACTGTAGAATTGTATTTTTCTAAACCTAACCTAAAAAAAAAATTTATCGAATTGCGGTGATTTAAACCGCATATAAATAATTTTTATAATTTTAAAAACATATATTTGTTTATATAAATACGTTTATACTGAAAAATATTGTAGTTTCATTCATAATTGTAGGAAATATATCACAAAAATAATTGAATGAACTTAATATTTCAAGTCATCTATGGCCGTAACGTCAAATTGGAATAATAATTTTTTGTCTTCGTTTCTTACGTTATTCTTTTTATTCTATCTATAGTCCAGCCATTAGTCTACACCAAAATGCTGAGATACGTCGTATGTTGGATGATTCAAACCTAGTATGACGGCTGCGAAGGAAGAAACCGCGTGATCTACAAGATCCAATCAGGATCGACTAAAAATATAATAAAATTGTAAAGGGGACTAGCCAAAGGGCTACAACTCTCCAAACAAGAATATAAATTATGAAAGATAAATTACTAGATGATTTGAAAATCAGTTGTAATAAATAAATATATAAAAAAAAAAAAATTTACAACAGGAAATTTGAAAGAATGAAAATGAAATGACTGAATTGTATTTTTAATAAGAAAAAATGGATATCCTAATGTTTGCTGGTGAAATTAATTAATTTATTTAAATATTGGATATGATTGTGTTTGACTTGAAGTTAGTTAAAGTTGTTGTTCTAAATTTTGTTGTCTAAATTTCCCTGTATTTTACCCTATATTTTATCGCGGTCTCGAACACCATATTTCAAAAAACGCAGCTTATATTTAAAATAATATGTGTACATGATCGAGTATTCCTTCTCATTTTAGGTATATCAAAATCAAACACGTGACATGAAAAGAAAGATGATCTGTTTAGGTGGATTTAGCTACATTGAATGTACATATTTTATGTTGGTGTGCTAAATGAAATATAAATAAAAAAATGGCAAAAAATATTTGGAGGATTTTGATACGGTAAAAATCAAAAACTTATCAATGAAAAGGAAAAAATGTATGTTATATAGGTTTTTAATGGTCGCATATACATATTTGTGTGTTGTATACTATATATTATGTATTTTCTATATATACTGATTTGTCCAAATCATTGAGTTTTTTTATGTGTGTTCTATATGGATGATATGTGATTTGAATTCAATAATATTAAAATACCTAACAATTTTAAAAATTAGTATTTTTTGGAGAAAATTATTGAAATCAGCTTAGACCGAAAAGGTGACATTTGGAAAATATACTATGTATTTAGATTTGTTTCCAAAACTTGATCAAGCATGATAGTAGTTAATTTGTTTCGATTAATAATTGATATTGACTTGTTATTGATTTTAACAATATTTGCAAACAAAATTAATATTTCGCTGTTGGCCCGAGGTGTATAGAGTTATGAGTACACCATACACGTACAGTTCCATTTCTGAACTACTAACCTTAAACGTGAAAATCACCTTAAGGTTTTCCAATGGCAATAAATAAATATTTCGTTGTTGGTTGTGGCCAGTCGATCGAAAATTTCGATAATATATATTTCAATATCGAATAAGGGATATCGATTTATAGGCTTCACCAGAAGTGCAATTAAATTTTCGAATTATTAATTTTAGGCATAAAATCCAATTTATTTATTTATTTATTTATTCAATATATTTGGCCGAGCCCATTTAATGTACCGAGCGAATAACCACCAAAATTTACAACCCGAGCCCATTTGTAGAAATTAACACATAGCTTTAAAAAAGATGTTTTTTAATAATCAATCGATTTGACGTGCTTTTAAGGAAAATGAGTTATTTACTTTGAAAAATTTATCAAATACAATGAATCGGAGGTGTATCGCTGTAATAAAAGTAAGTGGCGGTTCAACAAAATATTAATATTAAAGATAGAACTTCTATAAATCAATAAAAAACAAAAAAATAGGTGTTTAATTTATACCATTACTTTAACTCCAATGAACGAATTTTGAATATTTTGGCATTTTTTGGGGTTTTTCTCCTAAATTGCAGGTAATTTTTTTTCAAAAAGTTACGTCATACATGTATTTAAAATGAAACAATAAGCCAATTGCTTTCAAAAGTTTTGTAAATTTAGCAAAAAAAGACTCCAATTTGCAATAAAATATGTTTGCCCAATTTTTTTTCCCAGCACTGTATATACATAATATGTGCCAAAATCTACTTAAATATAAGTCCTGCTCTAACGCTCATTGACAGATCCATATATAAAAAAAACTACCAAAGAGTGTGTTGGATACACTAACAATGCAATGTAAGATTGATTTTTTTTTTCATTTTTGTTCGTTTCTGCACCTACACATTTATACTTAGTTTTTAAAAAAAAAATTACTATGGAAAAAAATTACCAATACATAGTTTAGTTAGTTATTGTTTATCTCATATGTGTGGAGTTATGGTACTATTCCACTAGGAAACAGACAAATTTTACAAAAATTTTGCAGAAAACATGACAAAGACAAGAACTAAAATTTGCATTAGCGCGACTGAGATAAAACATTTTTATTTTATGGTATTAAAAGTTGGGGAAATTTTGACATCATCGAAAACTAACCTATAAAGTATTTAAAAGATATAAAAAATCTACGAATGTGAAGTTTTCGACAAAATTAAAAAATAACAAAACATGGCGGAATAAAAAATTTGTCGAAATAACAAAAATGCACATGTATTAGTAAAACAGTTGACAAAAGCAATGTTAGGATTTTTTAAAAATTTTGCTATGAAAATCAACTGCTCGTTAATACGCAATTAGTAAACTAGCGACTTCGGCAAAGACAATAACAAAACATTCAATTAATACGAAATTCGAAATGTTCAAACAACTAAAAATTATCCATATAGTAAATATATGAAAAACTAAAAGAAATGAGATTTAGACGTTCACTGTATCGAGAATTGGTCAGCTCACAGAGATTTCTCACAAACACGGTATGTATGCTTAGTTAGCTTATGAAATTCTAAACAAACAAAAATTATCCCCATTTTAATACGATGACGTAGACCCATTTGTTATTGTCGCCGAAGCTGGTCAATTTTTGAAAAACTAAAAAAAATGGGATTTAGACGTTCACTGTATCGAGAATTGGCCAGCTCACAGAGATTTCTCACAAACATGGCATGTATGCTTAGTTAGTTTATGATATTCTTAACAAACAAAAATTATCCCCATTTTAATACGATGACGTAGACCCATTTGTTATTGACGCCGAAGCTGGTCAATTTTTGAAAAACTAAAAAAACTGGGATTTAGACGTTCACTTTATCGAGAATTGGCCAGCTCACAGAGATTTCTCACAAACACGGTATGTATGCTTAGTTAGCTTATGACATTCTTAACAAACAAAAATTATCCCCATTTTAATACGATGACGTAGACCCATTTGTTATTGACGCCGAAGCTGGTCAATTTTTGAAAAACTAAAAAAAATGGGATTTAGACGTTCACTGTATCGAGAATTGGCCAGCTCACAGAGATTTCTCACAAACACGGTATGTATGCTTAGTTAGCTTATGACATTCCAAACAAACAAAATTTATCCCCATTTTAATACGATGACGTAGACCCATTTGTTATTGACGCCGAACTTGATCAATTTTTGAAAAACTAGAAAAAATGGGATTTAGACGTTCACTGTATCGAGGATTGGCCAGCTCACAGAAATTTCTCACAAACAAGGTATGTATGCTTGGTTAACTTATGACATTCTAAACAAACAAAAATTATCCCCATTTTAATACGATGACGTAGACCCATTTGTTATTGACGCCGAAGCTGGTCAATTTTTGAAAAACTAAAAAAAATGGGATTTAGACGTTCACTTTATCGAGAATTGGCCAGCTCACAGATATTTCTCACAAACACGGTATGTATGCTTAGTTAGCTTATGACATTCTAAACAACCAAAAATTATCCCCATTTTAATACGATGACGTAGACCCATTTGTTATTGACGCCGAAGCTGGTCAATTTTTGAAAAACTAAAAGAAGTGGGATTTAGACGTTCACTGTATCGAGAATTGGCCAGCTCACAGAGATTTCTCACAAACACGGTATGTATGCTTAGTTAGCTTATGACATTCTAAACAAACAAAAGTTATCCTCATTTTAATACGATGACGTAGACCCATTTGTTATTGACGCCGAACTTGATCAATTTTCGAAAAACTAAAAAAAATGGGATTTAGACGTTCACTGTATCCAGGATTGGCTAGCTCACAGAGATTTCTCACAAACACGGTATGTATGCTTAGTTAGCTTATGACATTCTAAACAAACAAAAATTATCCCCATTTTAATACGATGACGTAGACCCATTTGTTATTGACGCCGAACTTGATCAATTTTCGAAAAACTAAAAAAAATGGGATTTAAACGTTCACTGTATCGAGAATTGGCCTGTATTGAGAATCTCATTGAATTTATTAACTTAAATCCAATTGACGATATGCCAGATATCATCGATAGATAAGCAGCCATAAATCTCATTGAATTTATTAAGTTAAACTCAATTGACGATATGCCAGACGAAACCGATAGATAAACAGCCGGAAATCTCATTGAATTTATTAAGTTAAACTCAATTGACGATATGCCAGACGAAACCGATAGATAAGCAGCCAGCCGGAAATCTCATTGAATTTATTAAGTTAAACTCAATTGACGATATGCCAGACAAAACCGATAGATAAGCAGCAAGAACAACTAATCATAAATACCGTGTTTGTGAGAAATCTCTGTGAGCTGGCCAATTCTCGATACAGTGGACGTCTAAATCCCATTTTTTTAGTTTTTCGAAAATTGACCAGCTTCGGCGTCAATAACAAATGGGTCTACGTCATCGTATTAAAATGGGGATAAATTTTTGTTTGTTTGGAATGTCATAAGCTAACTAAGCATACATACCGTGTTAGTGAGACATTTCTGTGAGCTGGCCAATTCTCGATACAGTGAACGTCTAAATCCAATTTTTTTAGTTTTTCAAAAATTGATCAAGTTCGGCGTCAATAACAAATGGGTCTACGTCATCGTATTAAAATGAGGATAATTTTTGTTTGTTTAGAATGTCATAAGCTAACTAAGCATACATACCGTGTTTGTGAGAAATCTCTGTGAGCTGGCCAATCCTCGATACAGTGAACGTCTAAATCCCATTTTTTTTAGTTTTTCGAAAATTGATCAAGTTCGGCGTCAATAACAAATGGGTCTACGTCATCGTATTAAAATGGGGATAATTTTTGTTTGTTTAGAAAGTCATAAGCTAACTAAGCAAACATACCGTGCTTGTGAGAAATCTCTGTGAGCTAGCCAATCCTCGATACAGTGAACGTCTAAATCCCATTTTTTTTAGTTTTTCAAAAATTGACCAGCTTCGGCGTCAATAACAAATGGGTCTACGTCATCGTATTAAAATGGGAATAATTTTTGTTTGTTTAGAATGTCATAAGCTAACTAAGCATACATACCGTGTTTGTGAGAAATCTCTGTGAGCTGGCCAATTCTCGATACAGTGAACGACTAAATCCCATTTTTTTGTTTTTCAAAAATTGACCAGCTTCGGCGTCAATAACAAATGGGTCTACGTCATCGTATTAAAATGGGGATAATTTTTGTTTGTTTAGAATGTCATAAGCTAACTAAGCATACATACCGTGTTTGTCAAAAATCTCTGTGAGCTAGCCAATCCTCGATACAGTGAACGTATAAATCTTATTTTTTTTAGTTTTTCGAAAATTGACCAGCTTCGGCGTCAATAACAAATGGGTCTACGTCATCGTACTAAAATGGGGATAATTTTTGTTTGTTTAGAATGTCATAAGCTAACTAAGCATACATACCGTGTTTGTGAGAAATCTCTGTGAGCTGGCCAATTCTCGATACAGTGAACGTCTAAATCTTATTTTTTTTAGTTTTTCGAAAATTGGCCAGCTTCGGCGTCAATAACAAATGGGTCTACGTCATCGTACTAAAATGGGGATAATTTTTGTTTGTTTGGAATGTCATAAGCTAACTAAGCATACATACCGTGTTTGTGAGAAATCTCTGTGAGCTGACCAATTCTCGATACAGTGGACGTCTAAATCCCATTTTTTTGTTTTTCAAAAATTGACCAGCTTCGGCGTCAATAACAAATGGGTCTATGTCATCGTATTAAAATGAGGATAATTTTTGTTTGTTTAGAATGTCATAAGCTAACTAAGCATACATACCGTGTTAGTGAGAAATCTCTGTGAGCTGGCCAATTCTCGATACAGTGAACGTCTAAATCCCATTTTTTTTAGTTTTTCAAAAATTGACCAGCTTCGGCGTCAATAACAAATGGGTCTACGTCATCGTATTAAAATGGGGATAATTTTTGTTTGTTAAGAATTTCATAAGCTAACTAAACATACATACCGTGCTTGTGAGAAATCTCTGTGAGCTGACCAATTCTCGATACAGTGAACGTCTAAATCCCATTTTTTTTAGTTTTTCAAAAATTGACCAGCTTCGGCGTCAATAACAAATGGGTCTACGTCATCGTATTAAAATGGGGATAATTTTTGTTTGTTTAGAATTTCATAAGCTAACTAAGCATACATACCGTGTTTGTGAGAAATCTCTGTGAGCTGGCCAATTCTCGATACAGTGAACGTCTAAATCCCATTTTTTTTAGTTTTTCAAAAATTGACCAGCTTCGGCGTCAATAACAAATGGGTCTACGTCATCGTATTAAAATGAGGATAATTTTTGTTTGTTTAGAAAGTCATAAGCTAACTAAGCAAACATACCGTGCTTGTGAGAAATCTCTGTGAGCTAGCCAATCCTCGATACAGTGAACGTCTAAATCCCATTTTTTTTAGTTTTTCAAAAATTGACCAGCTTCGGCGTCAATAACAAATGGGTCTACGTCATCGTATTAAAATGGGAATAATTTTTGTTTGTTTAGAATGTCATAAGCTAACTAAGCATACATACCGTGTTTGTGAGAAATCTCTGTGAGCTGGCCAATTCTCGATACAGTGAACGTCTAAATCCCATTTTTTTGTTTTTCAAAAATTGACCAGCTTCGGCGTCAATAACAAATGGGTCTACGTCATCGTATTAAAATGGGGATAATTTTTGTTTGTTTAGAATGTCATAAGCTAACTAAGCATACATACCGTGTTTGTCAAAAATCTCTGTGAGCTAGCCAATCCTCGATACAGTGAACGTATAAATATTTTTTTTTTTAGTTTTTCAAAAATTGACCAGCTTCGGCGTCAATAACAAATGGGTCTACGTCATCGTACTAAAATGGGGATAATTTTTGTTTGTTTAGAATGTCATAAGCTAACTAATAATACATACCGTGTTTGTGAGAAATCTCTGTGAGCTGGCCAATCCTCGATACAGTGAACGTCTAAATCTTATTTTTTTTAGTTTTTCGAAAATTGGCCAGCTTCGGCGTCAATAACAAATGGGTCTACGTCATCGTACTAAAATGGGGATAATTTTTGTTTGTTTGGAATGTCATAAGCTAACTAAGCATACATCCGTGTTTGTGAGAAATCTCTGTGAGCTGACCAATTCTCGATACAGTGGACGTCTAAATCCCATTTTTTTGTTTTTCAAAAATTGACCAGCTTCGGCGTCAATAACAAATAGGTCTATGTCATCGTATTAAAATGAGGATAATTTTTGTTTGTTTAGAATGTCATAAGCTAACTAAGCATACATACCGTGTTAGTGAGAAATCTCTGTGAGCTGGCCAATTCTCGATACAGTGAACGTCTAAATCCCATTTTTTTTAGTTTTTCAAAAATTGACCAGCTTCGGCGTCAATAACAAATGGGTCTACGTCATCGTATTAAAATGGGGATAATTTTTGTTTGTTTAGAATTTCATAAGCTAACTAAGCATACATACCGTGTTTGTGAGAAATCTCTGTGAGCTGACCAATTCTCGATACAGTGAACGTCTAAATCCCATTTTTTTTAGTTTTTCAAAAATTGACCAGCTTCGGCGTCAATAACAAATGGGTCTACGTCATCGTATTAAAATGGGGATAATTTTTGTTTGTTAAGAATATCATAAGCTAACTAAGCATACATACCGTGTTTGTGAGAAATTTCTGTGAGCTGGCCAATTCTCGATACAGTGAACGTCTAAATCCAATTTTTTTTAGTTTTTCAAAAATTGACCAGCTTCGGCGTCAATAACAAATGGGTCTACGTCATCGTATTAAAATGAGGATAATTTTCGTTTGTTTAGAATTTCATAAGCTAACTAAGCATACATACCGTGTTTGTGAGAAATCTCTGTGAGCTGACCAATTCTCGATACAGTGAACGTCTAAATCCCATTTTTTTTAGTTTTTCAAAAATTGACCAGCTTCGGCGTCAATAACAAATGGGTCTACGTCATCGTATTAAAATGGGGATAATTTTTGTTTGTTTAGAATGTCATAAGCTAACTAAGCATACATACCGTGTTTGTGAGAAATCTCTGTGAGCTAGCCAATCGTGGATACAGTGAACGTCTAAATCCCATTTTTTTAAGTTTTTCGAAAATTGATCAAGTTCGGCGTCAATAACAAATGGGTCTACGTCATCGTATTAAAATGAGGATAATTTTTGTTTGTTTAGAATGTCATAAGCTAACTAAGCATACATACCGTGTTTGTGAGAAATCTCTGTGAGCTGACCAATTCTCGATACAGTGGACGACTAAATCCCATTTTTTTGTTTTTCAAAAATTGACCAGCTTCGGCGTCAATAACAAATGGGTCTATGTCATCGTATTAAAATGAGGATAATTTTTGTTTGTTTAGAATGTCATAAGCTAACTAAGCATACATACCGTGTTAGTGAGAAATCTCTGTGAGCTGGCCAATTCTCGATACAGTGAACGTCTAAATCCCATTTTTTTTAGTTTTTCAAAAATTGACCAGCTTCGGCGTCAATAACAAATGGGTCTACGTCATCGTATTAAAATGGGGATAATTTTTGTTTGTTTAGAATGTCATAAGCTAACTAAGCATACATACCGTGTTTGTGAGAAATCTCTGTGAGCTGGCCAATCCTCGATACAGTGAACGTCTAAATCTCATTTTTTTTAGTTTTTGATTTATTGACTATATGGATAATTTTTAGTTGTTTGAACATTTCGAATTTCGTATTAATTAAATGTTTTGTTATTGTCTTTGCCGAAGTCGCTAGTTTACTAATTGCGTATTAACGAGCAGTTGATTTTCATAGCAAAATTTTTAAAAAACCCTAACATTGCTTTTGTCAACTGTTTTACTAATACATGTGCATTTTTGTTATTTCGACAAATCTTTTATTCCGCCATGTTTTGTTATTTTTTAATTTTGTCGAAAACGTCACATTCGTAAAATCTTTATTTTTGATGTTTGACAATAATTTTATATCCCAAAAATTACTAAAAAAAATTATTATTATTTTTTCGATGAAAAAACATATGCATTTTAATTATTTTGAATAATTTACGAAACTATCGAAAAATTGGTTTACTATAAATCATGTGAGGGGAAATTTTTGACAAGTTCATATTAACCTAAAAAAATCATTCAGCAACCGAAAAAAAATCAAACAAAAATCGAAGTGTCAGATTTTTTAACCCAAAAAATTATAGTAAAAGTCAGTTCAGTCTTATATTTGTATCAAAATACTTGTATAAAACTGTGTATCGATTATTGAAACCGGATAATAACAGCAGTGATGTGGAAGTGGATGATTTGGATTGTGAAGAAACGATACAATGTTCGTTCGATAGCACTCAAATGATTAATGTAATACGATTACATTAATCATTTGAGTGCTATCGAACGAACATTGAAATTTTGATAATGTTGAATGATGCCGATCTTATACAATTTGTCTCAGCTAACCGATCAATTTCTATTTGACTGGTTCTGAATACATGTAGAATGGAAAATAACAGAATCATTCCGACTGTGTAAGCAAATGTACCAAATTGGTATTTTATATTTTTACTTTCAGTGCGAGAACAATTAAAAGATTTAACGAAACAGTTCGATAAATTAGAAAATGATTGCAAAATGTTGGGCAAATTGTCGGGGAGGTACACAATTGAATGAGGATAAATGTAAGTACATACCTCCAATATGTCGGTGATTCAGTGAAATGATGTTTTATATTATCTATATTTTTATAGTGATTGTGAAGACAACAAACGGGCCACGATATATTGTTGGATGTCGACGTCAGACAAGACAAAATTGAAGGCTGGAACTAAGGTAGCTTTAGATATAAAGTGCTCGTTTAATAAGTGAAGTGTTTAGTTACACTCGTGATCATCAACCGTGCATTATATTACTGGATGAAACGAAATTGATGCAATTGGAAATCGTTTTTTTTCCGAAGCTACATCAGTCGATCGTAAAATTCAACGTACTCTAATGGAATTGCTTAACCAAATGGATGGTTTCGATTCGTTGGATTAGGTTAAAAGGATCATGGCTACAAACCGTCCGGATACGCTAGATCTGGCATTATTACGTCCCGGACGGTTAGATCGTAAAATAAATGTAAGTACATACCTCCAATATGTCAGTGATTCAGTGAAACGATATTTTATGTTACTTATATTTTTATAGTTATTGTGAAGACAACAAATTGGCCACGATATGTTGTTGGATATCGACGTCAGTTAGACAAGGCAAAATTGAAGGCTGGAACTAGGGTAGCTCTAGATATGAAGTGCTCGGTTAATAAGTAAAATGTTTAATTACGCTCGTGATCATCAGCCGTGCATTATATTAATGGATGAAATGGAATTAATGCAATTGGAGGTTGTCGTTTTTCGGAAGGTACATCAGCCGATCGTAAAATTCAACCGTACTCTAATGGAATTGCTTAATCAAATGGTTTCGATTTTCGATTGGTTGAATTAGGTTAAAATGATTATGGCTACAAACCGTCCGGATACGCTAGATCTGGCATTATTACGTCCCGGACGTTTAGATCGTAAAATCGAAATTCTGCTTCCTAATGAACAGTCACGTTCGGAAATTTTAAAAATGCATGAAATTTATTATGAAACCATTGTTAAATGGTCGGATAGTTATTTAACGAATGTTTCGAATGGCGGTTTATGAATACAAGTAAGTCTTTCAATAAAAAATGGTAAAGTTTTTAACTAACAACAATTTCGTTTTACTTTAGATTACTATATGTTGGCGTTCAAGCCATCTTTCGTGAAAACATTGTGGTTTAATCTCACTCGTTTTGGCCAAAATTAATTTTCGTCTCCAATCTCGATGCTGTTAATTTCGTTGAGTACAACGCTGAAATAGATTTGTTTGGGTTTTGCCTAACTAGCATTTCCAGAGATTCATTCATTTAAGTGGGGTGGTAGCAGTTCACAAGGCAGATGTGGTATGCAACGAGGCCCACGACGATTTCAACCTATTCAAGATTTTACCCGAGAAGATATTGAGGTTGGGCCACTATTATCGATCAAACAAATTTGTTCGATTACGATATTTGGATGAATATTGGATACGAACATTTTCTCGTTGAGCTTCCATTGGCCGGATTCATCTTATCGAAATTGGCCGGTAAGCATTCGGATTTCGATAGACATCAACTGACATCACTGGATCCCGTATGGGATGTATCAGAATTAGGTTTGTATTTTACTGTTGTCTGCCGTGTGTCTGTGGTGATTTAGGAATAACGCGAGTTGAAGAGCTGCGACAAAACGCTTCTAATATAATGGTCAACTCATCCAATCGCATTGAATATATCCAATTAATGGTCGACTTTATATTTGACTTTAAATAAACAAATTCCAATAAATTTTAATTTTAATGATAAATTTTAATAAAATATTTCTCATCTGAAAATCCTGTGTTTTTAATATTTTGTGTACGCAATATGATACCTAGGTAGGGTGTTTTTTATAGTCGGAGGAACTATTTTGGCCTAGTTACCTAGTTCAGCAGTCGGTATTATTTTTAAATTTTGAATTAAAAATTTTTTAATAGAAATATAACCTAAAAAAATTAAATGCAAAGTGAAATTTCAAGAAGGCGAAAAAATATTATTTAAAATGTAGTGTGAATTCCTCCAATATTTTTTTCAATTTTTTCCAAAAAAAATAAAATTTTATTGTGTCGACACACCAAGCACAAAAAATTTATGTTTATAACCATAAAAAAATAAAAGTTTGCTGAGAGTGGGGATTTTTTTTCATTTTGGTTGCCATAAAAAATACTTTGTTTGATATTTTTTATTTATAATTATGGCAACCAACTCAACAACAACAAAACATTTTAGAAAAAAAAATACTGATGTACGGTTCACACACAGAGAGAATCTATATTTTTATCTCGTTCTAGTTTTCTGCAAAATAAAACGCTGTGTAGTGGAATAGACCCATTAGCGGGACTTATGTTTAAGTAGATTTTGGATGTGCGTTTGAGTTTTCGTTTCATTCTGTTTTATTAAATATAAATGGCGCGGAGAGAGAGATATTTCTAAATGAAAATAATAAATAGATTGGATTTGCTCATTGTTTTCGTTTTTTTTTGCTTACAGTAAACACCAAAATACACTACTTTGATAGAATAATGAAAAGCCAATTTTGAAGAATAATTTGTGTTTTATACTGTACAAAGAAATAAAATATTTTTTGTTATGAAATTCTACTCGATCATATTGGAAATACTGGACGGCAAAAAGGGAAAATATCGAGCAACGTAAATATTATAGCTCATCTTTTCATTTTGGCTAAACACTTTTTCCCTTACAAAATTTATCGATTTTATTTAGTGCACATCGGCGTGCCATGATAAATATTTACCTGTATAACGGTTATTTGTGATTTACGATAGAATAACATAATTCGTTAATAGAAATGTTTCAACTACATACTTTTTTTTATTTCAAACATTAATTTAGAAATTCTCGATTTTTTTTTATTAAATCAAACTTATAGAATACCAAATATGTTGGAGATCCATTCACGGAATTTGAACAGTTAGATAATTTTATATACGTAAAATTATCTATCTGTTCAAACCATTCAATGGCCAAATCCTAAACCAATAGTTATTCATTAAAATCAACCTCATTTTACGAACTCAGACACTTTAATTCTAACGAGCCTACCTTAAATTACTGCTCAAATTTTAATTTCTGCACTCATAGTTCGGTTACATTGTGAGATAAATAGTTAACGTTTTTATGTTTCGCAGTTGCTTTTCTTTAAGAGAAACAACGACCCTATTTTATAAGCCTTCGATTATTTGTTCATACAGAGTGCGTAATAAAAATTCCAGATAATATTAAAATAAATAATTATGAATAAAATAAATAACGAATCAATAGACTTTGTGGCAACTTCGCAGCAGGAAAATGCTGCAGGAAACAATATTTTCTATTTTTTAATGTTGAATTCACTATTTGGCTCCCATTTCACACTGAAATATATTTTTTCTAAGTGTGAGGAAATCAACCTTGCACTGTTAATTAATATCTACTACGATTTCACACGGCAATATCTAAAATTCGACTCATAGACTCGAGTCACAATTTTGGCATTTGAAAGATGGATCCTTCCTCTACAAATTCCATACCAACCTTGCTCTGTTAATTTATATCTAGTACGACTTCACACGATTATATCTAAAATTTGACTCATAGACTCGAGTCACAATTTTGGCGATTGAAAGGTGAATCCTTCCTCTACAAATTCCTTACCAACCTTGCTCTGTTAATTAATATCTACTACGACTTCACACGAATATATCTAAAATTTGACTCATAGACTCGAGTCGCAATTTTGGTGTTTGAAAGGTGGCTCCTCCCTCTACAAATTGCACAACAAACTTGCTCTGTTAATTAATATCTACTACGACCTCACACGGAATTTTGGCGTGGTAACACGGCTATATTATCTAAATTTGAATCATAGACTCGATTTCTATCTACTTTGATTTTATGTGACTTTATTAAAAATTTATCTTTTGAATTTTCAACCGTTTGGCTATTTTCACTAATATTTTATTGTTACAATAATTGTTATAAAGGGTGTCTCAGCAAGAGCGCCGGATTTAATTTTAAAGAAAAACACATTTATTTTTGAATTGCAACATAAAAAAAAATAGTTCCGATTAAACGTGAAATACAACATCAGGCAAACGGCCACCACGAAGCCTCTGGTAGGGTTATTCTTTTGTTGAAATTTTGACTAACGTTTTCGCATGAATGTGGCTGTATTTCACCAATAACGCGCCGTATTTCTTCTTTAAAATATTCAACTGTTTCAGGCTTATTCGCATACACCTTTTCCTTCATATAGTCCAAATAAAAAAGTCCATCGTTGTTAGATCGCATGATCTTCGTGGCCAATGTTGATCGCCAAATTACACGAGGATCACACGAGGATTTTCAGCACCCCAAATTCGGCAGTTTTGCTTAGTTACGTATCCGTCGAGTTGAAAATGTGCCTCATCTGAAAAATGATTTTCTTCGAAAAATCCGCATTAATTTGATGATGTTCCACCACCCAATCAGCAAATTCACAGCGCTGTGCATGGTCTCTTGCCTTGATTTCTTGCACCAATTGAACCTTGTACACGTGCAAACGCAGATCTTTTACCAAAATTCGTTGCAAAGTGCTTCTGGAAATGTTTAATTCTTGACCACGATGCCGAATGGAAGTTCCTGGATTTTAGGCCACAGATTTCCTTACTGTGGCAATATTTTCGAGTGACCGACAAGGACGACGACGAACAATGATCTTCTGATCCATCAGCGTAAATTTGGTCTGAAATTTTGTAAATAAACGCTTCACTGTCGATTCATTTGGCTCATTGTGACCATATTGCGTATTAACAAAATGGCGGCATATTTAAAACCGGCGCTCTTGCTGAGACACCCTTTACTTACTAATAACAAGAATGCTTGATTTTTCATTTTTGGACTAACCTTACCAGTAAATTATTTGTTATTAATTTAATTTTTCATGGTATAAATTTCTGCGCTTCAATATTTTTGTTGGTTTCGGAATGGTACGAACACCTGTCGCGACGTTTTTTTTCTGAAATTTGCTCTTTTGGAATTTTTTTTCGGGATAACAAAAAAAGGTCATGATAGTAAAAATGTCATGACAGTAAAGAATTTCGGGATGACATTCAAAACTAGCGAAATATAGTAAGTTTTTCGGGATGACCCTGAAAAATGTCGCGATATTCGTTTTATAGTGTTGCCATCGCGTTTCTTCGGGATATTTTTCGGGCTAACTTCACAGACATAAATGATTTTGGATTTACGTAAACCCAATCCAATTTTTAGTACTAAAGGTTTGTACTAAAATATTAAAATTGATATTCCAAACTACAAAATCGACATAAATATTATTATGTTTTTAGACATTTATACCAATGCAGTACGCTAAATATTAACATCGATCTTGTTTTAGTTTCATCTGTTCGAAATTTGAGTGTTACATGTGACAGCGAATTAAGCTTCGAGATCAGATCGATAATATCATCAATAGTCATCATCAATAATCTTCGCTGATCGAAGAACCACAGGTCTTGTTCGACCTTTGATAAGTATGGTCCCCTCATCAAGATGTCCACATAAATATAATCGAGGTAGGGCAGCGTATTTTTGCTTTTTACGCGCTATGGGATAACCTTTGGTGGACAATTTTAAATAAATAAATTTCAAATTCTATGGAATTTTTTAGCTCATATTCAGGGGACAAAAGTTTTGAGACTTTTTTATAACTTCGAAGCTTTCTTCAGTAAAATTGGTACAATGTTTTTAATTCAAATTATTGTCCATCGTTAGCTACGAATTTTTCTCATCTAGTAGGCAGTATAATCGATCCAATTTATGGCTTCTTCGTAAGCGTGACGTGCTGCTCTTCCAGGCCATGACTCATTGACCAGAACAAGTGGAAGGAAGGTTTTTTGGCATATTGTGGGTGTTTGAGCTTCAATGCCTGGCTTAATTGCATCAATTGTTGTTGATAACGTTCTCCAGTGATGGTTCCGTTAGGCTGGAGTAGCTCATTGTAGGTCACTCCGAAAGGATCCCACGAGATGCACAGCCTTAGCTTCTTGCCATATATTAGGTTTGTCCGCACGTGAAAAAACGGCGTTCGGCGTCACTTGGTTTGAGTTGATACGGAACTCAATTTCCTTGTATTTGCATCATACCCATGGTCTTGAGACGGTTTTGAATCGCTTGTTGAGTCACTCCTAAAGTTTCAGCGATCTTTTCTTGAGTTTGGCATGAATCATGGTCCAATAACGCCTCCAACTCAGCTTCTTCAAGCTTTACTGGTGCCCATTCGCGTTCTTTGTCACTGGTGTCAAAAGCGCCACTTCTAAAACGGCCGAACCCATACTCACATGTTTTTATTGATGGAGCATGTTCCCCTTATGCTTTACATAGCAATCGGTGTATATCAGCTGTAATTTGTTGGCACAAAGGTTGACATGGTTATAACACAAAAAATATGTTGTTTACACTTCAGCGAAATAACACATACTGATTTTTACCGCGAAATGATGACGCTTTAACATGGTTATAAGTTGTATTCCACATCATTCTAACAGTCACATGTTCGAGTACAGCTGGAGGTTGTATTTTTATTAATCGATAATTGTTTTATTATGCTTCGAAGTTGTCGGATCGAGTATTCGTTCAATACTGGTTAAAAATTAGTTTTAGTAATGGCATTTTATGCGGATGGGAATACCAAATAACAAAAGCTATTGTAAACGGCGTCACACGGCGTAACACAATATCGAACAGCGGTACCAATGTAATAAGCGTGAGATAATTGTTCCATGCAGGAACAGATCAGTTTGCTTCTTTATTCTAGTTACCAATAAATGCCTGTTGTACAAATTAATCCCCTGCTCGCGCTGCTTATAACATGAAGAATAGACGCTGATTTAGTATGCGTCATAAGACACTAAAGTCTCACCATTTTCTGCGTTATGTCATTGAGTTTCTTTACTTAAGAATTCCTATCTACTACAACGGCTGATTCATTTAGAGTTACCCTGGTAGCAAAACGAGGAGGTATAAATCTTGGAATTCGTTCCCCTATAGGCTTTATATGCCTGTTCACGACAGTTGAAGATGTGCAAAAATGGCTCGATGACTATTTTGCTTCGAAGTCACCAATAAATGGATGATGATAAATGGCAAAAGACCATAGATAGTAATGGCGAATATTTAGATATTTAATCTTAGTAACAATTATATTTTCAATAAAGTTGTATTTGATCAACAAAGTGGAGTTTCTACTTGCACACTTAATAAATAGCTGAACCAATATTTTAGGTATTCCTATATAGCTACTCCAGAACATAAATTCTCTATTAAAAAGTCGTATGTTCGCCTGAATTCCACAAATCATTTATATGATTCCAAGGAAAGGGATTCCTTTCCAAGGAAATTTCGTAGATAACTGAAAAGTAGATCAATTCCGAATTGTCGAATTGAGTTCACTGATACTAGGCACTTGCTAACCGCTTTCCATTAGGAATTATTACGGATAATTATGAGTTGTGCAAGCCCTTCCTTTTCTTGAAGATGAACATGCATTTAAGTGTATGCACACACTATCTTAGAACTCAAATTTCTTGAAATAAATTGGGTTTTGTTGACAACCTTATATCGATATCTTAGATCGAGAAAAAATAGTTATTTAGTTTTGGTTTTTTACCACCGTGTAAAAAAGGCCTATTCGTAATTTTATGGATTTTTATTGATTAATTTAATCTAATGGATCAAAGCACAAATTTTTTACTCATGCGTTCAACTAGAAACGATAATGAACGAATGCGATCGAATTCAATATTGTAATGATCCTGATTTCAAAACTGTACAGGCCTATGTGTCGCTTTGGTTGCATTATTTGGAACGTAAATCGCACACATGATTTGTGCATTTGTCTATGTCGGAATCCGCATAAAACAATGGACCAGATTCACGCTTTATTTACGTCATGAGTTTATCTCTAGATATCAGAACCAAACAATATCGTGTTAGCAGAAACAACCTAAGTATTACGTATTTCATATAGAAATGGTCTAATCGATCAATTCCATCAACCAATGAACTCGGCAATCTTTATGAGCGGCGATATATGAGTATTAATGCGACTAATTCCACGTACAACAACATTGGTTAAATGGATGCAGAAATATTCCTAATCCTCATCGTATGGTATCAGGTGACCAAATATAGTCAGAAATGATCTACTCGAGACAATTTGATCAATCAATATACTCAGCAATTTTTGTGAGCGGTGATATATGAGTATTAATGGGAGCAATTTTATATAGAGCAACATTGGTTAAATCTGGGTACAGAAATATTCCAAATGCTCATCGTATGGCAATCGGTTATCGAATATAAGTCAGAAATGGTCTAACCGAGTCAATTCCATCAACCGCAATGTACTCGGCAATCCTTGTGAGCGGCCATATATGAGTGTTAATGGGACTAGTTTCACATACAACAACATTGGTTAAATCTGGGCCCAGAAATATTCCTAATCCTTATCGTATGGCAACAGGTTACCGAATATAAGTCAGAAATGATCTATTCGAGTCAATTCTATCAGTTAATATACTCGGCAAGCCTTGTGAGCGGCGATATAAACTTAGTATATAACTAGCGATATAAACTTAGTATATAGTTATTAGTATATAACGATTCCGAATAGCTTCGTTACAAGTTTTTTGAATTAATGTTTTTTAATTTTTTTTTTTGTATATGATTTAACTGCCTGAATTACCTGTCAGCAATTTGCGTTTATTTAATTCGATTTAAATTTTCATTTCACTTCTCTAATAGAGCCCTAAATGTTGACTATGGTGTAATTCGAATAATAATTTGAGAGTGATCGTGAAAGCAAAAATATCGATTGATCGATCATTCAGGTCGCTCAATTTTTTTTATGAAAAGAAAATATCGAGAGGTCGGTACGACAGATACCGGTGACTTAACAAAAATTGATCTTTTTTTTGCGATTTTTTTTTGCGGGGATGATGAAAAAAAAACAGAATTTTTTGGGAGGCAGTCAAGTTTAGGTTTTGATTTCGTGCGCGATATATATAAACTTATAAAATATAAACATAATTTAAAAAAAAAAATTTAAACAGGAAAAAATATTGTGAATTCCGAAATTTTTTTTTTGTATCATTAGTTCTATTTAATAAAAAGTATATTATATTTATATATACATATAATTAATTAAAGATAAGACTAAGTGCGAATAACGTGAAATTACAATAAATAAGACTGTGTTTTGTGATTAAGTGATTTGGCCATAAATACATGGTTTACAAATATACATATTTTTTTTTTGAAGTGAACAGACTGTGTTTTTTGGTGTAATTTCATTTCTTGGATTGTGATGTGTTATTCATAAAAAGACAAACAAAAAAAATTCTTTGCTACTTAATTTTAATATACTAGTACGTCCCAGCCAAACGTAATGTAAAAACAACAATATTAACGTAAATATACAATTAAATTCAGGTGTATATTTCATAGTTGAAAAAAAAGGTGTTGTGCTCAAAGCGGGTAGACCTAAGGAAAGAACTAAATCACCGTAAATCGTATAGTCATATAATTCGGTTTATTACTAACTACCATTTTTAACTGAATATGACAAGATAATACCATTAAAATTATAATTCTAAAACAATATAATTAAAACAAAAATATCGCAGCAGTTAATAACTATATTAACAGACCTAATTTAATCCACAATAATAATAATAATAATAATAACAACAATAATAATAATAACAATTATAATAAGACTCCTTATCATTAACAATAACAAAAATAAATTTAAAATCCTGTACATAAATATACGCAATCGAGTCAAAATACACCCAACCGCAGCTATCAACTCGTCATCAATATATAGTCATCATATAGTAACATCACATAGAATCAACATATAGTAAGACTTTTATTTATATTTTTTTTGTTATTAAGTAAATATATATTGACAAGACAATATTTTTTTATATACATAAGGGAATAATTTGTTGTTAATCAATTTGGTGTCGGGTAATTAAGATTGAGGTAAGTTGGTTAGCTAGGTAGTTTCAAGAATTTATTTTCTCAATATTTTTTTCTATTTTTTTGATTTTTTTTTGGTGTAATAAAATTTATTTATGATATTGTTCAAAATTAAATTTTTTATGGCATTATAATTTTTGAACAATATGAGATAAAAATAGATTGCTGAATTGAGGATGAACTAGGGTGAGTGTTAAATTCTGTATATAGGTAATTGGCATTTCCTAATCTATAGCGGTAAAACCTGGCCTAGTGCTGTTCAGGTCATCTTCGTAGCTTTTTGTTTCTTTTTTATTAATTAATTAGCAACCACTAAGAAACCGTTGAGCTGCCTCCGATATTATTTTGTGTGGCAAAATCTCCAAATACTCAAAAATTTAAGTCGTTTCCTGCTCTTCTTTACAAAATACATCTAAATGTTAACTTTCGGACATTAAGATTGGTTCCTGTCTTTAGAATACCGCATCTTAGACCCGATTATAATCATAGTGAACCTATCACTAGAGTGCTGCGCAAAAGAAACACAAATTTTAATTTTTAAATAACTGGTTGGACGAAGAGATTGTTTGAATGCAATCCGTGATAAAGTATATGAATATGTCATCGAGCTCCAACCGCCAAATCTTTAACCTTCGTGTGTACCAATCATTCGGTCAGTGTAAAATCGAATTTCCAACCATTTTAAATGAATACTTGATCCAAATAAAATTTGAAACTGAATGATTTGACTTGATTCGCATTAGAAACAAGAATTGTTTACATTGTTTTATGTTTTAATCCTAAATCTTGTGAGGCATGAACTATACGAGATTCATTATTGACTGAAATAGTTCATCTCAGAACTTGTAAGAGACAATTCATGTTTAATCGAATATTTAGCTCCCCGTTGAAAAATTAAACACCAAGATGTTTGAGGTAATATCTAAAGTATTTCGATTTTGAATTTCATGAAATTCCACCGTTGGTTAATTTTATGGAGCATTGACATACATGTCTCGCTAAAAGAGAAAGTAATTCCAAATCCCTTTCAAGCACACATAATCCAGATATTCGACGATGATACATCATACATACGTTTAATGGAATCATAAGTATAATTGTATTACATTTAGCTGTGGCCTTTTGTTAATGTTCTATTCATTAGCAGTTCGTGCCGTTTGTTAGACGTACACCCAAGTAATTCATTGCGATAGTGTTAACCTCAAAACAAGTAAAAGAATTGTGTAGAGTTGTATACATGTAACGCTTACTTGTTGTTATTCGGTACCTAGTATGTAAGAACACTATGATTAAGCCAACCACTAAAATTGTTTATTCTGACTGCAAATTAATTATCGAACAAAGGAAACTAGGAAACTAGGTAAGAACACTATGATTAAGCCAACCACTAAAATTGTTTATTCTGACTGCAAATTAATTATCGAACAAAGGAAACTATTTATATTTAAATACTTTCTACAGATGTTATGCTACGTACTGTACTTAGCCAGTTTTACCTACCTAACTAAAGTTTAAACAGTTAACAATGCCTTATTTTTAAATATGCATTTAAAAAAATTATCAATTTTATATTATTTATTAACATCATAATTAAATAAACACACCAAATAATTAAGACATTCGGTGTGAAAACATAAATATTAAATATATTTATTTTTAACCTATCGTAAATAACTAATTTTCAGAATTAAAATATTTATCATATGAATAAATTATAAAATTTTACTAAACGAAAAAGGTCCAATCACTACGTTAGTGAAAGGTTATTATAATTAAGAAATCAAAAAAATGTTTGTATGCTGTAAAATATTATGTTTGTTTAATGAATTTTAATAGTTTTCGTTTTAAAAAATTGTAAATGATTAAATTATATAAATGAATGAGAGAAATTTTAAATTAATAGATGAGAAATTAAGATAAATAGTAGCATCTATAATAAAAAAAATTAACACGTAGCAAACAACAAATTTATTGCTTACATTTTGGTACATAAAACACCGCCTATGGATTTAAAAAAAAAATTCTATTCTGAAACACCAATTTTTGGCAACTTTTTCACATAAATCAACATTTATTTCACCAATAACACGAGTAATGTTGGTTTTAAGGTCATTGAGTGTTTGTGGTTTATTGAATGTCTGTGAAGTTAGCCCGAAAAATATCCTGAAGAAATGCGATGGCAACACTATGAAACGAATATCGCGACATTTTTCAGTGTCATCCCGAAAAATTTACTATATTGTGCTAGTTTTTAATGTCATCCCGAAATTTTTTACTGTCATGACATTTTTACTATCATGACATTTTTTTTGTTATCCCGAAAAAAAATTCCAAAAGAGGCAAATTTCAGTAAACAAAAGTCGCGACAGGTGTTCGTACTATTCCGAAACCAACAAAAATATTGAAGCGCAGAAATTTATTTCATGAAAAATTAATTTAATAACAAATAATTTACTGGCAAGGTTAATCCAAAAATGAAAAATCAAGCATTCTTGTTATTAGAAAGAATAACAATTAGTTTAACAAGAAAATATTAGTAAAAATAGCCAAACAGATAAAACACATAAAATCAAAGTAGATAGCAATCGACTCTATGAGTCAAATTTAGATAATATAGCCGTGTTACCACGCCAAAATGCTGTGTGAAGTCGCAGTAGATATTACTTCTGTCATTTACAGAGCAAGGTTGGTATGGAATTTGTAGAGGAAGAATCCACCTTTCAAACAAAAATTGTGATTCGAGTCTATGAGTCAAATTTTAGATATAGTCATGTGAAGTTGTGGTAGCTACTAATTAACAGAGCAAGGTTGGTATGGAATTTGTAAAGGAAGAATCCACCATTCAAACACAGAAATTGTGACTCGAGTCTATGAGTCAAATTTGAGATATAGCTGTGTGAAGTCGTAGTAGATATTAATTAACAGAGCAAGGTTGGTATGGGATTTGTAGAGGAAGAATCCACCTTTCAAACACCAAAATTGTGATTCGAGTCTATGAGTCAAATTTTAGATATAGCTGTGTGAAGTCGTACTAGATATTAATTAACAGAGCAAGGTTGGTATGGAATTTGTAGAAGAAGAATCCACCTTTCAAACACCAAAATTGTGATTCGAGTCTAGGCGTCAAATTTTAGATATAGCTGTGTGAAGTCGTAGTAGATACTAATTAACAGAGCAAGGTTGGTATGGAATTTGTAGAGGAAGAATCCACCTTTCAATCACCAAAATTTTGGCTCGAGTCTATGAGTCCAATTTTAGATATAGCTGTGTGAAGTCGTAGTAGATATTAATTAACAGAGCAAGGTTTGTATGGAATTTGTAGAAGAAGAATCCACCTTTCAAACACCAAAATTGTGATTCGAGTCTATGAGTCAAATTTTAGATACAGTCTTGTGAAGTTGTGGTAGATATTAATTAACAGAGCAAGGTTGGTATAGAATTTGTAGAGGAAGAATCCACCTTTCAAACACCAAAATTGAGATTCGAGTCTATGAGTCAAATTTTAGATATAGCTGTGCGAAGTCGTACTAGATACTAATTAACAGAGCAAGGTTGGTATGGAATTTGTAGAGGAAGAATCCACCTTTCAATCACCAAAATTGTGACTCGAGTCTATGAGTCAAATTTTAGATATAGTCGTGTGAAGTCGTACTAGATACTAATTAACAGAGCACGGTTGGTATGGAATTTGTAGAGGAAAAATCCACCTTTCAAACAACAAAATTGTGACTCGAGTCTATGAGTCAAAATTTAGATATAGTCGTGTGAAGTTGTACTAGATACTAATTAACAGAGCAAGGTTGGTACAGAATTTGTAGAGGAATAATCCACCTTTCAAACACCAAAATTGTGGCTCGAGTATTTGAGTCAAATTTTAGATATAGTCGTGTGAAGTCGTACTAGATACTAATTAACAGAGCAAGGTTGGTATGGAATTTGTAGAGGAAGAATCCACCTTTCAAACACCAAAATTGTGATTGGAGTCTATGAGTCAAATTTTGGATATAGCTGTGTGAAGTCGTAGTAGATATTAATTAACAGAGCAAGGTTGGTATGGAATTTGTAGTAGAGTAACCCAACTTTCAATCACCTAAATTGTGGCTCGAGTCTGTGAGTCAAATTTTAGATATAGCTGTGTGAAGTCGTACTAGATATTAATTAACAGAGCAAGGTTGGTATGGAATTTGTAGAGGAATAATCCACCTTTCAATCACCAAAATTGTGGTTCGAGTCTATGAGTCAAAGTTTAGATATTGCCGTGTGAAGTCGTACTAGATACTAATTAACAGAGCAAAGTTGGTATGGAATTTGTAGAGGAAGAATCCACCTTTCAGACACCAAAATTGTGATTCGAGTCTATGAGTCAAATTTTAGATACAGTCTTGTGAAGTTGTGGTAGATATTAATTAACAGAGCAAGGTTGGTATGGAATTTGTAACCTTGCTCTGTTAATTAGTATCTAGTACGACTTCACACGACTATATCTAAAATTTGACTCATAGACTTGAATCACAATTTTGGTGTTTGAAAGGTGGATTCTTCCTCTACAAATTCCATACCAACCTTGCTCTGTTAATTAGTATCTAGTACGACTTCACACGACTATATCTAAAATTTGACCCATAGACTCTAGTCACAATTTTGGTGTTTGAAAGGTGGATTCTTCCTCTACAAATTCCATACAAACCTTGCTCTGTTAATTAGTTTCTAGTACGACTTCACACAACTATATCTAAAATTTGACTCATACACTCGAGCCACAATTTTGGTGTTTGAAAGGTGGATTATTCCTCTACAAATTCCATACCAACCTTGCTCTGTTAATTAGTATCTAGTACGACTTCACACGACTATATCTAAAATTTGACTCATAGACTCGAATCACAATTTTGGTGTTTGAAAGGTGGATTCTTCATCTACAAATTCCATACCAAACTTGCTCTGTTAATTAGTCTCTAGTACGACTTCACACGACTATATCTAAAACTTGACTCATAGACTCGAGCCACAATTTTGGTGTTTGAAAGGTGGATCCTTCCTCTACAAATTCCATACCAACCTTGCTCTGTTAATTAATATCTACCACAACTTCACAAGAATGTATCTAAAATTTGACTCATAGACTCGAGTCACAATAAAGGAAATTGAAAGGTGGATTCTTCCTCTACAAATTCCATACCAACCTTGCTCTGTTAATTAGTATCTACTACGACTTCACACAGCTATATCTAAAATCTGACTCATAGACTCGAGTCACAATTTTGGTGTTTGAAAGGTGGATTATTCCTCTACAAATTCCATACCAACCTTGCTCTGTTAATTAGTATCTAGTACGACTTCACACGACTATATCTAAAATTTGACTCAAAGACTCGAGCCACAATTTTGGTGATTGAAAGGTGGATTATTCCTCTACAAATTCCATACCAACCTTGCTCTGTTAATTAGTATCTAGTACAACTTCACACGACTATATCTAAATTTTGACTCATAGACTCGAGTCACAATTTTGTTGTTTGAAAGGTGGATTTTTCCTCTACAAATTCCATACCAACCGTGCTCTGTTAATTAGTATCTAGTACGACTTCACACGACTATATCTAAAATTTGACTCATAGACTCGAGTCACAATTTTGGTGATTGAAAGGTGGATTCTTCCTCTACAAATTCCATACCAACCTTGCTCTGTTAATTAGTATCTAGTACGACTTCACACGACTATATCTAAAATTTGACTCATAGACTCGAGTCACAATGTTGGTGTTTGAAAGGTGGATTCTTCCTTTACAAATTCCATACCAACCTTGCTCTGTTAATTAGTATCTAGTACGACTTCACACAGCTATATCTAAAATTTGACTCATACACTCGAGTCACAATGTTGGTGTTTGAAAGGTGGATTCTTCCTCTACAAACTCCATACCAACCTTGCTCTGTTAATTAATATCTACCACAACTTCACAAGAATGTATCTAAAATTTGACTCATAGACTCGAGTCACAATAAAGGCCATTGAAAGGTGGATTATTCCTCTACAAATTCCATACCAACCTTGAAATGTTAATTAGTATCTACTACGACTTCACACAGCTATATCTAAAATCTGACTCATAGACTCGAATCACAATTTTGGTGTTTGAAAGGTGGATTCTTCCTCTACAAATTCCATACCAACCTTGCTCTGTTAATTAATATCTACCACAACTTCACAAGAATGTATCTAAAATTTGACTCAAAGACTCGAATCACAATGTTGGTGTTTGAAAGGTGGATTCTTCCTCTACAAATTCCATACCAACCTTGCTCTGTTAATTAATATCTAGTACGATTTCACACGGCTATATCTAAAATTTGACTCATAGACTCGAGCCACAATTTTGGTGATTGAAAGGTGGATTATTCCTCTACAAATTCCATACCAACCTTGCTCTGTTAATCAATATCTACTTCGAATTCACACGACTATATTTAAAATTTGGCTCATACACTCGAGTCACAATTTTGGTGTTTGAAAGGTGGATTCTTCCTCTACAAACTCCATACCAACCTTGCTCTGTTAATTAATATCTACCACAACTTCACAAGAATGTATCTAAAATTTGATTCATAGACTCGAGTCACAATAAAGGCAATTGAAAGGTGGATTATTCCTCTACAAATTCCATACCAACCTTGCTCTGTTAATTAATATCTACCACAACTTCACACGACTATATCTAAAATTTGACTCATAGACTCGAATCACATTGTTGGTGTTTGAAAGGTGGATTCTTCCTCTACAAATTCCATACCAACCTGGCTCTGTTAATTAGTATCTAGTACGACTTCACACGAGTATATCTAAAATTCGACTCATAGACTCGAATCACAATTTTGGTGATTGAAAGGTGGATTCTTTCTCTACATATTTAATACCAACCTTGCTCTGTTAATTAGTATCTAGTACGACTTCACACGACTATATCTAAAATTTGACTCATAGACTCGAATCACAATGTTGGTGTTTGAAAGGTGGATTCTTCCTCTACAAATTCCATACCAACCTTGCTCTGTTAATTAGTATCTACTACGAATTCACACAGCTATATCTAAACTTTGACTCAAAGACTCGAGCCACAATTTTGGTGATTGAAAGGTGGATTATTCCTCTACAAATTCCATACCAACCTTGCTCTGTTAATTAGTATCTAGTACGACTTTACACGACTATATCTAAAATTTGACTCATAGACTCGAATCACAATTTTGGTGTTTGAAAGGTGGATTCTTCCTCTACAAATTCCATACCAACCTTGCTCTGTTAATTAGTATCTAGTACGACTTCACACAGCTTTATCTAAAATCTGACTCATAGGCTCGAGCCACAATTTTGGTGATTGAAAATTGGATTCTTCCTCTACAAATTTCATACCAACCTTGCTCTGTTAATTAATATCTACTACGACTTCACACAGCTATATCTAAAATTTGACTCATAGACTCGAGTCACATTTTTGGTGTTTGAATGGTGGATTCTTCCTCTACATATTCCATACCAACCTTGCTTAATTTGTTTGGTACTGAAAAAATCAAATTTTGTTAATGTCGATATTTCATTGCCCCTAAATGTATACATTTTGTGTTTTTGTTAGTTTTGTGATTTTTATTTTGTATAATTTGCTTACTAACTTATCTGCTTATATTGTTTATATCTGTAAAATTGTTAATATATTTATTATTTTTCATTTTTGCTGATCTAAACTAAATTAATAACCCCTTTACAAAACTTTTCCAAATATTCGTCATTGCGGCGTAAAAACAAATAAACTTTTCGTTTGACGTAATTTTTCGATCTTTATATCGATCGATATTATTTCAAACTAAACTAACTTTAATTTTTAATATTTTTAACTAATATTAATCCCCCAATTATAAATTTAAATTCATGCTAAAGAAAGAATTAGGCCAATTGGTAATATTTTATGGTCAAAAACTGATTTTTACTAAACATCGTTTTTGACAATTTTAGTGACACAGCCTTAAAACAAGTAATTATTATTTAAAATAGTTTTATTTTCGTTCAGAGAATTGTTGTTTTTCTAATATTAAATATTTGAATTACATTTTTTTTTGTATATTTTATTAAATTTGATTATATATCGATGTGAATTATATTAGTGTATTTTTTTCGAGGTGATATAAAAAATTGTCGCGAAATGTTATGTAGTACATATGATTTTAAATCGTGATTCTAATTTTATATTACAAAACTATACTCGTAGTCATTTACAATATTTGTTTTGTATGCAGCAATAATAATTATATATACTGGACTATCAGGATAGTATTAAAATATTCTGTAAATATATAATAGTCTTGCCATATGTAACTATAATGGTTTTTCGGGATGATTTTTCGGGCTAACTTCCCAGAGGTCGCTCTCGTCCTCCAGTTTCGACATCCTAATATGCGTAGATCTTGTTCGTCGCGTCAAGCCACTGCGGTCGGAGTCTTCCTCTACGACGCATACCGGTTGGAATTTCATGGAACACTCTATTATCTGTTGTTGTGGAGACCTTACAACGTGGGCGAACCATCTAACTCAAATGCATTTGATGAATCCAATGATATCGCTGCCTTCGATAAATTGCTTTATTTCGTGGTTCATACGAATCCGATATTCGTTGTTCGCAATTTTAATTAGACCATAGATTGAATGAATGACCTTCCTTTCGAAGGTAGATAGCAATCTACAATTGTTAGATGCCATGGTCCAGCTCTCGTTTCCGAAACCCAGCACAGGTCTTATGAGTGCTTTATAAAGTGCGAGCTTTCACGACTATACGATAAATATTTAGATCACAATAATTTTGATTGGTCGTAATAAATTCGTTGTCCGGCATACGATTCGTGCTTCTATTTCTGCCTGCATACTCGTATCATTTAACGATGTTATAACAGACCCGAGGCATTTAAAGTTTTCGAGCCTGGGTATAGCTAAAAATTTTGTTTTGCTACTTTTACTACTACTTTTACTCCACAGGCGTGAGTGCATTTGATACAAGAGTAGCGAGAACGATTTGATACAAGAGTAGCGCTTTCGACCTTAATCAATTCTGCAGGGATTCCATCGAGACCGGGTGCCTTTCCATTTTTCAATTTACTAATAGCTGCGACTACTTCCTCAACTGTGAGATATTCGACAAAGGCCTCTTCACCTGGAGGAGCTATTGCTCTAATGGGATCACTTCGTCATTCCAATTTAGCAGATTTGGAAAGTCGGTTTGCAGTAGGAACAGTAGGAAAGTAGGATGCACACTGCGAAAACATCAGCCACGTTTGTGTTCAGCTCCCCATTTCCGTCTTTGAAGGCTTTACTTCTTGGTTCCGCTTGGAAGCTGATGTTTTCGATGCATGATCTCTTATGATCGCGCTTCTTTTATCGAAGGTATTTAGTCGTGGCTTTCGTAGCGCGAATATATTCTGCTAGAGTGCTTCTAGTGTTGCAAGCCAACCATTTTCATGAAGCTTTTGCTGATTTTGGACGACCAGGTGGCATTGCTCATTGAACCAGTCGTTACGGAATCTCGGAGGTCTTCTTTCGATGGTATTTTAAGCCGCGTTGGTTATGGCTGACTATATAGCGTGCCACTGCTTCTGGATGTTAGAAGCTTGTCTAAATAGTTAGTGGCAGCTAATTAATAACTCCGCAGTGACGCTTGGTCTTTTAAATCATCGACATTCCATCGAACGGTCTTTTGCGCTTGTTTTTTGAACGTAGATGACAGTTTGCACTTTTATTTGAACATGACAAGCACATGTTCGCTGTCCAAGTCTGCCCCTATGTAAAATTTAACGTTTAATATGAAGGTGGAATGTTTCTTAGACACCATGACTTGATCGATTTGGTTTTCCGTTCTTCCATCATTCGATCTCCACGTTATTTTGTGGATTCTCTTATGACGGAAAAACGTACTTGATATAACTAAGTTGCACATTATTGCCAGGTCAATGGCGCGTTCGCCCACGATGATTTTAACGTCGTGGTGCGGTATGTTATTGATGACTTCCTTCAACTCAACAAATAATAGATTTTTGATGTCATCTGATTTTTCTTCAGGGGGTTGTAGCGGGTAGTTTCTTCAACTATAAGAAACTCCGCACAATTGTTCTCAACGGACAATCCTCCGTTCACGTAATTCTTTATAAATGGACAATTCTCCATATAAAGAATTATTCCAAAATATACAACAAACTTGTATACACAAATTATGTACATAACAACTTGTACATAGATAATCGTACAACAGCACTTGTACATAGCGAATTTGGTGTAAGCGAAATAGAATTGAAAAATTATATTTTGGTTACATAACAATCTAATTACAATACGTACCTCTAAATCATATCATTTAGAGATGCATAAAAATCGTATTGATTTTGCAAAACCAAAATCATGTAAAACGCACCTATACACCACCATGCCATCGCACAAGAGATGGCATGGCAGTCATCTATGTTTATGAAAACATATTTTATAAAGGGTGCACCAAAAACATTTTGGTGCATGTAATATTAAAAACCAGAAAATCGGGTTTTGATTTTTGGTTTTTTTAATTTATGCAAGAAGACGAAGAAAAAAATTATCTTCGTTCTATTCAATTTTTGGACATCGCCGGAGCAACATAAAAAACATAAAACATAAAAAAATAATTTTACTATTTAAATAAATATTTAAAATTAAAATTAAAAAAAAGTTGTGTTTTAATTATTATTAAATTTAACAAAGTGCGCCACATATTGCCGAGACAGCTTCTACAACTGGTGACCCCGACGTCGGTTATTACCGAAGAAAATCAGGTGAGTGATTATTGTGTAAATTTTTTTTTTTTTTAAATAATAGTGTAACTAAATTGTGTTACAAATTCAAGAATAAGTGCATGAACAACATTTTATTAATAATAACAAATAATCGACGAGTTTTGTGAGATAGCGGCCCAAGCCCCGACCCCTGGTAAGCGCGCTATTTTTACAAATCGTCCATCACCCTGGTCGTTTTCTAGAAACCACGTGCCCGTCCCGACACACCTTCTAGAAATTCACAAGAACCCCAATTTATAGTCGTAAAAAAAACAACGAAATTTTAGAATCGTTAATAGTGTGTGTACAAACAAAACACCGTATAATATTGTTTTCTCATACAAAACAAACAATGCAAGATAACGGTGACAACAAAAATGAGGGCGAAAATCATAAGCAACAGATGCCACCCCAGCCGGAATTAGCCACGTCAATACAATTGACGCGGCTACCGGCATTCTGGGAAAATAACCCGAAGACTTGGTTTATATCAGCCGAGATTATGTTCGACGCGAACAAGATTACCAGCGACAGACACAAGTTTGCGCACACAATGTTGTCCCTTTCGGAAGCACAAGCGGAGAAGGTCGAGTACATACTACAAGACCCTCTAGCTAATAACAAATACGACACGCTCAAAAAAGCCTAATCGATCGCTACTCAATCTCTGAGGAGCGTAGATTAGAAACGATCTTGAGCAAAGTTGAGTATGGTGATCAAAAACCTTCGGATGTATTACACCGAATAAAAACGTTGGCCGGAAACAACTTCGTGGCCAACGTCATTACAAGATTATGGATCAGGCAACTCCCTGATTTCATACAAACAGCATTGGTCCCCCAACAAGAAAAACCGGTAGAGGATCTTGCTGTCATCGCCGATAAATTACACGACATCATTGGCACGCGGACTCAGAGCTTAAGTTCAATGAAACGCGAAACGCGAAAATCAAGCTCAGAGATACACGCGCCAAACTCTAGCTTTAGCCGAATTGAAAACACGTTAAAACAAATTAGCGACCGGCTAGAAAAGCTAGAGAACAATACACACACTCAACGACAATATTCGCGTTCTCAATCACCTTGGAGACGAACACCGTCTCCAGTTAGAAATCAAACACCTCAAACACTCCAGGGAAGTTTTAGCAGAGCAAACAACAATCGCTCACCAAGATACCAACCCCAACGAAAATGGTGTTGGTATCACGCAAGATTTGGCAATACTGCAGAAAAATGCACAGCACCATGCACTTTTGCTACACAGCAAATGGGATCCGCAAACACTGCATCCCCAAACAAGTAGGTCTTAAGGTCGTAGCGGCAGACCTAAGACAACCACAGCACAGCCGCCTATTTCTACGGGATTTGGTAAATCAAATAACATGTTTGATTGATACCGGCGCTGATCTGAGCGTAATCCCGTACCGAAATTATTACTGCTACGGAACAAATCGAAATCCCCATTTGGTTCTGGCAGCAGCAAATGGTACCGCAATAAACACTTTCGGTACCAAGTTACTCGACGTTGACATTGGACTAAGGCGTTCATTCAAACACGCCTTCATTCTCGCCAATGTCAACCGCCCTATCATCGGCGGGGATTTCCTAAAGAAATTCGGTCTTTTAGTGGATTTGAAAAATCATAAATTGATTGATTCATCCACTAAACTATCAATCAACGCAACATCAGCAAGCGTTGATACACCATCACCATTGCATTACACAATTAACAATGGCTATGGAGCACTGTTAAAGAAGTTCCCATTTTTAACAGCTCCACCAAACTACAATGCTCCGGTAATGCACAATGTAGTACACCATATTGTGACTACAGGGCATTTACCATTCTCAAGACCAAGACGGCTTGATCCAATTCGCCACAAAGCCGCTTTCCTAGAATTCCAACACATGGTGGAACTAGGAATCTGCCGACCATCTTCTTCAGCAGTATCATGCCCATTACACATGGTAAAGAAGAAGGATAACGACTGGAGACCATGTGGGGACTACAGAAAGCTTAACGTAGTCACAATTCCTGACCGTTATCCTATTCCCCACATACAAAATTTCTCCATGCAACTACATGGTTGCACAATTTTCACTAAAATCGATCTCGTCAGAGCATACCATCTCATACCAATTGCTCCTGACGACATTTAGAAAACTGCAATTACCACACCATTTGGCCTATTCGAATTCACCCGAATGTCATTTGGACTCAGAAATGCTGCGCAAACATTTCAGCGTTTCATCAACGAAATCGTGAGAGATCTCGATTTCGTTTTCATATACATTGATGATATTCTCGTAGCATCTAAAAACGAGAAGCAACACCTACAACATTTGGAACAACTTTTCCAAAAATTAGTTAATTATGGTGTCAATATCAACACGGCAAAATGCGTGTTTGGAACAAATAATCTTGACTTTCTCAGTCACAAGATTACATCTAATGGCATTCTGCCGTCCGAAGGACGAATTAATGCAATTAGAGATTTCCCAGCACCACAAAATGTGAAACAAATCCAACAATTCATCGGCATGGTAAATTACTACCACCGATTTATACCAAAACTTGCAGAAGTACTTGCCCCAATTCACACACATTTGGCAAGTCTTCTTAAAAAGCCAAAAACGCGTCAGAATTTTTCTTGGACTGAAGAATGCCAAAACGCATTCCTTCAGCTCAAGAAAAGCTTGGAAAATATTGCCTTTTTAGCGCATCCAGTAAATGCAACGAAATATAGCATCACCACTGATGCATCCAACACAGCAATAGGCGCGGTCTTACAACAACTCAATAAGAAGACCTGGGAGCCTCTTGGATTTTTCTCCAAGAAATTATCAGATGCAGAAAGAAAATCTTCCGCATTTGATCGCGAATTGCTTGCAATTTTTCAAGCAATTAAACATTTTCGATACTTTGTCGAAGGTAGGGAATTCACAATATTCACCGACCACAAACCGCTTACTAGAGCAATTACCTCTAAAGCGGAACGAAACCCACGGCAAGCACGCCACTTAGATTTTGTCTCTCAATTCACGACAGACATCCAACACATTCAAGGCAAAGACAATGTGGTCGCCGACACACTATCTCGGACTTCCGACCACGAACTTGCCTCCGCAGCAACACGCTACGACATCACAATAATCGCAAAGGCACAAGTGAGCGATTAAGAACTACAAGACTTACTCTCTAGTTCTACAAACCGGCGAAAATCAAATTGGAAAATAGAAAAATTTCCACTAGCCGATTTGTCAATATACTGTGAAATATCTACGGGTAACAATCGCCCGTACATTCCAGAGTCACTGCATTGAACTATCTTCGACACTCTGCATAGTATTTCCCACCCAAGTGTACGAGCAACTCGCAAACTCGTCACTTCAAGATACTTTTGGCCCAGTATGAACAAAGATTTAACCCTTTGGGCGAAATCTTGTTTGTCCTGCCAAAAATGCAAAGTGCAACGTCACACCAAATCACCTCATGGGAATTTCGAAATTCCACCAGGTAGATTTGAACATATCCATTTAGACATTGTTGAGCTCATGCAACTCTTAGGCTCACATCGAATACGGACAACTGCCTATCATCCACAAGCAAACGATATGGTTGAGCGTTTCCACCGCCAACTTAAAACAGCTCTCAAAGCTCGTGCAAATACCGTCAACTGGAGCTCAGAGATCCCAATCATATTGTTGGGAATCCGAGCAACAGTCAAAGACGACCTAAAATGCTCATCAGCAGAACTGGTGTACGGTCAAACGATCAAATTACCTGAGGAATTCTTTGTGGAACATCCACTTACACCTCAAGTTACCACTGACACAGTGATACATCAACTGCGCTCCACGATGAATAAACTCATCACAACGGACACGCGCAAATCAAATCAAACTGACATATTCGTACCAAAGTCACTGCAAACCTGTGACTATGTTTTCGTACGAATAGACAAAGTCCGCACAGGCCTCACACCATCATATGAAGGCCCATACAAAGTGATACGACGACTTCGTAAGCACTTTATATTACAAATTAAAGATAAGCAACAATCTGTCTCTATCGATAGACTTAAACCAGTCTATGGTATCCTAGGTACACCCGAGCAAACATCGGGAGTGAAGAAAACTGTCCGCATCATTGGATAACACAAACAGAGAATTATAACCATCCATTCTCACACAATGTAGATAACAAAAATTCAGGAAAATCAAAATTTTTCTTTTACTGGATGACACATCCAACAATAGACACGCTGCTACAGGATATTGAGATGGCAATCCAAACAGGGATACGCCATATACACAGCCTGGACAACATGTTCCAGCAAAACTCATCATGTTCTACGCAGACACCCGAGCGATCTCGGGGAGAACAGCAATCATATAAAGTGTTCCGCTTCAATCAGGATCAAAACAACCAACCGCAACAATCAGAGCCAAAACAAAATCAACGGCTACGCAAACCACCACAAGAGTGACAAAAAAACTGACAGTGACTCAACGTTCAGAAAGAGTAGAGGCCAACCACGTCCGACACGGGTAGCAGCACGTGCGGCAGCAACGGGACCAGCACAACCAGGGCATACAGCGAAAACTGGGCCAGTATTTTGCTGGTTTCACGCCAGATTTGCGCACGAGGCGCCGAATTGCACAAAACCGTGCCAATTCGAAGAGACCCATAGAAGGGGATCTATATAAAAAAAAACAAACAAAATAAAATAATGGGAAATATAGGTTGGAATATGAAAATAAATAAATAAAAAACTGAATTAGAAATTTTTTTTTATTACAATTTTTATTCCTAAAAATATCGCCAGAATGATACATTTCTATCATCAATCTATCAATTCACTCTGGTAAACAATTGCACCACTTCCATTACAATGATTATACATCATTATAATCGTACATAACTTAATTCATCCACAAACGCCAGCGGACAAAGAACTCGCGGTGGTGGAACTCACTGCGCGGTGGGTGATGTAGCGGGTAGTTTCTTCAACTATAAGAAACTCCGCACAATTGTTCTCAACGGACAATCCTCCGTTCACGTAATTCTTTATAAATGGACAATTCTCCATATAAAGAATTATTCCAAAATATACAACAAACTTGTATACACAAATTATGTACATAACAACTTGTACATAGATAATCGTACAACAGCACTTGTACATAGCGAATTTGGTGTAAGCGAAATAGAATTGAAAAATTATATTTTGGTTACATAACAATCTAATTACAATACGTACCTCTAAATCATATCATTTAGAGATGCATAAAAATCGTATTGATTTTGCAAAACCAAAATCATGTAAAACGCACCTATACACCACCATGCCATCGCACAAGAGATGGCATGGCAGTCATCTATGTTTATGAAAACATACTTTATAAAGGGTGCACCAAAAACATTTTGGTGCATGTAATATTAAAAACCAGAAAATCGGGTTTTGATTTTTGGTTTTTTTAATTTATGCAAGAAGACGAAGAAAAAAATTATCTTCGTTCTATTCAATTTTTGGACATCGCCGGAGCAACACGCCACACCATCACTCACCAGCACATAAAAAAATAATTTTACAATTTAAATAAATATTTAAAATTAAAATTAAAAAAAAGTTGTGTTTTAATTATTATTAAATTTAACAAAGTGCGCCACATATTGCCGAAACAGCTTCTACAGGGTACATTAACGATCGTGATGTTAAATTTCATAGTGCGAAGTCTGACCGTGCATATTCGCAAGTTGATAGTGAAATGGGTTGGCCTCAACATGAGGTAGGTAATTATTTATGATATAATTTTGAGGTGTTACGTCGAAAATTATGCCGATAGGTAATTTTAAAATATTTGGATTTGGGTTGGTAACGGAATTGGATAGAATTCCGTTACAATAGCGACCACTAATCTAACCAGTGTGATGTTCAGATGTTAATTTTAGAATGCCTTAGTAAATGTGTAAAAGTCATAATAAAACTAACTTTAATCTTGGGAGCATTTTATTAAGCCTTTCCTCGCCTAAACGCTTACGCCAACATGTTAGTGAGAAAGGATCACAGTGAAGGCGCCACTGAAAGTATTCATAACCACAAAAATATTGCCAGTAAGGTCTATCTACCCATTAGGTGACTATTTGTATGTCAGAAAGGCCATACATATGGCTCAACATGAGGAGGCCAATGACTAAACGTATCGGTAAATGAGATTGTCCAGGACCATCTTGGAATTGACTATCGAGATCCTGCACTAATTGTTTCTAGGGTAGGACATGAGCTAGTTGAAATAGGTTATGAGCTGGATTAAGGAGGCTAGATAGCCTGCCTTGACCGGTAAATATTTTCCTAGACTAAGACCGTTGCAATTTAAAATACTTCAAAATCAGAAATTAATACTAAAAATTTCGGTGCATTTTTGCTCAAATACGGAAGATCTACAGAAATTAATTGGAAATTACGAGTCAACTAAACGGACGAACCCTTTAACAGTTAGCAAGTATTAAATAAATTTTTTGAAACTGGTTCAGTTGTTAATAAAAAAGCAGGGCTCGTTTTTGACAGGGCGATGTATCTACAAAGTGAGAGAAGGTGTTGCTATATATATTTAAACAAAAGAGCAAGAGGTTGACAACAAGATCGTTGCAACTATTTGATTTATGTCTTGATTGATACTTAATCGGAAATTATACTAAAATAAAAATTTTAAACCGTTTTTAAAGCCTTTTACCTTCTCGTGTCGCGTGTCTCCCCAAATAAATTCTTAACATTTTATTCTTCTGGCGGTAACCATATAAATGGTTTTCTTTTAGTCCATTTGTATGTCGATCTGATGAGCTGGGAATTATAATTGCAGGATGATTTGTTTCAGGAGAACAACATTGCAACTTAAAACCCAGATGTCGTTAACATATGCTAATATCAGCTGCACTAGCCTATGTTAAGCAGACGTATAAGTATTATAAAAATAAATTAAAAAGTATTGACCGATAGGATCACCTTTCCATACTCATGATGTTTTATGTTACTCATGTTATCTTTGCACAAGGTATACACTTGAATTAAGAGTCTTCATTAATTTGCATATAAATATCAGATGCTGTCGCACGCCTATCGAAAGTTTTTAAATAAACTACAAATATGAAGATTTGGATGCCTGTCCATATGTTTGAATAAATTCTACATACATTGGTACTCGTGGCTAAGATGCGTTCGCTATAAATAACTTTGCTGCCACTACGTTTTTTAAGCCAACTGGTGTTTAACAAAGCTATTCCACGATAGATGTTACAATTTAATCGATCTCTTTAATAAATCTAGTTGGAATGTACATGCTCACAATGTCGAATGGAATTTGAAAATGCCTGAACCAATTTTGATTAAATTCAGTTCAAATTCCAAAATATCCAAGCTGTTCCCATCTATTACCTCTTTGGGTTTTCTTATTCCAACATAATCTTCTGATATACTTTTTTAAGGGGTGTGTGATTCTAATTATTCATCCAATTTAAACGGCATTCTTTGCGAAAAATATTTAAAATTGCTGCAAAATAATGTAATATGTAGCCGATAAGGCAAATTTTTGGATGCTTCAAAAATAACATACGTTTATAATGTTCGGCAATGGAACCAAATAGCTAAACCTTTTTTCATCCTGTCATTAGAGAATATCATCCGAAAGAACATAGAGCAGCGCAGCTCCTTATATTCTAAATCAAGTCAGTTCGTTTCCGATAAACCGTTCAAAAAATGTGCTACACATCAGTGTTGTGAACAAAAAAATGTCAGTTACTAGAGGGCAACCATATGGTAAGAAAGAAGGAAAAATCGATTGTTTAGGGTCGATTATATATGAGCAGAATATAATCTCTGTTTAGCGCAAGAATCATCGCATGGTAAAATTACATAACCGAATTACACACTATCATTAAAACTTTTAATGTTTCGTCAAAAACTCAACTACAAACAATCTACAAAGCGCTAATTACACCATATTTCACTATGAGTCTGTTCATATGAACCAAATTTTTATGGAATTATGGAGTGATTTGACTCTTTAGAATACGAGAGCATTGCTAAGGTAAGATAGCTTATGATAGCCGATAGTTTATATAAGACCCATCCTGAGATTTAGATCTTTTGTCTGTCAAGACGACTCTTAAATCAAGATCTGTATATTACTAATTTTATAGCAATAAATATTCATTAGCAATTAGCCTCTCAATCCTCCACCGTTTTTTAATAGTAGGACCAATATTTGTATCAGTTTAGACAATTTAGACAAAATTGAGTTAAACTCTTCAACACAATTTTTTAATTAATTAACGTCAATTATTTATATGAAACAAATATTTTCTGTATGCATATTTATTTATAAAATTATTATAAAATCGCAATTTTTCAATTAAATTAAATAAACAACATTTTGAGATACTTTGCACAAGTTTGACATTAAATTTTAATTTTGTCAGAAGAACCAGTTTTGAGCTACGCTCTTTGTCCACATTTTAAATTTAAAACCATTAAAATTCCTATATTTCCCAGGATGACTTAATGAAGAACCGGGTAACAGAGTATGTTCTTTTAGAATTCTGTAAATTACTGTAATTTAAGAATTTGATCAAAAATGTTCTGGAACACTAGAAACTGTTAATTGGTTACATATTTATTGTATTTGTATAAATTTTAAAAAATTTTTTTTTCTATCTTTTTCAAAACATGTTAATTTGCTTTCTTTTATGAATTTTATGTTAATTGCGGTAAACAAGTTAAAGTATAAATACGTTTTTGGGACCCGTTTTATTCATTGCTGGTAATCTGGTAATTGCTGAAAATGGTGTATTTCCATAAGTGATTTTTGATGCTTGTTCTGTTGCTTGATGTTGACTTGCCATAGACAAGGTTCTCAATAATGACTCCACTTAGTATTCGTACTCGACCTCTTTTCCAAGTTGGTTACTGCTTTTTGAAGGTTGGTCTCTTCATTTTATGGACTGTTGGGACCGACATAAAATGAGAGTTCTTCTGTCCCATATGACAATTTAGCGGGAAATTACACCTTTATCGGATCAATCATATACACGCCAACGTCGCTAAAAACAATGAGAAGCAAAGGATCTTGATTGTACAATTGAAACGTCGATAATGTGGCCATAATATTTCATAATATTTGTCATTTATGAGATTGCGGCTTGTATCAGGTTCAAAATTGTTCCAATAGGCATTTGATAAATGAATGTTTAATTTTATTTATAAATGTGACTTGAATCGACGGCACACCATGATTGAAGGTTTATTGGCAAGCTCCGGAGAACTAAAGTTGCAAATTAAGAAGCTAATATCATTATTATTAATCCACCATTATTTAGAGTGTGCGATCAAGACTAGCGGGTTTACAAATAATCAGGTATAGGGACCCCAGAATTGACCTGTGTATCGATTTTGTCCCAAAATGTGTGAAACGAAATGAGTGTAACCGGAAAGATATAGTAGTAGTATTTATGTTTATGTTAGTTAGTGACGCGCCAATTATACGGTTTGCTTTACTATACAGGTGCAAACCATGTGTCATTGTTTTTTGTTTATTCTCATTAAGAGATTTTTGATTCCTATATTGAGGAGCGCGATTGCGCTCCTTGACACTCAAAGGGTTAACCATTGTAAACGCCATATTTTTGTGTTGTTTGAAAAAATGAAGAAAAATTCGTCATTTTGGAACAACATGATTGGTCGAAAATTTTTTTTAAACGAATGAAAAGACAAACTGACGCAACACTCAATCCGCCTTTAAATTTATTTATAAAATTTAAACATATAACATATAAACGTACAAAATTAATTTATTACAAAAAAAATGTTAAATATAAAATACATTAGCATGTTAAATAATGACACTCCACAGCTCGTGAGCAGATGTGTTGAGAAAAGGAAATAAGCACCATAACAATTAAACCGATTCACTCGGATCGCGTTATTTTGGTACTGTCCATCATAAAAATGACACAAATACGAACAAAAGAAAAATACAAATACAAAGACATAATTGTGTATTATACAGTGTATACGTATTCGATATTTTTTGCTTCACTCATTTTAAATGAGTAACTCACGGGACAAAATCGATATACTGGTTTCAGATGCCTAGTAGTCAATATACTGGAACAATCATGTTTTTTGTATTGCACACTGGACTATGAATCTGGAATATGAAGGTGGCTTATGTAAGCATTACGACTCCGACTTATGACAAATATCGTCAGAAGTTTTTTTTTATTTAAAGCATTTTGGGTTGTCGGTTATAAATGTGATACACGCAAGTCGTAATGATTATTTTTTTTTGGTTTTCATTGAAAAGTTGCCAAAATTAGTTTGAGTCGAAAGTCGTAAGTCGTACTCATTCTGATTAATTAATTAGCCTAGTAAACATCTTGAATCTATAGAAAAAAATATGAGCTTGTGTTATAATTTTAAATAACAGACGATGAAACTTGTTCGTATAAAATTATGTTTCGCGATTTCCGGGATGTGAATTCAAGGTAAACAAAATAAAATCAACTTTCGCGTGAAAATTTTGATAAACGGACTTATGCTTATTATTATTCTAAATCACTAAGCCAACAACAATACATAGTCAATTTAATTCATTTTTGAGATTATCACCACTATATAGTTATAATACATTACATACAACTACTCCTAATTTACATGCAGTATGTATATACAAAAGATCTACATACATAAAACAGAGGACATTTTGACATTTATTGTAATTTTACTTTCATTAGAATTCACCAATTAATGATTATAAATTAAATAACTGAGTAAATAATGAAAAAACTAAGTAGATTTTTTTAAATATCCGAATACTTTTGTTCCAGAAGAACTGTAAAGGCCAAATTGCTATCTTTGGTAGTCAAGGTGAACTAATATTATGAAAAATTACAAATGTGCCTTTGATAAATCGATGAATAGTTACCAAAGGATTTTTTTTGCAAAAAGCCACCGTTAATAACGTCAGTTTTTCTGGGTGGTTTGGTATATCATAATGTAATTTTCATCGCCTGATAGAGCCACAACGGTACCAAAACTTTTACGTTTTTTTCGAATATCATATACTTTGATGTGATTTAGCGGAAAAACTTGAGGGAAAATTGAAAAACGCCACCGAAGATCATAAAACTAACCAACTAGAATACTTTATTATAAACACACTTCTCCATTATACATAATTTTGTATTGTTGAGCCGCCGTTGTTTCCGTATTGTATAAAACTATTAATTTGATCGTAATTTTGGTTATTAGGCTTTAAATAAATATTTGTAAGCCTATATATTAAAGCCTAGTCATCCTCAGATTAATTTTTGCAATTGGAAAAACCACTAATTTAAAGCTACTAATTTCAATTCCATTCAATAACAGTTAGTTTTGATTGATTGATTGATTGATTGATTTTGAATGTACGACCAAGTTCTTAGGCTTGAGTTCCCGGATGACGCCGGGTCCACCGTACACCCTTTTTTACACATAACAAAACCGAAGGATTGGATAGGTTAGTTAAGTGGGACAGAATCGGCCCGGTTACAGACACCTAGGTATAGCCGATAGTTAGTAACACAAAGACAACACAATTCTAATCTACTAGATGAAGGATAAAGGCCTAATAGGTTAATGGATAACGATGGTATTGTTCTTCAACAATTGCTTCTTTAAAACGGCAACCTAAGAAAAATTATTATTATTTCACATGCATCTTGAATTTTCCTGAAATTTAATTCTATTAATACTGTTACGTTCAACGCCCTGCTCACATTACATGACGCTTCGTACATCTCCTAAATGCCCGCCGCCGCTTCAGTGCGTTTAACGCTACAGTTGAAATTTTTTATACGGCAATACTATTATGTTGGGTAATGAAAAACAAGTTTTAACTTCGTTCGATCGGCTGGGGTTTTGTTTGGCTATAAAAACGAAAATTTTGCGCTGCACGGGGAGTTCGGAATGGTACCTCGAATTGGTAGTACCAAAGATTTAGTAGAGTGTGAGATCCCATAAAAATAGTAATAAAATAAAATTTTGTTTGTGCACGAAAAGATGAATAAATGTTTGAATTCGTTTGAGTTTGATAATCATAATTTGAATTGTGTTTTATGATAAACGAAAAAAAAATATATATATATATATATAATTAATTTAATAAATAAAAAAAAAAAAACCAAACGTAATAATATTTCAAATTGAGTGCTTTGAAAAGAACAATAAGATAGATATAAGCATTTGTTTACTAAAACCCAACCAAATATTTAAAATTAAATTTTTTTTTGAAAGTGCATGAAAATTATATGTAGTATAATTGAACTATATAAGATAAATTTGTGATTGTGAAATATAAACAAAATAAAACAAAAATATTAAAAATTGAGTGCAATTAATAAAATGGTTGATTTTCGTTGTCATATTGCGAAATTGGCAAATCACAAAAAAAAACGGTAATTTTCGGGAAAAAGAACTGTTAAAAACATTCGATTAGCATGCGATAATTTTAACCGCTTTCGAATAATAACCTAAGAAAAAAAAAATAATTTATTTATATAATACGCCTATAAAGTGATATTAAAGAACGATTTTTATTAATAATTATAAAGTATATAACTAATTCTAAGTGTAATATATATGCAGTAAAAAAAAAGCAGCCTTCAAAGTGCGCGTAAGTTGTGGTACGGTAGTGTCGTTGTTGTGGTACGGTAGTGTCGGCATACGTCAGAATTGGATAAATTCAAATGTTGGGCATACACATTATACCACAAATTATATTGACTGTTAGTGCATGCCACAATTCGAAATACGTGCACCAATACAATAATACGGGTGCTTGATGTTATATTCTACGGTTTATGAATTTGTTTTGATTGGTCGTTCAACGGTGCAACATATCATCTTTACTTCTGCGAGCATCCACTCGGCAATCAACATAAGATGTATCACAAGTAATTTTTTTTTTGTTTATTAAATTTTTTTTTATGCACTATTTTGTTTATCATTTGATAATTTTTTTTGAGTAATTACTAAACTACTAAAATCATTATTTAATATTATAAATATCTGTATATTATTAGTAGATTTAGCTAGATCGTAGTAGGGTAATACTTTGTAATTGTTTTTCTCAGTTTTTTTTTTGAAATACAAATTTTATAATGGTGTTTTGTGAAATTCAAATATTTGTGCGTTCTTCTTTAATTTCTTTACTACTTTCAATTTTGAGGATAATGGAATGAATTCGTGAATTATATTATGGGTGGTGAGGTTAGTGTGGTGGTTTAGGTGAGTATGCCAGTCGTCTGCTGGTACTTTTCTTTGGATCCTGATTTCCCCCCCCCTTTCTATCCTGCTTAGGTTATCAATAATCCTTCAAACTCCTATGCGGTCTTTCAAGATTATGTGATCCTCCAAGAAAACCCACCCCAGAGCTCCTGAGCCTTAGTCGGACTCAATTGACCGCCTTGGAGGCTCTGACGTAATAATAACAAAAATTTCGGTTACGGCAGATATTTTCGGAACGATAATTGCTGATCGTCACCCTTTTTCAATCTGGCAAACCGTAACAGATGGCGCCCAAAATTTTTTTCAGCTCGATCCTATATTAAACCTATCCGTTTTTATTTATTTTTTTTTATTCCCTTGATGCTTGAAACTTATGAAAAAAAAAGAAAATATAAACCTTTCACTTTTTTTTTTGGTTTTAGGCATCACATTAGTCATTACATATTCCTAACTTTATCCAGGTTGTCGTATTGTGTTCCATGTTAAAGGTGTTGATTCCAAAATTCGGTTAAAACCTTGGATAAAATTTTGTCATCATGTTTTTTCCCCCTTCCTAATTTTTGATTACTGTAGCGCAAATGTTTCTAGCACATTCGGTTGCTGTAGATAAATTTGTTCGTGGTACAGTTTCATTAGTTTCTTTTAGTTTTTTTCTCTCTTATTTTTTTTTGTTTCAATTGCATCCAGTATTGAATATTGTTGATTAATTGTCATCGAAAATCTCTTTTCGTAACAAAAGGAAATACTAATAATAATTTCGCGTTAGTTATTAGCATGCGAGGCATACTTTGCTATACCAATCATCTAACCACTATGTAAGTGATTCACGATTGCCACACTGATCTCACCTATTCCCATGATATTTTGTTGTTGACTAATTCTACCAATCTTAACTAGAGAATTATTATTTTTATTTAATTACATATATTTTTTTTGGGGGATTCATCTCAAATCATTCAAATCAAAAAAAAAAAAAAAAAAAAAAATTCATGAATCATTTTAATTATTTTTAATTATTATTAGTAGCCAAATACTACCAAATTTTATTTCTATACTTAATTACAGTTTAACCTAGCATAAAAGTATACGTATTACGAAATTATAAATCTTACCAACTGAATTAAACATTCAACGATTGTCATTTAATTCTTTTTCTTTTGTGAGTGAGCAATTATATATCAAAATGGCTTTGGTATCCAGTACAGACGTTATGAAATCGGAGCATTTAGAAACGGACGAATTTCGAATTGAATGTGAAATCCGCGGAATTTCGGGCTCTTTAGGAACCTTATTTAAAAATCTAGATGCTTGTTTAGCAGCAGAACATCAGAACGCTGAGGTCATCCCTAAGAAAGTTCATTATCATGCCTCGCAGTTCCCCAACAGCGAGATTTCGTTGTGTGCTTTGAAAATTCAGAATATTCAAATGCAACTAATGAAAATTCTTCAAAAACCAAATATTGAGGAAGATGAATACTACGCCTTGACATCGCGACTACTTCATGTAGAAGGACGGTTGTCTCGAATTCTTTTAATAGAACAAGGGAAGAAAGCCGCTCCAACATTAATTGAACTTACAAAAAACTTTCGGAAAATTTGCGAGAACGTGGTAGGAAACCATGATTTAATTAGCGAGTCCCTAGTTAAAGTAAATAATGTACAAGTTGATACCAGCGATTTAGTAGATTGTTTTGAACAACCTGAAAATCTCGCCGATGACCAAATTTCCACGCCCAAGAGACCCGAAAATATAGTTCCTTGTGATCGTAATGAACCAATAAATCACATCGTACCAAGTCCGAATGCGAATAAAATTATGGTACCGGGCGCTACAACTTCACACGTGGATCGTGCTATTCTACCTAGAGAACCAATGGCTTTGCCCGAGGTCGTATCTACAAACCATAACCATTTAATTTTTCCGCGCCCCCCACCATTTAGTAATTTTCCAAATGCTTTGGGTTATAATCCAGTACAATATCCAGTTTTTCAATCGAACTACCTGCAAAGCTATATGCCTACAAACCAGAATTTAAACCCACCGTTACAAACTCAGCCGCGCCCGTCTATCACGGCCAATCGGCTCCCGCAATCTATCCCAGAGCCCTTGCAAGGACATACGGAGAATTCCACCAAGCACAGCAGTTTCACCATCGGAACCCCTGTTCATAAGTGGAATTTGAAATTCAATGGACTACCAGGCGGAATGGCTGTGGAGAAATTCATTTTCCGGGTGGAATTCTTGGCTAAAACTAATAATATCAATAATGAACAATTAGTTAAAGATATTAGTTTTCTGCTGGATGGTACTGCTAAAGAACATTACTGGACGTCGCTGGAGAGAAATCCTCATTGTACCTGGAGGGAGATACGAACACTATTCTTGCACCGCTTTCAAGATAGAAGAACAGATAGTGATATTCGGCAGCTAATAGAGGCTCGCCGGCAAAAACCTGGGGAAACATTTATGGATTTTTATTACGAAATCCTCAACTTAGCCATACCACTATCGGTTCCCCTTATGGAGCGTGAAGTAATCGAGCTCTTGCGTAAAAACATGAGAGCGGGTCTTAAGGCACATCTCGCTGGACAGCTATTTCCTTCTTTACCAACGTTAGTAAGCGCTTGTATATCTACCGAAGACGCATGGAAAAGTATAAATTACATACCCGAACTTAATATGCGTTCCAGTGTCCCTCGAATGCATGAATTAAATTGGGGAGACAACTCGCAAATACTGGTTTATGATGAAGAAAGTAAATACATTAATGCAATGAATTACTCCTCGCAGAATCAGGTACCAGTCCCGTCGAAAAATGAAAATAATAGCTCAAAGCTACCACGTGGTTGGAATAGCGGTCATACAGAACATTTCTATACCCAATGCAATTTGCCGAATAATACTAGTTCTAAAATACCGCGCTGTTGGAATTGTGATCATCCAGGGCATTTCTATACCCAGTGCGATTTGCCAACAAAAACCTTTTGCTATGGTTGTGGAGAGGCAGGAGTAAAACTGCCCCACTGCTTACGTTGTAGTCGTAGATCGGAAAACCGGCAAATGGAAATGGGAGCTACTGGGACTCCTCATTTCCAACCTCGTGTGATGCCTCCACCCAGACTAAACCAGAAATTCGACCAATCCGAACCAGAAGCATTCTACATCATAAGACAACCTGTTAACACTAGTCCAAACCAGCTCATTAATAATTCTAATTTGAGTCATTCTAGTATCTCGCCACATATATTTCGGTCGTTGTCTTACTTTCGGGAAAAGCGTAAACTTTTAGCCGCTATTGCTCAAACAACTATTGAAGAAGTTAACGTAGACGTCGATCAGCGTCCGTATGCTACAATTAAATTGCAGGGAATTGATATCAAAGGACATCTCGATAGTGGGGCAAGTGTGAGTGCCTTGGGGAAGGGATCTGTTAAGTTTATTCAGAAACATAATTTATTTTTACACTCACTCTCAAGTTGTGTTCAAACCGCTGACGGCACTGCACAGGAAGTTCTAGGTTATATAAGAGCACCTATCGACTATAACGGAAAAACTGCTACCCTTAACATCTTAATAGTGCCTTCTTTGCAACAACAACTTTATTTAGGGTGTGACTTTTGGAGTGCCTTTGGTCTAAAGCCATTAATGACGTCTGAATTATTATCTTCTCTTACATATTTACCCGTTTCTTCGGCTACTAGCGATTTAAACCCGAAGCAACATAACCTAACTGTCGACCAACGAGATCGTCTCCAGGTCATAATCAACACGTTGCCCAGCTTTGAGAAACGAGGTCTTGGGAAAACGAATTTGCTTAATCACAAAATAGATGTTGGGGCGGCAATACCGATTAAGCAAAGGTACTACGCTGTTTCACCGGCACGACAACAGCAAATGTACCAAGAACTTGATCGGATGCTCGAACTTGAAGTAATCGAAGAGAGCCATAGTCCGTGGAGTTCTCCCATGGCTTTAGTCTCAAAACCAAACGGAAAAATTCGATTGTGTCTAGACGCCCGCCGACTGAACGAGGTTACCAAAAAGGATGCCTACCCTCTCCCGTTGATTGATGGGTTACTTAGTCGTCTTGATCAGACTAAGTACATATCGACTCTGGATCTAAAGGACGCTTTCTGGCAGATACCTTTAGATCCAGAGTCGCGTGACAAAACGGCATTCACCATCCCGGGGCGCCCACTTTATCAGTTTAAAGTGATGCCGTTCGGGCTCTGCAATGCGCCGCAGACTTTGTACAGGTTGATGCATAAAGTTATCCCCCACCACTTACATGACCGGGTGTTCGTCTACTTGGACGACCTGCTTGTCACAACTGCTACCCTTGAAGAGCATTTTTCTTTATTGAATGATGTCTCTGATAGGTTGAGCAAAGCCGGTTTAACAATCAATGTTGAGAAAAGCAGGTTTGTTCTCAAGGAAGTCGAATACCTCGGTTATGTAGTTGGTGAGGGAGGCTTGAGGCCTAACCTGGACAAAGTCAAGGCCATTGCAGAGTTTCCGATTCCGAAAACAGTCCGGCAGGTAAGACGGTTTTTGGGGGTCGCGGGATGGTACCGACGTTTTGTGAACGGTTATTCAACGTTGTCAGCTCCCCTCTCCAACCTCCTGAAAAAGGGCAAGCGGTTTCAGTGGACTACGGAAAAGGTGCTGTTCTTTTTCAAAAGGGCGACGAAGGGGAAGATCGACCACTGGCGTTTATGTCGCAGAAATTGAATGCTGCGCAAAGAAATTACAGCGTGACGGAGCTCGAATGCCTTGCTGCGGTACAAGCAATAAAGAAATTCCGTGCCTATGTCGATGGACTACCTTTTACAGTGATTACTGACCATGCAAGTTTGACCTGGCTAATGTCGTCAAAAGACGTTACAGGTCGGCTTGCTAGGTGGAGTCTTAAATTACAAGGGTATGACTTCGACATAGAGTATCGGAAAGGCTCTCTAAACGCTGTACCAGACGCACTGTCACGCGTAAACATGGATGCTCTAGATGGCTTATTCAATCCTACCCATATCAATCTAAGTTCTCCAACGTTTGCATCAGCCGAATATTCTGAGATGGTAAAACTAATCGAGAAATGTGTCAAAATTACAAATGTGCTAGTGAGGGACGGGAAAGCCTACCGAAATGGTGATTTAACGCCGTGGAAACTAATTTTTCCAGAATCCCTACAAGCTCCATTGGTTCAGTCAGCTCATTGTGCTCCTTCTAGCGCACATTTAGGTATCCATAAAACCACCGAGACGTTGCAAAGGTATTACTATTGGCCTAAACTCAAGGATGATGTCCGGAACTTTATTAACCAATGCGATGTATGCAAACAAAACAAGGCGGCGAATACTACTACTCGTCCATCTCTTAGTCCTTTGTCAGTAACATATCGTCCCTGGCAAAGGATTTACCTCGACTTCCTGGGACCTTATCCGCGAACTCGTGATGGTAACACGTCAATTTTGATTGCAATGGATCATTTTTCAAAATTCACCTTAACTCAACCTGTCCGGCAGGCTACATCTGAAGTCGTTGCTAAGTTCTTAGAACTCCAGATATTTTTAATATTCGGAGTCCCTGAAGTCATTCTAACTGACAACGGTCGGCAGTTTGAATCGCAAATTATAAAGGACATTTGTGAAAAATATGGCGTTAAACATATTTTCACCCCAAAATACTCTCCTCAAAGCAACGCGTCTGAGCGGGTCAATCGAACGCTGTTGACTGCTATTCGAAGTTTCATAAACGAGGATCACAAGCTATGGGACAAAAACCTTCCCGCGATAACACACGCACTTCGAAACTGTGTACATGATACCACTGGATTTTCGCCACACTATGTCGTATTTGGTCAGCATTCAATACTTCATGGGTCGACGTACAAAATTTTAGAACAAGTTTACTCCTTCATGGGAAACGACTTTTACTTAAATGACCGATCCGATACCTTCAGAAAAGTTCACGAGTCAGTGAAAAAACGGTTGGAAGAAGCTTCTAGAAAATTACTATGTCATTCTACTAATCTCAGACCTAGACAAACTATCCTTCATTTTGGTCAAAATGTATTTGTGAGGAATTTTACGCAGAGTAAAGCTTCGGAACAATTCGCTGCCAAACTTGCCCCAAAATATATCCCTGGTAAAATTATCCGACCCATCGGAAGAGTAGCCTATGAAGTCTGTGACCATCAGGGTAAGTCTTTAGGGATTTATCACCTAAAGGATATAAAAACCTAACTTAACGATAGTTTGAACAATGAATGCCCGGCTTTAAGACTCATCTCTGGGGTAGGTCGTCCCCACGATCTGTTACGTTCAACGCCCTGCTCACATTACATGACGCTTCGTACATCTCCTAAATGCCCGCCGCCGCGTCAGTGCGTTTAACGCTACAGTTGAAATTTTTTATACGGCAATACTATTATGTTGGGTAATGAAAAACAAGTTTTAACTTCGTTCGATCGGCTGGGGTTTTGTTTGGCTATAAAAACGAAAATTTTGCGCTGCACGGGGAGTTCGGAATGGTACCTCGAATTGGTAGTACCAAAGATTTAGTAGAGTGTGAAATCCCATAAAAATAGTAATAAAATAAAATTTTGTTTGTGCACGAAAAGATGAATAAATGTTTGAATTCGTTTGAGTTTGATAATCATAATTTGAATTGTGTTTTATGATAAACGAAAAAAATATATATATATATATATATAATTAATTTAATAAATAAAAAAAAAAAACCAAACGTAATAATATTTCAAATTGAGTGCTTTGAAAAGAACAATAAGATAGATATAAGCATTTGTTTACTAAAACCCAACCAAATATTTAAAATTAAATTTTTTTTTGAAAGTGCATGAAAATTATATGTAGTATAATTGAACTATATAAGATAAATTTGTGATTGTGAAATATAAACAAAATAAAACAAAAATATTAAAAATTGAGTGCAATTAATAAAATGGTTGAGTTTCGTTGTCATATTGCGAAATTGGCAAACCACAAAAAAAACGGTAATTTTCGGGAAAAAGAACTGTTAAAAACATTCGATTAGCATGCGATAATTTTAACCGCTTTCGAATAATAACCTAAGAAAAAAATAATAATTTATTTATATAATACGCCTATAAAGTGATATTAAAGAACGATTTTTATTAATAATTATAAAGTATATAACTAATTCTAAGTGTAATATATATGCAGTAAAAAAAAAGCAGCCTTCAAAGTGCGCGTAAGTTGTGGTACGGTAGTGTCGTTGTTGTGGTACGGTAGTGTCGGCATACGTCAGAATTGGATAAATTCAAATGTTGGGCATACACATTATACCACAAATTATATTGACTGTTAGTGCATGCCACAATTCGAAATACGTGCACCAATACAATAATACGGGTGCTTGATGTTATATTCTACGGTTTATGAATTTGTTTTGATTGGTCGTTCAACGGTGCAACATATCATCTTTACTTCTGCGAGCATCCACTCGGCAATCAACATAAGATGTATCACAAGTAATTTTTTTTTTGTTTATTAAATTTTTTTTTTATGCACTATTTTGTTTATCATTTGATAATTTTTTTTGAGTAATTACTAAACTACTAAAATCATTATTTAATATTATAAATATCTGTATATTATTAGTAGATTTAGCTAGATCGTAGTAGGGTAATACTTTGTAATTGTTTTTCTCAGTTTTTTTTTTGAAATACAAATTTTATAATGGTGTTTTGTGAAATTTAAATATTTGTGCGTTCTTCTTTAATTTCTTTACTACTTTCAATTTTGAGGATAATGGAATGAATTCGTGAATTATATTATGGGTGGTGAGGTTAGTGTGGTGGTTTAGGTGAGTATGCCAGTCGTCTGCTGGTACTTTTCTTTGGATCCTGATTTCCCCCCCCCCTTTCTATCCTGCTTAGGTTATCAATAATCCTTCAAACTCCTATGCGGTCTTTCAAGATTATGTGATCCTCCAAGAAAACCCACCCCAGAGCTCCTGAGCCTTAGTCGGACTCAATTGACCGCCTTGGAGGCTCTGACGTAATAATAACAAAAATTTCGGTTACGGCAGATATTTTCGGAACGATAATTGCTGATCGTCACCCTTTTTCAATCTGGCAAACCGTAACAATACTTTTCGGCTTCCTAACCAAAATTGGTTGACTCGACCCGTTACAGACACCTATGTAAAGTCGTTAGTAATAAAATGACAACACAAATCTAAACTACACAATCAGCAATTACAATGAAGCATTAATTCACAAGCATCTGTAAATTTCCTGAAATTTAATTCTAAATTCATATTTTCCGGCTTCCTAAATAATTGAAACATTTATTAATTTAATCATTCTGCAAACTCCGCAACTTACAGTAGTATTTCCTGAAACCAAAGTTATTTGAACTATATTCAAAATAACTCTAAAATTCATTAGTATTTAACCGTTGAATTGGGCGAACACAAAATAGCAAAAAAAAAACCATATTAACTAGATTAACTACCGGATTGCATTCAAATATCCCTTAAAATATCCATCCAAATATCCATCCTAAATAATTTAGAATTCGCAAAAATTTCGTATGTTTACTAAAAATTTTTTATAAAACTGATGAATTTTTCCCGACGCCCATCCTTTTTCACAAGGAAACAAATACTTTTATCACTACTTTTGCACTAGTTCTGGAACTTCTTCTACGTTTGCTGGGGATATATCACATACGATTAATCTCAGACATGACACATGTGACTCGTGTGACTTGTCACCTCTACAAGACTTGTCATAAACGATTCATCTCAGACTGGTAACAAACGTAAATTAGTAATTAGTGTGTCGTCAATGGCTTTCCTGCTGGAAGGTAATATTTAAGTAAAGGCAACTAGATAAAATTTGAAGAAATTATTCTAAAATGAATGATAAATAAGTTTATTTTATAATTTTTATAATTAAATATAAATCGTACCAGTATCTTAAAAGAGGGATAATATGTACTCGTATATTAAATATATTTGAATGAGATTTCCTGAGAACCGAATAATTTTAATATAATAGCTCGGCACTGTACATGTAGATTAATATTTAGGGTTGATTTGAAATTGGAAATTAATAAATATAATTCTTGTACTAAAACAGTCAAGATTGGCAACGTTGCATTTTATGACAAACATCCAGTCGTTGGTGTATTGAAGTATACAAACCTTCTCTTTCTTTTGAATAATTATATTAATTATATCAAATATTTCTAGCTTTTCAGTTACATAGATATAACGAAGTTGCCGATAAACAATTCTTTATGTTAAGATTGTTAAAATCCCAAATCCAATGCAAATAATATTTCTTTTTATAAAGCAAAAATATCGCTAATAAGCTGTGAGAAAATACTAGTAACCCATTGAGTGTCACAAAAAGGCAATTTTGCGGTAAATAATAGGATTCGTTACCAACTCCAACATAGTTGCAATTAATCTTGCAAAAATGATGGATTATGAAGGAAATACAATATAGAAAACAGCTAATCATAAATTACCTACACTATATTCTCAATGCACAGAAGAAATACGGAAACGGAAAATTCTTTCGCTAATCAAACCAAACTAAAAATATAACAGTTTATTACACAAACGCTGAATAATAGGATGAAGGAACATCACTAAAATAGCTCTCTCCAAAAATCTCCGAAATCAAAGCGTGGAAGAAACCACCTCTACAAACAATCGTAGTAAAATGTACCAAGAGAATTATGCAATGTCCATCCAGGAGCTAAACTTACCTCGAAACGATTCCAACAGACGGCATGAATCTTCCCACCATGAAACCACTACCATCCACCAAGCGACCTCCTGCCAACACCACCATTCAACAAAAACCACGCTTCACAAAGCCGTGACGAATCCATGACAGATCACAAACGAACCATGGCAACCCTAAAACTTCAGCGTACGACCGATCATACCAAAACTCCCAAAATGATTCAGCCCCCGCCAAATCGACGGCAAACTCCAACAAAAACACCCGAAGCATTCAGCAAAGAAACCAATTTGGACATACAAATCCAACATTCAGGCAATGATTCAATACAAAACTGCAAATCCGCCCTCATACACTAACAAATGAGAACTACCTCAAGTCCTAAACAAAACAACTCAAAACAGTCAAAAATACCTTATAAATACAGGTAACGACAGAACACACATGAACACAACTCTCCGCAAGTTGAGAAACACAACGTTCAACGAACAACCACCACAAACCGCAGACACCGAGCCATTACTCACCATGAACGAAACCCATTCAAATCACTCCAAATATCAAAAAAGATTCACTGCAATACAGCTGCAGCACATCCTCACCGCACATCCTGTGTAAACCAATCACACCCATACACCACTCGTCAAAATCTAATCCAGTTTTCGCACCACAGAGAAAAAAGTATAACCCCCTCCCAATCGCCAAAAATATACATTCCTTTATATGTACAATATTCATTTTGCGCGATCTCGACCTGCGACAACATCCACCCCTTGCCGATGACGCCAACCCAGGTCGACAAGGAGAGGTCAACGTATTATACATATAACAAATCAACAAATTATGAACAATTAAAGTCTAATCGACTTTCCCAATTCACAAATTGATCCACATTTAAGAACATTTAGTGCAAATCCAAAGAAATTCGCCCATTTAGACAACGTAATACGAAGTCTTAGTGTAATCCACTACAAAAATATAAATACAACCGTGAGAGAGCAGAGAATATTATACGATCATTTTGTTTATATTTTGCGCATCCCATATACCATATTTTCACTTATATGTATATCCTTAAATAAAAAAATTAAAAGAAATAAGGATTTCAGTACAACATGCAATAAAGACTTGATATCCAAATTTTAAATTAGCTTTTTGGTCGTGATTTGTTCAACTTTTCCAAGAAAATACCATCTACTCATATAACGAAATTCAACAAAATCACTGTGTACATAAAAAACTATAAACAATACGTATGCGAGAGAAAAAACAAAATTATAAAAATTAGAGACCACGACAGTATTTTTCATAGAAACAGATTACATAGAATGAATGCTAGCAGCTGTCGTCACAAACTGTTTCATCATTCAATTACAGTTAGTTTTGATGTAATAAAATTATTTATACGATTCAATTTTGTTTAACTATGACTGTGGTTTCAAGACGAAGATTATAATTGATCAAATTAGTAGTCGCCATTTATGTTTGTTTGTTCCACTTTAAATTAAAACGATGGTTATGTCTTATAACACATGTCAGACCGAGTCATTGGCGTCTTAAAACCAATACCAAATCAGCGCCTGGTCGCCAGGTTAGGAGCAGCTAAAGCGGGCGTCTGTCTTGTACCAAGCGGCTCGCTATATAAATCTGTTCAAGATAAGATTGGATACCTTTAGATTCTGACCAGTACGTGACCCACACACGTAACAAGCGGAGTGTGCGGCAGGTAAACTACCATCTCTTATATTTTTATTATGAACCCTAACCAAAGGCCTCGTATGGTAAACAATTAAATTATGAACCCTAATCAAAGGCTTTGGATGGTAATCGGAAATCGGATTCATCACAAACTCGACCTCGGAAATTGTACAAGGACGATGCTTTAAAAATAGGAACATGAAAAGTACTTAGCCTCTTAAGACATGGAGATTTACAGAACATTTCGACCAAACAAAGAGTTACATATTAGACGTATTTACACTACAAGAGTGTAAATGGTCTGGGAATGGAATTGATGACACCACGAATGGTTACACTCTTTATTACAGCGGCCATCAGAATGGAAGATAATCTGGAGTTGACTTCCTCATCCATTGGCGCGTAAAGCATCATATCATCGTCTTCCGGCCTATTGTAACGGAATTCTATCCAATTCCGCTACCAACCCAAATCTAAATATTTTAAAATTACCTATCGGCATAATTTTCGAGGTAACACCTCAAAATTATATCATAAATAATTACCATGCCGAATGTTCACATTTTTTTGTGTGTACCTTACTCCAATTACTGTATATAACCGTGTAGTGGTTGAATAAATGTGTACTTAAAATCAATGGAACACGATCACTTGTTTTGATTCAAGAAAGGCAAATGCTTTTGAGGTATATGACATGAGCAATGAACTCTGCTATTGAAAGTAATCAAAAATTGCAAGTATCGTGTAATTAATTTAAATTACAAGAAAATTAAAACAATATTTTCGCGTGCATCGATTTAGCAAAATTGATGTCACGTTGTTGTACATGGTTTTTAGACATTTTTTGTGATGAAAACACAAAAATCGGGCAGAAGATTTTTTTTTTGGTGAGTATATACAAGTAAGTATTAGGTTAAAGCTTTACTAATAACCAAATAAAATTAGTAACAGATCGTTCCTCTAACCATCTTCTTAAGACAGGAACTGATACGGCCTAGGCTGTCCCTTTCCTCTTTGTTAGAGCCGATCTGTTAATCTAAGCTAACTAACAACATCAAAGTGACTGAATTATTGACACTATTGGTTCAAATAATTTTTCTAAAAATTTATCGGAAATGACGATTTTTTTGTTTTATTTTTCAAACATTTTTGGTCGATGCGATATTTTTTTGGTTTTGATGACTAGATTGCTAGCTAATGGTTCCGAACCAAGGTTTGTTGGAGATGTTGTCATTGTGCGGGTTTAGTTGTTCATTGATAGCCGGCAACTTTGCAGAAAGTCTTCCGTTTTCAATGCATCGATATTCCAGCACATGGGTTTTTTTGCTTGTCGTTGTTGTAATGAACCCGATAATTTTTATCGAAGCCCTTGTATAGGGTTCATAACTTGAAAGATTTTGTAAGGGTAGTTGGCTCGCCATTAGCTTACTATCCGTGTGGATCTCGTACTGGAGGCAGATCTTAATGTAGACCTACTTGAAACATGTATATAGCAAACTCAATACTAATCAGCCTCTGGAGATCAGAAAAAAGCTTCTTCTTATTTTGATGGAGTAACTTTATCGAAAATACATAAAAAATATAGCCGTTTTTCGGTAAAAGCAACAATTTATTTTAAGTCTTACATAGGAATTTATGTAATAAGTTCGTTTCGTATTATTTTTCAACATTCAGCACTGCAATCTCTAACATTAAGGTTGCATTACTAAACATGTTGTAGTACTTAAAATCTTAACGGCATCCTGATGTAGTAATTCATTTCTCTAAATTCCTTCCTTCTTTTGCTCTGTTAAAATCTTGACATTTCCAAAGTGTTATTTTTTGCTTTATAGAGAAAACTATATAGTCAAGAAGATAATAAAAAACAAAACTGATTTTGCATATTTGAATTATATTACTTATAAAGCTCATTGATTGCATTGTATAGCCTTCCATCACTTTAGAATTTTATAGTTTTGTTTGACGTTCCGTATAAGGAAACTGAATGCAATAAACGTATTGAATACAATAATTTGTTTTAATACAAGTACAATACAAATTGGTTATACATAAGCAATCTTCGGAATTATACTTTTATACAAAATTAAATTGAAAGGCCAATGCTGCCTTAGTCGATAAAATACATACATAAATTTCGAAATAAAAAGATGCAATTTTGTTCATGACGTTTTATAATTGATTATAAGACTTCTCACTTACACAAATGAGAAACGATCTTGAGAATAAATGAGAAATGAACAAATTTGATCGGCCATTTTGTAATAGATTAATTTTATAAGCCTAAATCACGTTCTTTAATTTAATTATCGTCCCATATGAAATTGGATAATCATAAATCGTAATCATATTTAATGGTATCGTCGTTTGCATATTTCATTAAAAATAATAAAATGTTGAAGTAAAAAAGAGTTAAACATTTAACCGATACAATCTATATCGATATGATTACCAATTAAATTAAAGTAATTATAAATCATCTTATCAATAATTAGTTTAAAAAATATACAATGGACGGATAAAATATGCTACACACATATAATATACATAGAAAATAATTAATAATCAGAAAATTATTTTCCGATAAAATAACACAAGACAAAACTTCACAGGTAAAATACTATTTACCTGTGGCAGCTGTAAATTATGTTGATCGCAATATACCGATATTTTTTTTTTCTGTTTTATGTTATATGTAGCTTTAGTTTAATCCATCTTCTGATGCAGGAAAATTAAAGTACAGTTTTCTTTTTCCTCTTCTCACTAATTAACTTTTATTAACTGCAATTAATTTCAATAACGAAGTTTTTATTTAAAAAAAGCTACAGTAACAAGGTAAAGAAATATTACAATTTATAAAGTATTTTGTAGAGGCAATGATTATGCTTAAAAACCGTTACTTGAGTGGTAAGTAAGTAATGTTAACAGAATCCAAAGAATATTTTGCAAATTGGTACTTTAGCACACTGCGATTGTTTTTGTTTTGGCAATTGATTTGTATAAGGATGATTTCGGTGGTCAGGATGAATTTATTTGACCTTTGAATATTTTTGATTTAGTAACAGTTTGGAAATGTATTTTGTTTTCGTTGGGAAGAAAGCATAAAACAGCAAAAGCCCGCTTAACCCCGAGATACGTTCTTGAAATATAGAGCGAACCAGCGTTTATCGGGGTCATTTTTATATAGAAATATATGAGATATGTGTAGCAAAGAATTTCATTGAATACACGTCAAATTAACGATAAAATTAATAAATACAATGTATACTGAATGGAAATAAGCGAAACGCTGAATATCCTAAAATAAAATATTAAAATTGAGAAAGAGTGTAATAGCGAAACAGCGGTAAACGGGGCAACGTTAAGTGGGGTTTTGCTGTGATTGAGTTAATTTTTCAGATTTTCTTGCATTATTGGTTCACACATGATTTCGTTTAAAGAAAGTTTAAGACAGCTTTTAGTACACGGTTAATTGAAATAAAAATAGCCAATACTATTCAGAAATATTTGTATCACTAACTAATACCATAAAACTATCGCTGATCATGAGATCATGAGATTATTACTTTACTGCAACAAATTCTAATAAACAATTTAAAAGTAGATTTAATGGTTGCCTGCAAATCCAGTGCACCTAGAATACTAATGACCTCATTGCATTAACAATTTTGCTACATGACGTTATTTTAAGTCGATGATTCCGATCTTTATCTATAGACGGCAGAATAACGAAATAAATGATTTGATTTTTTTGATAATATTTATTCCGTAAAACGTTAATCGCGATGAAAAAAGCAGTAAATTCAACAATAGTATCAAAGAAACTGTCGACATAAATTTGATGACGTATCAAGCAGTATTGTCTGGTATCAATGCACTTAGAGTACCAAGTAATACTGCCTGATACGACATCAAATTTATGTCGACAGTTTCTTTTCTGAACTGAAAATGGCAGTAATGTTCGTACAAAATATTAGAGATTTAACGAAATGCTCAATGCATAATTTAATAATAATATATTATGTAAAATAATTCTGATCAATAGCCTGTAATATATATACTGCAATGCTGTAATGAAGTAAAATACTGCAAATGGCATACTGCAATGAAGTACGTATGCAATGAAGTAAGTACAATGCATACTGCAATGAAGTAAAATTCCTTATTGACGAGTAACTATTTTACGGTCGCATCACTTAAAAATAACTGTTGCCACTATCCAGTTGGAGTTGCAGAATGGGTAAATGTCAAGCCTCAGCCATTTGCGTATCTACAATACACAAATAATTGAGGTTAATTTGAATGTAAACACAATTTATCATTTAAGCTAATCGGTTTCATTTCAACTTTTTTCTAGACAGTTTTGCATAAATTAATAACTTTAAACCATAAAAATATTTTTTACGCAAAAATTGCATATAAATATGTACCGTTTTATATTTTTTGTGTAAATACCATAGAATAAGTATGTAAGCATGATAATTTTCTTGTGTTAAAATAGCATTAACCTAGCTAATCAAAGTATAAAATTGGGTACTGGTTGTATGCATGTTACCTCAATACGAGACCACGATATATTTTGGATTATCTGCCTTTCCTTGATACAAAATATTGAAAACAAGAAAAAAAACATTCCTATTTTTTTTTTCCTCGACTTTCTATATAGTCGAGTAAAATGAAGAGAAATGAGTAAAATTGTTTTCAATATTGTGTAACAAGGAAAGGCAAATAATCCGAAATATATCGTGGTCTCGTATTAAGGTAACATGCATTCAACCAGTACCCAATTTTATATTTTGATTAGCATAATGCTATTTTAATATAAGAAAATTATCATTGTTAGCTAATTTTTCTATGCTAATACTTTACAATACTATTATAATGTAATATTATTATAATATGTTGTCATATTGCAATTACTTGTGTAATTTACTACAAATTTTTTGTAATTTTCTATAAATTTTCGAATCGATAAAAATCGCGAGTAATATTAAATAGTAGATATCAATATAAGACAGTGTACACTGTTTTTGTACAAATTCGAGTAGATGACCTAGAGAAGCAAAACGAAAACTAACTACTCTACATCCACATGTATATTTTAAGCGACGATCATCAAATTAAAGACATCATAGCGGAAAATGGTAAAATTCTGAATGAAAACTTAAAAAAGAAACACAATTTATTTATTTTATTTATTTATTTATTGCAATTGCACAAAGTTTACGCTCAGAAAAATGAAAATTTATTTTTCTGCCACGTTTACGAGATAAAAAGAAATAAAGTCAAAAAAAAATACTTAACAAAAATAATTTTCATAGCATTTGTATGAAGGTTTTTCCGTGTTTACGTTTTTCGGGACTGCATACATATAAACTGCAAAGGTATAAACAGAATCAGAGATACAGCGACAAGATACATCGCCAAAATACATTTGTCTCCTGGCGATGTCGCTTTGGTAAACACAACAAGCACGTCGGCGTTGAAGCGACGAAACAAGAAAAATAATAACAAATTAGTTCGTTTATCTTTTTATCGACCCTATTTACATTTTTTTACTTAAAACATTGTGTACAACATTCAGATTTGGTTGAAATTCTTTTAAAAACAGTTCTAAAAAATTTGATACCAACATAATAATCTGAAACTTATATTGGTAGTACTGCAGCGCCGACGACAAAATTAGAATAGATTCTAAAACAATTCAGCGACAATGTCGTCGTATGATTTATGTGTATTTTAATTTGACAGGCGTTGTATTTTGTCGGTGTATTTCTGGTTCTGTTTATACCATAATTTGTATTATTTGCGTTTTACTTTGCCGTATACATATACGCAATGCTTTTTCACTAGCTGTCCATATATTGCGATATGGCAAAAGCAAAACTAATTTAACTGTGTAGCTTATTTCACAAAACAAAAAGTAAATAAATATTGGTTTGTCAGGTTATAAATTTTTATCGAATTTTAAATGTATTATAAAATATTTAATTATTATTATTATTAAAACATTCTTAAATTTGTTAAATTAATAGAAAATTATATCTAGAAATTTAAGCAGTTGTGAAATATAAAGTGTTAGATATTTAGTAAATCCGCGCTCCATCCACTACGAAAAATTCGATTTAAACTCGTTGCAAAAAGCTCTGAAACTTACCAGCGAAGCTCAATGCACGCATGCAAATTTCCCGTGTATGAAAATATTTTAATGCAACCGAGAAACCAATTGCTTATTCCTAAATTAAAATATTGCAATCACATTTTTATCCCGTTTCGAAAAGTATCGTGTCCATGTTGTTCGTATTGCATTGGCTTTTAACGAACTGTTTGTGCTAGAAGGGGCATGTAATGTCCAGGAAATATTACATAATTAAATTGATCCATTTTGTTTGGTATATTTTAGTGTTAGCCGATATTGAGGACACCACACCATTTCAAAAAATATGAAATCACCTATATAAGGACAAACATTTGTTTTTGCGTAAATCCAATGAGTAAAAATTTATTTTTAATACGTGTCGCCGACTTGGCCATCGAATGGCATAACTATGATTTACTATTCGGTAATATACCAAACGGAATATGTTCATGAAACATGTGATTTAAACGAACATGTGAACGAATTAAAAAAAATTGGAAAATGCCGTTCGAATGTATGATTTGGCTGAAAATTATATACAGATATTACACTACAGCCTAACATCGTTCCTGCCATCGCAATTTGGACATCAGTCCAGCAAGAAAGGTTCAATACGCGAGAAATTGCAACAACAAATAGCAACGTTATTCAAAAATCGGTGCAGTGGTGGTGAATATTCATTTCAAGTAGATGTACGCACCAGTTGCATTTTTACAATGCTGGCCGATTTCTTCGACAAGTATCAAGGTAACAATTTGTAATCAGAGCTGGAAATTTTAGCCGAAATTTATATTGGTTCCGTTCAATGTCTCTGATTGGATATTGTGCATACATAATTTTAAACGCTTGGGCAAGGAGGTGTCTACAGTATATCCAGATTTACTAATTGCTACCATTATATACAATCAATACAAAATGTTAAAATACAAGAATATTATTGAGAAAACAATAATTATTATTTTTACCGGATCATGCCAAGGCAATTACCATTATGGTGGAAACACTGCCTTATTGAATGCTGGGCGACACAAAAATTGTATTGCATTAATTATACAAAATAAATGTTTTATTTTTAAAAGTAAATTTATTCTTCTATTTCATATTCCTGCATTCGCTGTGCTTTTTCCTCATCATCATATAATAATCACAATTATTATCCGGCCCTTATTTTACTTCTTAACGGTTTCTTAACTTTGCACAGCTAGCGCCATATTTCAATCACTCAACATTGTTTTCCGAACTAAGGCCTAAAATATAATTATAATAAGCGATTAATTGAATTTTTATCGCACCCAGTAAACAACATCAAAAAGAGAATCTTTGATCTCAGGATGGTTGTTAGATTGAGGACAAGTAATGTCACGCTGCCGAGATACTTTAGACAATGGCGTTCCATCGATTCACGTGCCCCGAATGTCTTACAGCAATTTACAAAATAACATGTATAATTAGACGCTTAAATGGATTAAATGGTTTTGAACAATTTTTGCAGTCACATTTATAAATGCTGTCGGTTTCGTAACGTTTACGCAATCATCAATGCTTTGATCACTCGGCTCTGCGCTCTCATCGGCAGCCTAAAATATATACATATATAATTTGTAATTCAAACATTTATTCACCTTACCAGTAAACAAATCATGAGAAGATAATTTGTGTTCTCACTAAGATTGCTAGGACAGTTAATTTTTCACGGATGTACTGAACTATTAAAGTACGAAGCACACTGGGTGAATACAGGGTGAATTGAGGATTTTTCAATCGTAATTGATGTATAATTGCATGAAAGAGGCAATTTCCATCCTTAGCGATCGAATACACTTCCATTTTGGTTTATTTGTATTTTTGCCTATTATTTTCACACTTTTATGTTTATTATGAATAAGAACTAATGAACACTTTTTTCACTTTTATGATTATTATTTGAAGGAACTAATAATTAATAATAATTATTTTGATGAATATCTAGTGGTTTTATTTTTTTTTTTTTTTGACAAATTGAAATAAGGATTACCACTTGATCTTTGCTTTTGTTTTATAATGAAATTTCTAAAATGGCGTAAATTTAGTAATGAGACATTTTTCTATTTGTTAAATATTTAAAATATGATTGTAGTGCCATCTATTGTCAATTTATAGAAGTATTGTGGTATAAGAGACATCTATGGTAATTTTGGCATGTGATATTTCTTATTGGTCTTTTAATGTTGTTTGGTTGGTATTATTGTCTCAGTGAGTGTAGAGTGGTATTGATTTTGAATGTATTATAGTAAACTATTAGTGGATCTAACAACAAACATTAAGTTTGTTGGGTATATTGTGTATGAAAATTTTTATTTTATAAAGTGTGTCGTACTTAAATTTCATGTACAGAATGCTCCATAGGTTTTTTTTCATTGGGCTGTAAACCTAAAGCTAATTTTTGTGTGGTATTTGGGATATTTATGAGTGTCCATATATTTATATGCCTGTGGGTGTTTGTAATTGTTTGGGTTTGTGTGAATTTTATATATGATTATTTGTATCTATGTTTGTTTTTTTAATTGAATATATAATTATATATAAATGAATAATTACGTTTTTATTTACAATTATTCTAATGTATTATGTTATTATTTTTATTATTATTATTATTATTTATTTATTTATTTATTTATTTTTTTTTTTTTTTGTGTTGTCATTATTTTACTAACTATTGATATTATCTAGGTGTATGTATCCGGGCTAATTTAATCAGGGTTTCAGGAAATTCTACTGTAAGTTGCGGAGTTGCAGAATGATTAAATTAATAAATGTTTCAATTATTTAGGAAGAAATTTAGAGATGCTTGTGAATTAATGCTTCATTGTAATTGCTGATTGTGTAGTTTAGAATTGTGTTGTCATTTTATTACTAAATTACTAACGACTTTACATAGGTGTCTGTAACGGGTCGAGTCAACCAATTTTGGTTAGGAAGCCGAAAAGTATTAATAGAATTAAATTTCAGCAAAATTCCAGATGCATGTGAAATAATAATATTTTTTCTTAGGTTGCCGTTTTAAAGAAGCAATTGTTGAAGACCAATACCATCGTTATCCATTAACCTATTAAGCCTTTATCCTTCATCTAGTAGATTAGAATTGTGTTGTCTTTGTGTTACTAACTATCGGCTATACCTAGGTGTCTGTAACCGGGCCGATTCTGTCCCACTTAACTAACCTATCCAATCCTTCGGTTTTGTTATGTGTAAAAAAGGGTGTACGGTGGACGCGGCGTCATCCGGGAACTCAAGCCTAAGAACTTGGTCGTACATTCAAAATCAATCAATCAATCAATCACTAAGATTGCTAGAACAGTTAATGTGTCGGCGGGGGATTTACGAATAGGTAGCAGACCACTTCCGATCATTCATATTTAAATTGCGACCCAACTCTATTTCCAATAAATCTCCACCAACGTACCAATGGTGCGTTTCTTCAGTTACATTTCCGTTTATACGTTCTGGTTTATGTTCCGCATGCATTCGTAAGTGGATCTTTAATACGTCCTCAAACGCAAAATTCTGTATCACCGGAGTCTTTAAAACTCTGTCTCGATTTTGAAATGAATATTACAGCCACAATAATTTTTTTTTAACTAAAACCACTGTACGAGTATTCTACCCACCATTTTCCATATAAATCAAGGATAAAAACATTGTCGAAATTTTTACATACAAAAACCGAGTTATGTCCCTTCTGTTATTCTGTCCGGTCGTAAAATTGGGCAAAAGCACACAAGAAAATGTTTTTCTTCTCTTTGTAAAATAATTTAAATGGAAAATTATGACGTTGTCGCTCTCGTCGTTTAACGGAAAATAAGATTTACTTGGTTGTTGGTGCGATAACAAATTGTATTGTATTACTTATATTTGAATGATTTTTATATGATATGCAATGCCCGCTACCTACAAAAATTTACGTGAGAGCGACATTGACACAAATTTGACACACATTTCTTTTTTATAATATAAAACAATAATTAAATTTTAATATCAACAAAAAAGTATTCTATAAACTGTACCGATGTCATTTTTACTCAAATTTAGATGGCCATTATCGATCATTCCCAGAGATCGTGATTCAGGTCTGGCTAGTACATGAAGTTGGTCATTGAGTCACCTAACTAAAACCACCTAGTGCTAAGAATGCGCGACTTCGAGTTTATTGCTACGAATTTTGATGTTCCAGCTGTTCATATGTCATTATAACTCAAACTTAGATGGCCATTATCGGCCATCTCCAGAGATCGTGATTCAGGTCTGGCTAGTACATGAAGTTGGCTATTGAGTCACTTAAATAAAACCACCTTGTGCCAATAATGCACGACCTCCGGTTTATTGCTACGAATTTTCATATTATCGGTGTACCGATGTCATTTTTACTCAAATTTAGATGGCCATTATCAGTCATTCCCAGAGATCGTGATTCAGGTCTGGCTAGTGCATGAAGTTGGTCATTGAGTCACCTATCTAAAACCACCTAGTGCTAAGAATGCACGACTTCGAGTTTATTGCTACGAACTTTGATGTTCCAGCTGTTCATATGTCATTATAACTCAAATTTAGATGGCCATTATCGGTCGTTCTCAGAGATCGTGATTCAAGTCTGGCTAGTACATGAAGTTGGTCATTGAGTCACCTATCTAAAACCACCTAGTGTTAATAATGCACGACCTCCGGTTTATTGCTACGAATTTTCATATTATCGGTGTACCGATGTCATTTTTACTTAAATTTTGATGGCTATTATCGGCCATTCCCAGAGATCGTGATTCAGGTCTGGCTAGTGCATGAAGTTGATCATTGAGTTACCTATCTAAAACCACCTAGTTCTAAGAATCCACGACTTCGAGTTTATTGCTACGAATTTTGATGTTCCAGCTGTTCATATGTCATTATAACTCAAACTTAGATGGCCATTATCGGCCATCTCCAGAGATCGTGATTCAGGTCTGGCTAGTACATGAAGTTGGCTATTGAGTCACTTAAATAAAACCACCTTGTGCCAATAATGCACGACCTCCGGTTTATTGCTACGAATTTTCATATTATCGGTGTACCGATGTCATTTTTACTCAAATTTAGATGGCCATTATCAGTCATTCCCAGAGATCGTGATTCAGGTCTGGCTAGTGCATGAAGTTGGTCATTGAGTCACTTATCTAAAACCACCTAGTGCTAAGAATGCACGACTTCGAGTTTATTGCTACGAACTTTGATGTTCCAGCTGTTCATATGTCATTATAACTCAAATTTAGATGGCCATTATCGGCCATCCCCAGAGATCGTGATTCAGGTCTGGGTAGTACATGAAGTTGGTCATTGAGTCACCTATCTAAAACCACCTAGTGTTAATAATGCACGACCTCCGGTTTATTGCTACGAATTTTCATATTATCGGTGTACCGATGTCATTTTTACATAAATTTTGATGGCCATTATCGGCCATTCCCAGAGATCGTGATTCAGGTCTGGCTAGTGCATGAAGTTGGTCATTGAGTCACCTATCTAAAACCACCTAGTTCTAAGAATGCACGACTTCGAGTTTATTGCTACGAATTTTGATGTTCCAGCTGTTCATATGTCATTATAACTCAAACTTAGATGGCCATTATCGGCCATTCCCAGAGATCGTGATTCAGGTCTGGCTAGTACATGAAGTTGGTCATTGAGTCACTTAAATAAAACCACCATGTGCTAATAATGCACGACCTCCGGTTTATTGCTACGAATTTTCATATTATCGGTGTACCGATGTCATTTTTACTCAAATTTAGATGGCCATTATCGGTCATTCCCAGAGATCGTGATTCAGGTCTGGCTAGTACATGAAGTTGGTCATTGAGTCACCTAACTAAAACCACCTAATGCTAAGAATGCCCGACTTCGAGTTTATTGCTACGAATTTAGATGTTCCAGCTGTTCATATGTCATTATAACTCAAATTTAGATGGCCATTATCGGCCATTCCCAGAGATCGTGATTCAGGTCTGGCTAGTACATGAAGTTGGTCATTGAGTCACCTAAATAAGACCACCTTGTGCTAATAATGTACGACCTCGGTTTTATTGCTACGAATTTTCATATTATCGGTGTACCGATGTCATTTTTACTCAAATTTAGATGGCCATTATCGGTCATTCCCAGAGATCGTGATTCAGGTCTGGCTAGTGTGTGAAGTTGATCATTGAGTCATTTAAATAAAACCACCTAGTGCTAGTAATGCACCACCTCCGGTTTATTGCTACGAATGTTGATGTTCCAGCTGTCCATATGTCATTATAACTCAAACTTAGATGGCCATTATCGGTCATTCCCAGAGATCGTGATTCAGGTCTGACTAGTACATGAAGTTGGTCATTGAGTCACCTAACTAAATCCACCTAGTGCTAAGAATGCGCGACTTCGAGTTTATTGCTACGAATTTTGATGTTCCAGCTGTTCATATGTCATTATAACTCAAATTTAGATGGCCATTATCGGCCATTCCCAGAGATCGTGATTCAGGTCTGGCTAGTACATGAAGTTGGTCATTGAGTCACCTAACTAAATCCACCTAGTGCTAAGAATGCGCGACTTCGAGTTTATTGCTACGAATTTTGATGTTCCAGCTGTTCATATGTCATTATAACTCAAATTTAGATGGCCATTATTGGCCATTCCCAGAGATCGTGATTCAGGTCTGGCTAGTGTGTGAAGTTGATCATTGAGTCACCTATCTAAAACCACCTAGTGCTAAGAATGCGCGACTTCGAGTTTATTGCTACGAATTTTCATATTATCGGTATATCGATGTCATTTTTACTCAAATTTAGATGGCCATTATCGGTCATTCCCAGGGATCGTGATTCAGGTCTGGCTAGTACATGAAGTTGGTCATTGAGTTACCTATCTAAAACCACCTAGTGCTCAGAATGCACGACTTCGAGTTTATTGTTACGAATTTTCATATTATCGGTATATCGATGTCATTTTTACTCAAATTTAGATGGCCATTATCGGTCATTCCCAGAGATCGTGATTCAGGTCTGGCTAGTACATGAAGTTAGTCATTGAGTCACCTATCTAAAACCACCTACCGCTCAGAATGCACGACTTCGAGTTTATTGCTACGAATTTTGATGTTCCAGCTGTTCATATGTCATTATAACTCAAATTTAGATGGCCATTATCGGCCATCTCCAGAGATCGTGATTCAGGTCTGGCTAGTACATGAAGTTGGTTATTGAGTCACCTAAATAAAACCACCTTGTGCTAATAATGTACGACCTCGGTTTTATTGCTACGAATTTTCATATTATCGGTGTACCGATGTCATTTTTACTCAAATTTAGATGGCCATTATCGGTCATTCTTAGCGGTCGTGATTCAGGTCTGGCTAGTGTGTGAAGTTGATCATTGAGTCATTTAAATAAAACCACCTAGTGCTAATAATGCACGACCTCCGGTTTATTGCTACGAATTTTCATATTATCGGTGTACCGATGTCATTTTTACTCAAATTTAGATGGCCATTATCGGTCATTCCCAGAGATCGTGATTCAGGTCTGGCTAGTACATGAAGTTGGTCATTGAGTCACCTATCAAAACCACCTAGTGCTCAGAATGCCCGACTTCGAGTTTATTGCTACGAATTTTCATATTATCGGTATATCGATGTCATTTTTACTCAAATTTAGATGGCCATTATCGGTCATTCCCAGAGATCGTGATTCAGGTCTGGCTAGTACATGAAGTTGGTCATTGAGTCACCTATCTAAAACCACCTAGTGCTCAGAATGCCCGACCTCGAGTTTATTGCTACGAATTTTCATATTATCGGTATATCGATGTCATTTTTAATCAAATTTAGATGGCCGTTATCGGTCATTCCCAGAGATCGTGATTCAGGTCTGGCTAGTACATGAAGTTGGTCATTGAGTCACCTATCTAAAACCACCTAGTGCTCAGAATGCCCGACTTCGAGTTTATTGCTACGAATTTTCATATTATCGGTATATCGATGTCATTTTTACTCAAATTTAGATGGCCATTATCGGTCATTCCCAGAGATCGTGATTCAGGTCTGGCTAGTACATGAAGTTGGTCATTGAGTCACCTATCAAAACCACCTAGTGCTCAGAATGCCCGACTTCGAGTTTATTGCTACGAATTTTCATATTATCGGTGTACCGATGTCATTTTTACTCAAATTTAGATGGCCGTTATCGGTCATTCCCAGAGATCGTGATTCAGGTCTGGCTAGTACATGAAATTGGTCATTGAGTCACCTATCTAAAACCACCTAGTGCTAAGAATGCGCGACTTCGAGTTTATTGCTACGAATTTTCATATTATCGGTATATCGATGTCATTTTTACTCAAATTTAAATGACCATTATCGGTCATTCCCAGGGATCGTGATTCAGGTCTGGCTAGTACATGAAGTTGGTCATTGAGTTACCTATCTAAAACCACCTAGTGCTCAGAATGCACGGCTTCGAGTTTATTGTTACGAATTTTCATATTATCGGTATATCGATGTCATTTTTACTCAAATTTAGATGGCCATTATCGGTCATTCCCAGAGATCGTGATTCAGGTCTGGCTAGTACATAAAGTTGGTCATTGAGTCACCTATCTAAAACCACCTAGTGCTCAGAATGCCCGACTTCGAGTTTATTGCTACGAATTTTCATATTATCGGTATATCGATGTCATTTTTACTCAAATTTAGATGGCCGTTATCGGTCATTCCCAGAGATCGTGATACAGGTCTGGCTAGTACATGAAGTTGGTCATTGAGTCACCTATCTAAAACCACCTAGTGCTCAGAATGCCCGACTTCGAGTTTATTGCTACGAATTTTCATATTATCGGTATATCGATGTCATTTTTACTCAAATTTAGATGGCCATTATCGGTCATTCCCAGCGGTCGTGATTCAGGTCTGGCTAGTGTGTGAAGTTGATCATTGAGTCATTTAAATAAAACCACCTAGTGCTAATAATGCACGACCTCCGGTTTATTGCTACGAATTTTCATATTATCGGTGTACCGATGTCATTTTTACTCAAATTTAGATGGCCATTATCGGTCATTCCCAGAGATCGTGATTCAGGTCTGGCTAGTACATGAAGTTGGTCATTGAGTCACCTATCTAAAACCACCTAGTGCTCAGAATGCCCGACTTCGAGTTTATTGCTACGAATTTTCATATTATCGGTGTACCGATGTCATTTTTACTCAAATTTAGATGGCCGTTATCGGTCATTCCCAGAGATCGTGATTCAGGTCTGGCTAGTACATGAAGTTGGTCATTGAGTCACCTATCTAAAACCACCTAGTGCTCAGAATGCCCGACTTCGAGTTTATTGCTACGAATTTTCATATTATCGGTATATCGATGTCATTTTTACTCAAATTTAGATGGCCGTTATCGGTCATTCCCAGAGATCGTGATTCAGGTCTGGCTAGTACATGAAGTTGGTCATTGAGTCACCTATCTAAAACCACCTTGTGCTAATAATGTACGACCTCGGTTTTATTGCTAAGAATTTTCATATTATCGGTGTACCGATGTCATTTTTACTCAAATTTAGATGGCCATTATCGGTCATTCCCAGAGATCGTGATTCAGGTCTGGCTAGTGTGTGAAGTTGATCATTGAGTCATTTAAATAAAACCACCTAGTGCTAAGAATGCACGACTTCGAGTTTATTGCTACGAATTTTGATGTTCCAGCTGTTCATATGTCATTATAACTCAAACTTAGATGGCCATTATCGGCCATTCCCAGAGATCGTGATTCAGGTCTGGGTAGTACATGAAGTTGGTTATTGAGTCATCTAACTAAAACCACCTAGTGCTAATAATGCACGACCTCCGGTTTATTGCTACGAATTTTCATATTATCGGTGTACCGATGTCATTTTTACTCAAATTTAGATGGCCATTATCGGTCATTCCCAGAGATCGTGATTTAGGTCTGGCTAGTACATGAAGTTGGTCATTGAGTCACCTAACTAAAACCACCTAGTGCTAAGAATGCGCGACTTCGAGTTTATTGCTACGAATTTTGATGTTCCAGCTGTTCATATGTCATTATAACTCAAACTTAGATGGCCATTATCTGTCAAAACGGCTAATAGTGTATGAAGTTGGTCATTGAGTCACCTAAATCAACCATTTGGTGCTTACAATGCTTGAGTTTGGGTTTTTTGATAAAATTTTTTATTTTCTATGTGTTCTTATGTCATTTTAACTCATGTTTGAATTTAAACCTTTTCCTTGTTTTATTAAAATATTTATTCTATTCGTTTTAAAGTTCTAATCTGTTTTAATAGAAATCTCGATAATTTCTACACAATACGTGGTTGAGTTTGTTCATAAATTTTTATTTTAGGAAATATTGTATATTTTTTATTTAAATTGAGGTTTGAGTCATTTTCTAAAAAAAGTCTCATACTTATATGATTGTACTAAAATTTCCAATACGATTAATTTTTTTCCTATTTGAATTTGAATTAACAGTGTGATACTCATACATACATAACATCTATGGAAAGTCTGGAATACTTCACACCCGTGTTTAACCCCGATTAGTTGCTCCATCTTGGCTGTTGAGAGGCCACAAACTTTTAGTGTGCACAGATAACACACACACATACATTCACACAGAGATTTTTAGAAATGACTTTTTTGATTCCAGCGATATGACTCTTTTAGTTGTTTGTCGTTTTATTAATGCTATGAAGAAGCTCTCATAGAAGGTGTCAATTCCGGTAGATAGATTTCCCCAAAATACACAAGGATCTCCCAATTAATGGAAACAGTTCAAGTATGAAGTTTTATTTCAAATGGTCAACTTGCCTGGACTGCAGAGATGCCACAGTTTGGTGAAATAATTATTTTTCAACCAAATCTCTTCAACCAATTTTTGTTGAAATTTAATTTAAAAACGTTTTGTTTTTAATCATATTTCGTAAATGCCATATATTTTTCAAAATATGATATGATATGATAAAGGCGTACAGGCCAGCCATAACGGCGATCCTAGGTATGTTACCATAATCCTGAAATATCAACAATCAAATGACCGATTATATCTGAATGCGAATAATATTTCAGCATCATGTGGGCCCAGGCCCTGCCTGCATCCTTAACAGATAAGGTTGATTAGGAAAGGATGTTAGTCACAGAAACAACTAGGGCGAAACCGCAGCAAAGTCATTTTCTAACTACTTAAATATATTAAAATGTTAGTCTCATTTATATTCACACTCTAGATTAGATTTTGTTAGTTTATTAATTTGGGTTAGTTGTGGTGGAGGTAAAGGATACTAATATTCATCATATGTATTCGGCATCAGTCATAATAGACTGGTTAGGTTATTTAATTCACATCTACGGGTCATCTCATCATATACTGCTTGTAGCCTTACTCTTCCCTATCTTCCCATCCTACACCATCTAACCGAGGGACTCACGTTCGTAATGACTCGGTAGTATTATCATACATATGATGACCTAAATACTCCGTTGATATTGTAAAAAAAAAAAATTAAATTCGGTATCGTCAATCAGCTACCTATATTTAAATTCATCCAACTAAAAGCAGGGTTAATTTATATCTAACGTTCACACAACTTCACTAAAACATAACCTGTATTCAACCAGAAGAGATCGTCGAAAAACAACATTCCATAGCAAAAAGTCGTTGGATCGTTAACATATTGATTGTATTAAGTTTATGCTCAAAGCGTAAGTAATTAAATAGACCCCATGATCAAGAATGTTGCAATCACAATCTTTCCTGACCTTCTGGTATGTTCAAAAAATTTATTTTATAATAATAATAAAAATGAATTGAATTGTATTTGTCGACAACTTTATTGTTTTAAGTCAGGACTTTCGACAAAATTTCAATTTATAGAATTGTTTAAAGTAAGGAACGAAAAAATATTAAAATATTAAAATAACTATAAATAAAACCAATCAACTATTTGCTTGATTGATTGATCAGAATGTACAGATATCTTTACCGGGTCACATACTGGTGAATAATCTTGAGGAATTCGAACCTATTTTGAGTATGTTTATATAGTGAGCCGTTTACATACATTACAGACGCTCGCTTCAGCCGCGCCTAACTTGGGAAACATAGGCTGATTTGGTTTTGGTTTTAGGGCGGCCATGATTCACCGTGACATGTAGAGTGCTTGAGTACAAACATAATTTCCTCTCCTCGTCTCCACTACATTATGTGATTCATTTAGAGTTACCCAGTGAGCAGTGCGAGGATGTATGAATATAGGGCTTCGTCTCTCAACTCTAACCCATTTTGTTTTGGCGATAAGTTCAAAGAGTTTGGTTAACTGCTCGGCGATCCGTATTTATAGAAAATACAAAGAGACATAAGTTGTTTCAGATATAATTTATTTATAAGTCGCTGATTAGCGATGGATGCTAAATTAATAATATTCGGATATGAAAATTTACCGGGTTCTTTTAGTTTCTCGTGTAAATTAGTAACGATGGGTTTACTACGCGGTCAGCTTTAGTTAGGGGAATAAATATCATGTGATTCCCACTGTCCGTTTGGTCTTTTTATAAAACATATATAATGTCCAATACCACCAGCAAGTGGATTGTAATTTATTAACGCTTTCAAATAAACAGTCTTCTCTAAAATATTTAGAATTTTTTGAATATTTGATAGTTTAACTTTATAAACAGTTGAGCTATTTAGAGGTTCGACATCAACAATTATAATACCAGTATTTACCAATATTTTTTCTTTGATGCGCTTATTGCAAGTTTCACATTTACCGTGACTAAAAAGAACTCTGTTCTCTATGAATTGAAATTCTGTATCAGAGAATCCCAAATGATTAATATGCAGGTACCTGATTTGCTTAGTAATGGCATTACAACTGTCAGAACAAAAGTAGTTTACAGATAATGTTGGAATTTGTAAATGACTAACTAATTCAAGTACATTGCAAACAAATGATAAATGTAATTTGGAATTTACGTTTGAGATAGAATTCGGAAAGCAATTCATTAATATTTTACTTCGATTAACATAACTCTGATGTTTAATTCCATTTTTTGCTAAATCCAAAATAAAATTAAAATACGGAGATTTAATGTTTTCGAATAAGAGTTTGTAAAATTCAATATCTACGGCCATTGAATAAAATATTTGTGACAATGAGTCAAACGCACAAGTGTTTGTGACCTCAATACGAATGTTGTTGTCATCCATATACTCGTATTGAAACCCATTTATTAATAAAAATAATTTTTCAATATTCATAATTTTTAGTAAATTTAATTTGCTGTTATGACTTAATACTTTAGAACGGGTTGTTTTATTTTTATTAAAATAATTTAAATATTTTTTTTTAATTTCTTTGAAAATAATGCATGCGTAGAATATCTTTTTAACACCCTTTGACCTATATGTTTAGGCGGCCTAACGGTTTTACTTTTCTTATTCCACATTTCCTCGGGATTTATTGCATTATTTGGATCAACAGCATCGGGTGCCAAATTTAATTTTTTCGTGGGACCTTTATCAACAATTTTTGGTAATTTTGGCGTTGGTGGCAAGATGTGGGAATATTGAATTCTTAATAAAGTTCCATCTATTTTTTCTTTGAGTAGATCAACAAACCGCCCTAAAAAAAGCGGCCGTTTTGAAAAAAACTTTTGAAATAATCTCAGCGAAACACTAAAACACAATAAAAATCTAAACGAAGCACACAGCACAAAATCTAAAATAGTATTAAAATGGTATTGATTTTTTCCTCTCCTTTTATACTCGAACAAAAATTAAAAAAATGATAAATTCGTTTTTCATTTTCTCTGTTTATTTGTTTATGCATTTTGCGTAGAAATTTCAAACAGCAAATCGCGTGGTACTATTAATTACAAATTTAAAATGTTTGTAATTATTAAAATTCATAAAGAGCGTTTGGGCTTTCCGATATATTTAAAAATAAGATGTTTTATTAAAGCATGATCAACGAATACTAAAAATATGGAAAACCAATAATTACCGACCATTTAGGTAATTTTATTTTGGGTAAAAAATTGTAAGATTGTCAGCAAAAAACCTAATAAACATCCACCAGTAGGAATAGGTAAATAAATGTATCGAATTACGCGTCTTGTTATTTGACTGGTTGGGATACATTCAAAAATCCAGAGCCGAATATATATTATTTTAAAAGCTGACCATGTCTATAGCTTGACAGAACAATTGAGGTTATTTCATCTTGGTTCAAGCCATATTTAACCAGTTCGTATGCCGTTTGATAGGCTAGACCCAGAAGACTTACTTCTACATAATTGCGTTATGGTACAATCTCTGAGATGTTTTTTAGCATCAATAGCAGCCGATGAGAGTTTTGTTAAAAAACACAAACTAAGCAAGTCTTTAATGACAAGGTACAATAGTTGTTTGATAGGTAAAACCCGTAGGGGCTATTCCTGTATCACGGAATTTGAGTACAATCTGTGTGAAGTTTTGATTTTAGCCATAATAAGATTCCGAACAAACAAACCAACGAACGAGAGTTTTACTAAAAAACCTGCCATTTTCAGTTTGCTCAAAAAAACGTACTGAGCCAATGTACAGTGGAACGAAATATGTTTCGTTTAATAAGTTGAACCCGTAGGAGTGATTCGTATATTGTTTCATTGTGGTGCAATCTCCGTGATGTCTTGTTATTGTGAGAATAAATGAGATTCACTCAAAAATCAAAAGAAGCCAATGAGAAGTTTGCTCAAAAAAACGTACTAAGCCAATCCATATTGGAAGGAACCATGCTTTGTTTGATAGGTTAAACACGTACGAGTGATTCATTTATGGTTTCATTGTGGTGCAACCTCTGTGATGTCTTGTTATTGTGAGAATAAATGAGATTCACTCAAAAATCATAAGGAGCCAATGAGAAGTTTGCTCAAAAAACGTACTAAGCCAATCCATATTGGAAGGAACCATGCTTCATTTGATAAGTCAAACCCGTGGGAGTGATTCGTATATGGTTTCATTGTGGTGCAATCTCTGTGATGTCTTGTTATTGTGAGAATAAATGAGATTCACTCAAAAATCATAAGGAGCCAATGAGAAGTTTGCTCAAAAAGACGTACCGAAGGAACCATGCTTTGTTTGATAGGTTAAACCCGTGGGAGTGATTCATATATGGTTTCATTGTGGTGCAATCTCTGTGATGTTGTGTTATTGTGAGAATAAATGAGATTCACTCAAAAATCATAAGGAGCCAATGAGAAGTTTGCTCAAAAAAACGTACTAAGCCAATCCATATTGGAAGGAACCATGCTTCATTTGATAAGTCAAACCCGTAGGAGTGATTCGTATATGGTTTCATTGTGGTGCAATCTCTGTGATGTCTTGTTATTGTGCGAATAAATGAGATTCACTCAAAAATCATAAGGAGCCAATGAGAAGTTTGCTCAAAAAACGTACTAAGCCAATCCATATTTGAAGGAACCATGCTTCATTTGATAAGTTAAACCCGTAGGAGTGATTCGTATATGGTTTCATTGTGGTGCAATCTCTGTGATGTCTTATTCAATTCATTCATTTCAACAATTCACCTTTATCAACAATTTTTGGTAATTTTGGCGTTGGTGGCAAGATGTGGGAATATTGAATTCTTAATAAAGTTCCATCTATTTTTTCTTTGAGTAGATCAACAAACCGCCCTATTTTGAACTGTTTATAATTTGTATATTGATTTTTAACCAATCGAAACCAATTTTCCACATTCGTATTCGATAAGCGGCCAGGAATACTGAGTTTTTTTAGAATAGCAGGTGGCCCAGAGGGATAAATACGAAAAATATTTTCTGATGCAAATTTAACAAAATCTGGATAAAAGTACTCATTTTTTTAATTGAAATTTCATTAGAATTATTGTTATTGATCTTCGATATGAAGTTTTCAAGCATCTTTGCAAACATTCTATAAAATGGACTACTTGTATGCTCGTGCTCAACTAAATCGTTATAAAACTTTTTATCAGCTGCGTCAGACTCCGAAAATCGAGGCTCGTCGGTCGAATAAAATTTATGCGTCAGTCTATTGAAAGCTTCCATGGATTCAATTACATCCGTTGAGATAAATGGACTACAAAAGATGTTACAAAACGCGGTAAAAAGTTCCTCGATTTCTTCTAAATTGTCGCAATTGAGAAAAGCACAGAAAAAATCTAATATTAAATTTTTTTGGCTGGTACTAATATTTACACATTTCTTTGTAATTTGCTTTGCAATTATATTAATAAAATGCGCACAGCAAATAAACACTGCTGCTTTATCTTTTTGCGGAAAGTCATGGTGGGTCAATATTTTAAATGTATAATCAATGTAAAAAGATATACTCATTAAATTAATAGCGCTTAAGATTGCAATTATCGATGCCCAGGACCAATCGACAACATAGGAGTCTATTGATGTAGGTTTAGGCAGTTTTAGCATTTGAGATTGCACGTCAATTAAGAATTTCGTTAATGTTTTCGAGTCATGTTGACTTGATATCATCTCCGCAATTGGTATAATTATGTTATTAATTTTAATAACACACGCATAGTACAGTATACGCTTAAGGTTATGTGGACAACAAGTCGGACTTTTTACTACACTACCTGTAGCATCCATGTGTATTACGATTGGTCGATAGTTTCGTAAAAGCTCGATTTGGCTAAGCCGGATTAAAATTACTTTGAGGGGATAAGCAAACGAATGAATATATTTATCTTTTTTACTTTGCTCATTAACACATTTTTGAAAAATATCCGTGACGTCGCAGGTTGTTACCATCTCATTTATTTTAGATATTCTGATTTAATTTTACGGATTACATTCCTCGAAGTAAGTTGTTGGGTGTTTGAACCACAACATCGTCACCTCGGACAAAAACAAAAAGCGTTTGAATTTTATTTATAATAAATTTGTACTTTTGATCGTGCTTACCATATTTACATTTACCATAAATTACGTAATTATTTTGTAATAAATTTTGAAGATGTATCGTTCCGAAAGATACAACACAAGGGTTACCAGCTTCTATCAAAGCATTATTGATTGTATCGCGAATATGTTCTTTAGAATTTTTAATATAATTTAATTGAATTTTAAATTTTAGTCTCCACTCATCGTTTTTTGGAATGATGCATTTTGTTTCGATAAAGGGTTGCAATTCTGTTGCATTAATTCCCATAAGATCTCCTGGCTTAGATGTATCATTATTGTTCGGCTTTGGCGTGATTTCTGAAACATTCGAATGAGCGTCAACAATAATTGCCGATGTTTGTTGTTGTTTCAGTCCCAATTCATTGGTTTTTGGAATGATGCATTTTGTTTCGATAAAGGGTTGCATGTTGCATTAATTCCTATAAAATCTCTTGGCTTGGGTTTATCATTATCGTTCGGCTTTGGTATGATGTCTGAAACATTCGAATGAGCCTCAACAATAATCGCCGATGTTTGTTTAAAAGTTTTTTGTAAATCATTATAATCCAAAGTAAAATTATGATTTTCGAAACAACTATTATTCAGCTGGGTTGGTTCAAAATTTGAAAAATTAATATCGGTTAAATTACTAGATAGCAATTCTTTATTTCGGAAAATACGGGAAACTGCTAATTTTACTTTATTTTCCTTTAAATACATACACCGACAAATCATTTTAATAAATTTCGTATTTAAAGTAAATATCAAAGAAGATGATTCTTCTATATCTTTCAAAATGCGAATCAACAAATTCTTGTCAATTGCTTTTTCCTTTTTATAATTATATTTGTTTACTTTCATTTAACTAGCAAAATAATAAAAATTAAATATATAATATTTAATGTAATTCGATATTTTGAAAAATATGCAAATTATATAAAACAAAAAAACTCGGAAGAAATTATAAAGTAGAAAAAATAAATGCCTAAATCTATAAATCTATATTAAACGGAATTTCTAAACACGAAACAATTTCTGAAAATGTAGTTTTGAAAAAAACTTTTGAAATAATCTCAGCGAAACACTAAAACACAATAAAAATCTAAACGAAGCACACAGCACAAAATCTAAAATAGTATTAAAATGGTATTGATTTTTTCCTCTCCTTTTATACTCGAACAAAAATTAAAAAAATGATAAATTCGTTTTTCATTTTCTCTGTTTATTTGTTTATGCATTTTGCGTAGAAATTTCAAACAGCAAATCGCGTGGTACTATTAATTACAAATTTAAAATGTTTGTAATTATTAAAATTCATAAAGAGCGTTTGGGCTTTCAGATATATTTAAAAATAAGATGTTTTATTAAAGCATGATCAACGAATACTAAAAATATGGAAAACCAATAATTACCGACCATTTAGGTAATTTTATTTTGGGTAAAAAATTGTAAGATTGTCAGCAAAAAACCTAATAAACATCCACCAGTAGGAATAGGTAAATAAATGTATCGAATTACGCGTCTTGTTATTTGACTGGTTGGGATACATTCAAAAATCCAGAGCCGAATATATATTATTTTAAAAGCTGACCATGTCTATAGCTTGACAGAACAATTGAGGTTATTTCATCTTGGTTCAAGCCATATTTAACCAGTTCGTATGCCGTTTGATAGGCTAGACCCAGAAGACTTACTTCTACATAATTGCGTTATGGTACAATCTCTGAGATGTTTTTTAGCATCAATAGCAGCCGATGAGAGTTTTGTTAAAAAACACAAACTAAGCAAGTCTTTAATGACAAGGTACAATAGTTGTTTGATAGGTAAAACCCGTAGGGGCTATTCCTGTATCACGGAATTTGAGTACAATCTGTGTGAAGTTTTGATTTTAGCCATAATAAGATTCCGAACAAACAAACCAACGAACGAGAGTTTTACTAAAAAACCTGCCATTTTCAGTTTGCTCAAAAAAACGTACTGAGCCAATGTACAGTGGAACGAAATATGTTTCGTTTAATAAGTTGAACCCGTAGGAGTGATTCGTATATTGTTTCATTGTGGTGCAATCTCCGTGATGTCTTGTTATTGTGAGAATAAATGAGATTCACTCAAAAATCAAAAGAAGCCAATGAGAAGTTTGCTAAAAAAAACGTACTAAGCCAATCCATATTGGAAGGAACCATGCTTTGTTTGATAGGTTAAACACGTACGAGTGATTCATTTATGGTTTCATTGTGGTGCAACCTCTGTGATGTCTTGTTATTGTGAGAATAAATGAGATTCACTCAAAAATCATAAGGAGCCAATGAGAAGTTTGCTCAAAAAACGTACTAAGCCAATCCATATTGGAAGGAACCATGCTTCATTTGATAAGTCAAACCCGTGGGAGTGATTCGTATATGGTTTCATTGTGGTGCAATCTCTGTGATGTCTTGTTATTGTGAGAATAAATGAGATTCACTCAAAAATCATAAGGAGCCAATGAGAAGTTTGCTCAAAAAGACGTACCGAAGGAACCATGCTTTGTTTGATAGGTTAAACCCGTGGGAGTGATTCATATATGGTTTCATTGTGGTGCAATCTCTGTGATGTTGTGTTATTGTGAGAATAAATGAGATTCACTCAAAAATCATAAGGAGCCAATGAGAAGTTTGCTCAAAAAAACGTACTAAGCCAATCCATATTGGAAGGAACCATGCTTCATTTGATAAGTCAAACCCGTAGGAGTGATTCGTATATGGTTTCATTGTGGTGCAATCTCTGTGATGTCTTGTTATTGTGCGAATAAATGAGATTCACTCAAAAATCATAAGGAGCCAATGAGAAGTTTGCTCAAAAAACGTACTAAGCCAATCCATATTTGAAGGAACCATGCTTCATTTGATAAGTTAAACCCGTAGGAGTGATTCGTATATGGTTTCATTGTGGTGCAATCTCTGTGATGTCTTATTCAATTCATTCATTTCAAATTATATATATTATACACAATGATAAATATACTTATTAATTATTGTGTATAATATAATTATTTAATATAATTTCTATACGTACATAAGTCTAATAAGATAAAAAACATGGCGTCCTGTTTATCTCTTTCAAACATTACTATTTGTCTCGTTCAGCTTTATAATTAACAGTGTAAAAACTAACACATACTTAGATTTCAAGAATTCTTATTGGATTCGTATACGTATTGTTGTTATTTTTTGTTAAAAACTTCACACTCATGAAAATCTTTAATTATTTAAAGCGTATATGCACGAAACGGATGTGGTGAGAAATGTAAGCATATTGCTGCTTGCTTGCTACTTATTAATCGGTAGGTTATCTGTCTAAATCTATTTGGATTCTTTTAGAAATTCAAATCTCAGATCAATAAGCTGCACTGAACTGACTCAAAAATGGGGTAAAACTAGTATCTCCTCATAGCCAAAAGGTACAATGCAGTGTGTACTACTGAAATGTGCCATGTCAGAAAGATAATGTGTATGAGAAATAACCTGGCAACTGAGGAACAACAAGACCAGTTTCTGTTCATGTATATACTGAAGGTAAAAGTTATAACTATACAATAATAATTATTGTTTAAGCTTAAATTGATATTCTATTATAGCTGCACTAAATTACAATTTAAGCAAATCAGGAGAGAGGAATCGATCATCCAGTAGGTGTAAGTTCTACAACACAAAATACTAGTAACGAAGAAAACGATTGCGATAAATTTTACGAATCAATGTTGAGAAACGATAGTTTAAAAAAATATATACCTTTAATGAAATCTTTTATAACCAAAATTATTTTGATAGCATTAAAAAATCAGCTGAAGAATCAGTAAAAATTTGCAAGGGTACAATTAGCCAAACCAGTTCTCTGTGGTTAACAGAGGAAAAAGTCCGAATTACGGGTATCATCTCGTATAAGCTATCTACTTACTGCAGTAATAAAGAACCTAATTAGCATAAAAAATTTACAGCTATTCACGAAAGCAATTTTAAAGGGAAATTATTCAACCAGAAACGGTCTCATGGTGGAACAAATTGCTAAGCAATCATTTGGGCACAGAAATATACTTTTTGAATTTAGCCTCATGATCTCACCGGACCTACCATTCTTGGCTGTAAGTCCGGATGGCATTGCGTTTAAGGCGATGAAACTAGTGGAAATTAAAAGCCCTATTAAAGGAAAACCCATGTCTGCTATTAGTGTAGAAGAGGAATTAAGTTACATAGGCAAGATTGAAAAATTGTGGTCGGCGATTGACCTTCATAGAGGAAGGACGTGTTTTTGTCCCTTCTTTAAATAAATAAATAATTTATTTTAAATGTATTTTAATTAACTAATAAATAAGTAATATTGATATAGTGTTGATAAATTAAATAAATAATAATTTCAATAATAATTTGCGTGAATTTATTAAGTGAAGTGAACAGTTATATACATACTGTATATTTATATTAATTTGTGTACGGTGCGCTTCCAATGGTGTAGAATATGTACATAACAATTTTCGTTTATATGGGTTTTGATACTGTTGCTTGAACGCTACATACGCAATGTGTGTAAATATTCAATATGTAGGACTTTTTTGATTCCAATGGATGCCTAAGATAAGTGTTTTTCATTTTTTTCATTGTTTTAATACATATTTTTCCGAAATAAACTTTAATTATAACGGGTGATTTTTTAAGAGCTTGACAACTTTTTTTTAAAAAAAACGTATAAAATTTGCAAAATCTCATCGGTTCTTTATTTGAAACGTTAGATTGGTCCATGACATTTACTTTTTGAAGATAATTTCATTTAAATGTTGACCGCGGCTGCGTCTTAGGTGGTCCATTCGGAAAGTCCAATTTTGGGCAACTTTTTCGAGCATTTCGGCCGGAATAGCCCGAATTTCTTCGGAAATGTTGTCTTCCAAAACTGGAATAGTTGCTGGCTTATTTCTGTAGACTTTAGACTTGACGTAGCCCCACAAAAAATAGTCTAAAGGCGTCAAATCGCATGATCTTGGTGCCCAACTTACCGGGCCATTTCTTGAGATGAATTGTTCTCCGAAGTTTTCCCTCAAAATGGCCATAGAATCGCGAGCTGTGTGGCATGTAGCGCCATCTTGTTGAAACCACATGTCAACTAAGTTCAGTTCTTCCATTTTTGGCAACAAAAAGTTTGTTAGCATCGAACGATAGCGATCGCCATTCACCGTAACGTTGCGTCCAACAGCATCTTTGAAAAAATACGGTCCAATGATTCCACCAGCGTACAAACCACACCAAACAGTGCATTTTTCGGGATGCATGGGCAGTTCTTGAACGGCTTCTGGTTGCTCTTCACTCCAAATGCGGCAATTTTGCTTATTTACGTAGCCATTCAACCAGAAATGAGCCTCATCGCTGAACAAAATTTGTCGATAAAAAAGCGGATTTTCTGCCAACTTTTCTAGGGCCCATTCACTGAAAATTCGACGTTGTGGCAGATCGTTCGGCTTCAGTTCTTGCAGGAGCTGTATTTTATACGGTTTTACACCAAGATCTTTGCGTAAAATCTTCCATGTCGTCGAATAACACAAACCCAATTGCTGCGAACGGCGACGAATCGACATTTCACGGTCTTCAGCAACACTCTCAGAAACAGACGCAATATTCTCTTCTGTACGCACTGTACGCATTCGTGTGGTTGGTTTAATGTCCAATAAAGTAAACTGAGTGCGAAACTTGGTCACAATCGCATTAATTGTTTGCTCACTTGGTCGATTATGTAGACCATAAATCGGACGTAAATCGCGAAACACTTTTCGAACCGAACACTGATTTTTGTAATATAATTCAATTATTTGCAAGCGTTGCTCGTTAGTAAGTCTATTCATTATGAAATGTCAAAGCATACTGAGCATCTTTCTCTTTGACACCTTGTCTGAAATCCCGCGTGATCTGTCAAATACTAATGCATGAAAATCCTAACCACAAAAAAATCACCCTTTATATACACACATATATATATATATATATATATACATACATATATATATATATATATACATACATATATATACATACATATACACATACATACATATATACATACATATACACATATATAAATATATATATATATATATAGATATATATAGTATATAATTAAATAAATAACATATAAATAAATAAATAATATATAAGTAAATAATATATAAATAAATAAATAAATAAATAGCATATATAGTCAAATAAAAAATTAAGAAATATTCAAATTTTAAATAATGAAACTAGTTCTAGGATCTTATAGTGCATGCTTAATAATGAAAGATTAGAACCATGGCCCAAAAAAAATTAATCAAAAAACTTAATTTACTAAAATTTCAAAAAAACTTGAAATTATTTTAGTTTTGTAAAAACATTCAAAAATTTAATTTAGCTTATAATGTTGTTGTTGTTTAATCATGAATACAGCGGCACAATGGTACATATTCTTTAACGGCCTTATACGCACCGCCCCATGCGTGCTTTACAGTGACCGTTTACTCTTAGTTCCGCTAATACGGTAATTTGGCCGTGGAATCCAAATAAATAATTAATAAATGCGCTTACCGAATTCCGAAAGCACTGCCGCTTAAATATGCTGGCTATTATTTCTTGCATCAATATGTACCGCTTGATACAAATAATTACGCTCGCGATTGCTAAATAACCAAAACAAAACAAAAATTCGTTAAAATTACATGTTCGAGCAACATATTTTACTTATAGTTTACAGAATTTATATAAGAATATGACTTTTACCATATACCCTTGACAGACTAGGGTTTAGCTAAACGCGTTTAGTTAAACTACTTTAGTTAATCTACTACAAATCTAATTAGGTTGACACACTATGAAGTTTAGCAAATCCTGTTTCAATAATAAAATACGGTAGCGCGATGTTTGTCCGGAATCGGTATTAAACATATGTCATTATCATTAATTGTCATTACGTGTGGTGTATATTTTTGTTTGATAAAAAAGTAAGCGGCATCTATCATTGTTTAGCAGCACTAAATGGTATTGTGATATTTATAAATTTCAACGCTCAATGTTAGATGGCGCTCTCGCTAAACCCATTTTTATGCGATAAACTTCAAAATATTGAGAGATTTGTGCACTAACCCCGTTTAGTTACTAAACCTAAAATAAAGCCCGTTTAGCTAATCTCGAACTTGACACATTAAGAGATAAACTCGAAAAAATGATTAAACCCGTTTAGCTAATCGCTAGTCTGTCAAGGGTATTAGTTAAGATCGCATATCCAATATTTCAGTAAACTAGAATTGTTCTTTTATATTGGTTCTGTGTCAAGATTAATTCAAGACAATTTATCTAAACACACAAAAGTTAAATATTTAACAACAAAAAATTAACTATTATGATTTACTAATTAATTTACGTTTAAGTACCTTGTATCAGCCTATTGGTTTTCAGAATTAAAAATTTTTTTTTGTTCCACACGGACTGATCTGGTTCCACGGCGGTCACTACACAAATGATTAATTTAGATTGAAAAAAATGGATTATCATCGTGATAACAAAACAAAATTTTACCGGAATCAAGTTACACACCAACAATTACAATACATACGAATAATTGTATAATAAATAAACCTGAAGAGTACATCATTAGAAAACTGCATTGATCGAAAAAAAAATTCCAAACCTTGAATACAGTGCGTTAGATAGAATATTTGGAAAAGCAAACTTGCAATGAGTTGTCATGCATCATGTTAAATTTTGAAATCTTCGAATGCAACAAATCGATTGTTACAACTCTACGTGCATACACACAAATTTTGCTCTGTATATTGTACGATAATCGTCGGATTACTGACGTCCTAGCGGAGAATAGTGAAGTTCTGAATGGGGAATGGCTTGAAAGTGAAAGGTATAGTTTATCGGGATTGAGAATGGATGAGCAGAGTTTATGTGCACGCCGCATGTACGAGATATGAATGGGTAGGAACGGGGAAGATCATAACAAAAGGGAATTTCCATGGCTAAGTTTTTTCGTAATTTGGTTATTTGGGCCTGCATCCATGCGAACCGTGTTTTTTTGTTCGACTTCTACTCGGCCGTATTTTGATTTCAGAGATTAACTAATTTTAGTAATATTCACGAATATGAAGTTTTCGACAAAATTAAAAAATAACAAAACATGGCAGACTACAAAATTTATCGAAATAACAAAAATACACATGTATTAGTAAAACAGTTGACAAAAGCGATGGTAGGATTATTTAAAAAATTTGCTATGAAAATCAACTGCTTATTAATACGCAATTAGTAAACTTCGGCAATTGATTGATTGATTGATTGATTTTGAATGTACGACCAAGTTCTTAGGCTTGAGTTCCCGGATGACGCCGGGTCCACCGTACACCCTTTTTTACACATAACAAAACCGAAGGATTGGATAGGTTAGTTAAGTGGGACAGAATCGGCCCGGTTACAGACACCTAGGTATAGCCGATAGTTAGTAACACAAAGACAAAACAATTCTAATCTACTAGATGAAGGATAAAGGCTTAATAGGTTAATGGATAACGATGGTATTGGTCTTCAACAATTGCTTCTTTAAAACGGCAACCTAAGAAAAAATATTATTATTTCACATGCATCTGGAATTTTCCTGAAATTTAATTCTATTAATACTTTTCGGCTTCCTAACCAAAATTGGTTGACTCGACCCATTACAGACACCTATGTAAAGTCGTTAGTAATAAAATGACAACACAATTCTAAACTACACAATCAGCAATTACAATGAAGCATTAATTCACAAGCATCTGTAAATTTCCTGAAATTTAATTCTAAATTCATATTTTCCGGCTTCCTAAATAATTGAAACATTTATTAATTTAATCATTCTGCAACTCCGCAACTTACAGTAGAATTTCCTGAAACCAAAGTTATTTGAACTATATTCAAAATAACTCTAAAATTCATTAGTATTTAACCGTTGAATTGGGCAAACACGAAATAGCATAAAAAAAAAAAAAAAAAGAAACCAGATTAACTAGATTAACTACCGGATTGCATTCAAATATCCCTTAAATTATCCATCCATTAAAATATCCTAAATAATTTAGAATTCGCAAAAATTTCGTATGTTTACTAAAATTTTTTTATAAAACTGATGAATTTTTCCCGACGCCCATCCTTTTTCACAAGGAAACAAATACTTTTATCACTACTTTTGCACTACTTCTGGAACTTCTTTTACGTTTGCTGGGGCTGCAATATCACATACAATTAATCTCAGACATGACACATGCGACTCGTCTATGACTTGTCACCTCGTATTAGACTTATCATAAACGATTCATCTCAGACTGGTAACAAACGTAAATTAGTAATTAGTGTGTCGTCAATGGCTTTCCTGCTGGAAGGTAATATTTAAGTAAAGGCAACTAGATAAAATTTGAAAAAATTATTCTAAAATGAATGATAAATAAGTTTATTTTATAATTTTTATAATTAAATATAAATCGTACCAGTATCTTAAAAGAGGGATAATATGTACTCGTATATTAAATATATTTGAATGAGATTTCCTGGGAACCGAATAATTTTAATATAATAGCTCGGCACTGTACATGTAGATTAATATTTAGGGTTGATTTGAAATTGGGAATTAATAATTATAATTCTTGTACTAAAACAGTCAAGATTGGCAACGTTGCATTTTATGACAAACATCCAGTCGTTGGTGTATTGAAGTATACAAACCTTCTCTTTCTTTTGAATAATTATATTAATTATATCAAATATTTCTAGCTTTTCAGTTACATAGATATAACGAAGTTTCCGATAAACAATTCTTTATGTTAAGATTGTTAAAATCCCAAATCCAACGCAAATAATATTTCTTTTTATAAAGCAAAAATATCGCTAATAAGCTGTGAGAAAATACTAGTAACCCATTGAGTGTCACAAAAAGGCAATTTTGCAGTAAATAATAGGATTCGTTACCAACTCCAACATAGTTGCAATTAATCTTGCAAAAATGATGGATTATGAATGAAATACAATATAGAAAACAGCTAATCGTAAATTACCTACACTATATTCTCAATGCACAGAATAAATACAGAAACGGAAAATTCTATCGCTAATCAAACTAAAATAAAAATATAACAATTTATTACCCAAACGCTGAATAATAGGATGAAGGAACATCACCAAAATAGCTCTCTCCGAAAATCTCCGAAATCAAAGCGTGGAAGAAACCACCTCTACAAACAATCGTAGTAAAATGTACCAAGAGAATTATGCAATGTCCATCCAGGAGCTAAAATTACCTCGAAACGATCCCAACAGACGGCATGAATCTTCCCACCATGAAACCACTACCATCCACCAAGCGACCTCCTGCCAACACCACCATTCAACAAAAACCACACTTCACAAAGCCGTGACGAATCCATGACAGATCACAAACGAACCATGGCAACCCTACAGCCCAAAAACTTCAGCGTACGACCGATCATACCAAAACTCCCAAAATGATTCAGCCCCCGCCAAATCGACGGCAAACTCCAACAAAAACACCCGAAGCATTCAGCAAAGAAACCAATTTGGACATACAAATCCAACATTCAGGCAATGATTCAATACAAAACTGCAAATCCGCCCTCATACACTAACAAATGAGAACTACCTCAAGTCCTAAACAAAACAACTCAAAACAGTCAAAAATACCTTATAAATACAGGTAACGACAGAACACACATGAACACAACTCTCCGCAAGTTGAGAAACACAACGTTCAACGAACAACCACCACAAACCGCAGACACCGAGCCATTACTCACCATGAACGAAACCCATTCAAATCACAGTAAACTAGCAACTTCGGCAATGACAATAAAAAAAAATAGAATAATACGAAATTCGAAATGTTTAAACAAATAAAAATTATCCCCATATTAATACGATGACGTAGACCTATTTGTTATTGACCCCGAACTTGATCAACTTTTGCAAAACTAAAATAAATGGGATTTAGACGTTCACTGTATCGAGAATTGGCCAGCTCACCGAGATTTCCCACGAACATAGTATATATGCTTAGTTAGCTTATGACATTCTTAACAAATAAAAATAATCTTCATTTTAATACGATGACGTAGACCTATTTGTTATTGACCCCGAACTTGATCAGCTTTTGCAAAATTAAAATAAATCGGGTTTAGACGTTCACTGTATCGAGAATTGAACAACTCACAGAGATTTCCCAGAAACATGGTATGTAAGCTTAGTTAGCTTAAGACATCTTAAACAAATAAAAATTATCCCCATTTTAACAAAAATTATTGTGCCGTCTTGTGCTTTACTAACTATTGACTACACCTATGTCTGTAACCGGGTCAAGTCTATCATATCTAATACCCTTTACTATCCCTCCATCTTGTTATATGTGAAAGAAGTGTACGGTAGGCCCAGTGTATCCGGGATCCCTGCTTATTCTTGGCCGTACATTCTAATCAATCAATCAATCAATCAATCAAAATAGGCAAGACTGAAAAATTATAAAAGCTAAAAAAACGATACGAATATTATGGTCAAATACAACTAGGTTTTTCCATAACTAACCTTAAGCACTGTGATCTTGTAATATTTAGTACATTTGACCAAAGTTATGCAACGAATCAAGTACCTAGAAATTGACTGAGATTTATTTTACAAAAGTTATGCCTTACATATTTAAAACATAATGTGATATTCATTTTAATAATGTGATATATTTTTAAATTTATTTTGTTTATTTACACTGAATTAAATTAACTATTTTTATTTATACTTACGTAAATTAAATTCATATATTATTATATATTCTCAATTAGTACATCAATTATATTAATATTTAAACAAAATATTTGTTTTTGAATGAATTATAAAAAAATATAAATTTATTGTTTTATTGACATGAATTTGTTGTCAACCGATATTAAGGTTTTGATAAATTTGATAAACCACAAATCACCGCCATAATACCGTTCACATATAGAATTACTGAAACTCCAATTTTCTCAGACAACACCTTGAGCATTTTAAGACGGCCTATTCTTCTCTCCACATGAGCTCGTGCTGCAGCAATTTTTGTGTTTCTTTCAATCTGCTGCTTCGTAAATGATCCACAGAAAAATGCTGGTCTGATTATTTATACACCCGCTTTAGCTAATTCGTCGGCAATCATAAAGCCTTTATCAACCATGACAGCACAACCTGGTTCAAGTTTACTTAGAAGTTTATACGTATGGTTAAAGAAGGCTTTGTCAGAGGATCATCCAGTAGAAACTTTACTGATAAAGTTAACTAATCCTGCCGGAGAAACACCAAACAAAATTTTCAACGTGTGTGTCTTCTTGTAATGAGAGTAGGTGCACTTCCTACAAGTCAGACATCGAAATATTATAGTTCGAATTTCCGTACAATCAATAACGGCCCTTACCTTGGGAAACTCCCTAAAACACAGAGGTAAATTATTTGCGTTATGTTCCTTTGATTGGCAAAGAATAAGTTTATTCATTGTTTTTGGTAGAAGGCGAATTGTGTCTGCAAAATAAAGTTTAGCCGTTTTATTTGTTACTTCAAAATCAATGGCAAGGCCTGCAAATGAGCAGTTTGATTTCAGTCTATGTATCCTATTGCTCATCGACGTGGTGCACTTCTCCTCTTTTCTCACAAACCACATACATTCACCATTACATCCAAAAAATTTAGAGTTGAAATTCCCGCCTTTGTATTAATCTTTGCATCGGTATTTCAAATGTGCCTCGAAAATCAACTTAATTACACCATGTAACAAGGCGGCTTTAGAGTTTATTAATAATAAATTAAAGAGAAACTAGAGAAGTGTTACTAGAAACTCTTACTAATACTGTCTACTAGTAAATGTTACTAGTACTGTCTTTGAAAATTAAGTAATGCCTTAATAATGATTCTAAGATATGTAATTAACAAAATTTGTATACTTGATATTTTTACTAGATTTTCTATTGCACAGCAGCCTTAATAGTTGTTTTTGTTACTAAAGGAATTCTCTTGTAGTGATCTTTTAGTGATATATGTAAGTGGTTCTCTAAGAAATATATAAAAGTGATAAACATAAAAATTCTTTATAATCATCTCGCCCATTATGTATTTTTCCAAGTTGATCATTCATAAAGGTAATAATATTCTCCTTCTCTGGTGATCTAAAAATTTCTTGAACATTTGCGTCATCTAAACTGGAGGTTACTTGGGCATGGTTAAAATAATTCCACTGCCTTTTAAATTTCTGAAAAAGCTGATTATCGGGTTCACTTGATACTTCCTTTAACACTGCGACCTTTAAAAAACAACGGCAACAGAAAAATAAATTTTTTCCTTATGATAAGTTTATGACCATTTCGTATCCTATGCCTATCATCCATCCTCAAACAATTTTTTCTTAAAATTTTTCATTTACATTTCATGTAGCACACTAAAACAGTATATTCAATGTAGCTACATCCACCTAAACAGATTCAATCCTTTTCATGATCACGTATTTAACTTTTATATAGCTAAACGAAAACGAATCTCGATCGTGTACACATATTATTTTAAATAGTATATGTAAATATACTTAACATAATACGAGCGTGTGGGTTTTCATTTCATTAATTATAAATCATACGTAATGGGCCTATTCCACTACAACAGCGTTTTATTTTGCAGAAAACTAGAACGAGATAAAAATATAGATTCTCAGTAATTAGTACATCAGTACATCAGTAATTTTTTTTCCTAAAATGTTTTGTTGTTGTTGAGTTGGTTGCCATAATTATAAATAAAAAATATCAAACAAAGTATTTTTTATGGCAACCAAAATGAAAAAAATTCCCCCACTCCCAGCAAACTTTTATTATTTTGATTTGTTTATGGTAGAAACATAAATTGTTTGTGCTTGATGTGTCGTCACAATAAAAAATTATATTTTTTTCGAAAAAATTGAAAAAAATATTGGAGGAATTCACACTTCATTTTAAATAATATTTTTTCGCCTTGAAATTTCACTTTGCATTTAATTTTTTTAGGTTATTTTTTTATTAAAAAATTGTAAATTCAAAATTTAAAAATAATACCGACTGCTGAACACCGCCTTGAAGTTATCCCACACTTTCATCCCACGATTTTTAAAAAAATACCACTAGCAGCACAAGTGTTAAAAACTCATCCCAAACTTTTTACATTTTATATACAGAATAATGGCGCTATTCCATGGAGAAAACAGAAAAATTTTGCTGAACTTCGGACAAAGACAAGAACTAAAATTTACATTAGAGCGACTGAGACACAACATTTTTATTTTATGGTAGACAAAATTGGGGAAATTTTGAAACCAACAAAAACTAACCTTAAATTATTTAAATAAATATCTAAAAATCTTTATTTTTAATAATTGACAATTATTTTATATCCCAAAAATTAGTAAACAAATTAATATCATTTTTGTAATGAAAACAAAATATGTTGTTTATAATGAATATCTTTAATTGAATATCGATGTTTTTGGTGCAAAACATATTTCCAATTTTAAAATAGTTGAATCGATTTGATTTTCAATGTAAGCTTTACTTCATAATGCAATATATCGTAGATCGTATATGCTGCAATGCAAGGCTTGCATCACAAAAGATTGCAAAATTGTTAAGTGTGTACACATCCATGTAATTATATACGTAATACGTGCGTTTTGCGCTTCCATTTCATTGTGTTTTATTAAATATAAATATGTACGTAAGAGAAGGAAATACTTTCAATCGATAATAATACATAAATGAGTAGCATATGTTTATTTTTTTCGTTTGTGTCTTTTTGCGAACACAAACGAACATTTAACAAATAAAATATTCTTTTTATGAAATTCTACATTGGCATGAAAGAGATATATATATTAAATAGCTAAAGTTTCTTACTCTGTCTGCTCTAAATTCCATCGAACTTTATTATAACTGGGCGTGCAAATCAGAAATTTATTTAGTCTCATATACATCGAAATTGTCGCATAAATCCTTCTCTATTTAATGTTTCCTGAGATTTTAGTACAAAATATTTATATCCGAAGATCAAACTCTAAACCGAATTTTTAAATCATTCTGAAACTCCCAAATTTTTGAGATAAACCTTTCTATATAGGAATAATACCCGAATTAATACGAAATTTTATTAGGTTAAGTAAATAATACGGCCGCCCTTGAAAAAGGCTAATGCAACCACAACTTACTACACCCGATTTATCACAAGGACATTAGACAAAACAGTCTAATGACCGAAATTTGTAAGTTTCACAATTACCATTTCCTAATATTCAACCATTGACGATCTTCTGCTACGTTTATTTGTAGTAACTAGCTTGGACACTTTGGTTTTAATTATTTTAAGAATATTTTCTTGGCCTAATAATATGTATTGCAAGATCGTGTGTGTATTTAGTCGGTTTCTTGTCAGTGAGAACTGCTTATTACAAAATTATATTTGTTGTTAAACAAAAACATTGGTTTTAATGATATCCAATTAATAAAAATATACATTTCAATAAAGATAATTTGTTAGTATGAAATATAAATTTATTGTCGCCAATATATTTTATAATAAAACAATTTATATTCGGAAATTGTTCGTCAATTTAAAATATTGAATATAATTTTCTTTATTAATCTATTTGGTATTGGTATGTTGTTCCAAAGTTATATAGTAAAGCTGAAGCATGGCATGTATTTTGATTAACGAAGCCATTTAACCAAAATATATCTGTTGTATGGTTGGCTGTGTGCATTTTAACAATAAAATCTCGGAGTAACCATATTTGTTACAAAATCCATTGATAGTATTGCTACTAATCGAAATAAAACAATAGTATAATAATCAAATTATGATAATGAAAACAAAAAAAATCGAGTAATAGATAAATTATGCATGTAAATTTTAACTTTTTTCTTTAAATAAATTATCAGACATAATAAAAAATTATAAAATGGAGGTGAATAAGAAAGAAAAATTTAGTGTGAAAATAAACATTTCGTGACAAAAAATTAAACACCTTTATATGATAATTGCCCAATGAATATAAATAAATAATATTTAATTTTAAAAATTATGAATAATTTAAGCATAAAGTATTTCTTAGAATTGTAGGTATAGTATGTATTTACCTTATCGATTTAACTGTATAAAATATAAATAATAAAATGCATGATAAGTACAAATAATCACAATAATTTTACAATTTAATTAAATTTTTAAATTATTTAAAAATGTATGCAGGATGTGATTGGCTTTGGATATTTTTATTTGTTCGAGCAATATCTTTAAACGATTTGCACGATTTAATCATTTAGTTTACAATAAAGTTTTCATTGTATTAATACAGATACAAGATAAGAGAAACGATGACATTTTAAATCATTGATGTGTAAAATATATATCAATTTTGGAATATACAGGATGGCTGACACGAAGTGTTACCAAAATAAAAAGCCTCAGAATTTTTATTTGGTGAATGAATTTTATTGAATCAAAGTAAAAAATGTTCACAAATATTTAAATTTTCGAATTGCATTAGCAGTTTTCGATTTGGCTATCCTTAGCCGCGATTGTGGCCATCAAACGGCCGACAAAGCTATTGCATGCAGCACGAAAGTGGCTCTGCGGTATTTTGGCCCATTCCCAGCGAAGCGCTTGCTTGAGATGATTGACACTTTGGTATTTTTTTGTCCCAACCTTGCTCTTCAAAATACCCCAAACCGAGAAATCTATCGGATTTGCATCCGGTAAGTTTGGTGGCCATTGGGCAGTGGAAATTAACCGCGGAACGTGGTTTCTCAGCCAACCTTGATTGACGCGCGCTTTATGACTCGGCGCCGAGTCCTGTTGAAATGTCCAGGCTCTGCGACCGAAATGTTTTTGTGCCCAAGGCTTCAACGCTCCCTCCAACACATGATCAAGATAAATTTGAGCATTTATCTTGATGCCACGGTCCAAAAAAACGAGCGGTGAACGGTTTTCGGCCGTTACGGCGGCCCATACCGTCACCATCGGCGGCGCTTGGTTTCGAGTGGCAATCCGTTGGTCCAAATTTTCAGTAGAACGGCCGGGCAAGTAAATCCGGTCGTTTTGCTTGTTCACATATTGCTCAATAACGAACGGTGACTCATCGGAGAAAACAAAATTCGGCAAATCGCCACTATCGTGCTCTTTTTGCAGATTTGCAGAACGTGCTCAAACTCCTTTGCTCTTTCCACTCTAACTTTTTTTTGAGCATCGGTGAGACCATGCATTTTATGGAATTTCAAGGCCTTTAGTCCAAGATGGTCTTTCAATACGTGCTGCATCCGTTCGAGCGAAATGTTCGCCTCAAAAGCCATTTTTCTGCCGCTACTTCCGAATGATATCCGGCGATGTTGCAGTGCGTTTTGGTTCACCACCATGGCGTTTTGCAATGCTGCCAATATCGTTATAATGATTTATGGTGCGATACACAAACATTTTATTCACATGCAGATGTTTAAACTGGTGCGGCTGTGGTTTTCCAGCCAAATATAGAGCAATCACACTATTACGCTTGAATTCCATTGCGGATAACTTTTTTTCTGAATATTTCCAACTAAAATGCTTTTGTATGCTTGTAAACAATGGAATAAACTGTCATTAGTGAAATTTGAGCGCTCTGTCATCACTGGTTTGACAGTAATGACAGTCTGAAGTTGGTAACACTTCGTGTCAGTCACCCGGTATACATTTCGGTTGCCGCTTACGACAAAATTTGAAGCAATTGTAGTAGAGGATATGGGGTCTATAGATATCGGTTTCTTATTGACACGGTGATGTGTTTTGGTTTAAAATATTAAAATTCCAGGGAATCGGTGTATCGGAAGTAAAAGCTTGTAGCGGCCTGTTTCTTCAACTACAAGAAACACCGCACAATATAGATAATTACAAACGAACAACTCTCCGTAGACTCAATTATTTATTAACGGACAATTCTCCGTATAAATAATTGTATTCCAAAAGAATATGCAACAACAGTCTTTTCATATTAAATCGGTAGATAGAAGATACATAGAACAAAACAAATAGTACACACAAAACAAAATGGATAAATTTTATTAGCATACCGATTTTCACATCAACCAAATTCGTTACCAATAATAAATGATCATTGAAACAAACAATATTGTAATTGTATCATAGATGCCACCATAATTCTCGTAATAACCAAGACACAGAATATTTATATGACACGGTAGTTGTTAAAAACTTATTATAGATGCCCCCCATCATCATTAAATGATTGTGATAACCAAAGACACAATTATTTAATACCAGTCAACATGATGGCGGGGCAATTAGAACAAATTAAATTTAAAATTGCAATATTGTTCATGTCAATAAGTCAAACAAATTGGTAACCGAAAAATCCAGATTTGGTTGATGCATTCAATATTTTATTGCCTTGTTTACCCAAAAAGCGAAAACACTGGATCAATACAATTTTTATTGCATCCAGCTGCACTAAAATTTTATATATAAAGTTATACAAAATTTTGATATTTTCTATTCAGTTTGTAATTCTTGAAGCCGCAGCAGCAGCCGAGGAAATTATTATTTTAAAATAAAAGTTTTTATAAATATTTAAAATTTAAATTAACTTTGTTTTTATTTAGTATCTATTATTATTATTAAAAGCACTTTGACTTTTGAGTTTTTTGATTTGTACCGTATATTGAAAAGTACTGCAACTATGAATAAATCGCTTAAGACCAAATGGATTCTAAATTAAATTTGCAACAGAAACTGGGACCAAATCATTTTCCAAAAATGTAAAGCAGAAATTACCAAATTTGAAAAAGACTTATTTTATAGGAGCTTCATCGTTTTTTGCAAATATTTTAAAAATTATAGTCTTTACAAAAAAATTAGTAGGAACAAAAAGTTTAAAAATTGAATTAAAGTAAAATAGTTTCTGTTGGTTTTATACTAGTTAAGCGGAAATAACGTTTTTTGAAAAAAAAAAAAAAACTTTTTTATACATTTTTTTCTATTTTCTGGAAATTTTTTACAGTACAGGGTCTACGGAAAAACGATTTCCTAAACGGTATTTCAATAAAACATCGTTCCAATGATGTTTGGTGGGAATCGCTTCATCGAAAGAAGCAGCTTTCATAGTAAGCTTTCTCGTTTTTTGAAAATATTTTGATAAGTTGTCATTTACGAGAAAAACGTCTATCAACCAACAGATTTTAAATTATTTTGCAACATCGTATCAGTTTTCCAAAAATTAAGCGGCAATAATGATTTTTAATAAATAGCAGTTTTTCAGCAAAAAGTTGGTCCTGTACAGCACAGCCGAATTGATTGACCAGATGAAACCTCATACTTAAGCTTCTTCCCTAATTTGGCAGATCACAGTGATTTTTGGCTGAAATAAGGCCAGCTTCAATAGAAGCTTTTAAGTTTTTTGCAAATATTTTGAAAAATATATGGCGATGCCGAATCGACTGATCGTCGTAGGGAAAGACGTGTCTTTGTCTCTCCTTTAAATAAATTAATATTTTAATTCAAATCAGTTTAAATTAACTAATAAATTAATAATATACATAAATGTGTTGATAAATAAATAATAATGTGAATAATAATTTGTGTGAGTTTAGTTAATGAAGTGAAAAGTTATACATATTGTATGGTTGTATAATTTGTGTATGGTGCGCTTGCAATGGTGTAGAGTATGTACATAACAATTTTTGTTTATATGTATGTATTTTGATACCGTTGCTTGAATGCATCATATATGATTTTGATGTATGCCGAAAGCTGGGCTTCATTCAGCTTTCCAATTTGTTCAACTGCCAATCGTGCTTCTCCCTTTTGATCATAAATTTGATCTTCTTCGGGTGGGTTACCACTTGGAACAGGCAAACCAACTGAGCCGCATGATATTCCGTGCTGTTTGAGAACAAAACTAATATCATGAAGAGCCGGGTTGATCGATATAGATTCACTGTGTAGTCGCATGTATTCGAGTATAGAATTTCCTAGATGATCCTGCCTTAATTTGAAAGGTTGAGCGGGTTGGCAAAAAATACAAATGTAAGCGAACATCTCTCGCAAGTGCTTAGGCATCAAGTATGTTCTACCGTCTTTCAAGCATCGCTCCCATTGTTCATCCGACTCAAGTAGTCCTCTTGCCATCGCTGCCGCTTTAAATGTTTCGCATAAATTTTCATCTACCGTACGCAAAAACTCAAAACTTGTTGCACCAGGAACATGTAGTAGCAGTATAATCGAAGACAGAAGTGTTCTTCATCCTAATGCTCACCACGTACATTCGTGATATTGTCCTTTCCGCTCCTCTATGTCGCTCTTGCCATTGACCTCGCTTATAAGCAAAATGGTAAGGGATATCGGTGTAAAGGTGAACTCGTGCAGTTGTGTCTTTCGTGTTAAACAGAAATCAAGATTCAAGCTTAGTCTTTCCAGTACGCGCAGCCAAAAGTGCTTCTTCTCATGACCTACTTCAAAAACAACTCGTTGTTGATTTGGAAGGTGAACTGGCAGTCTCATAACAGAGTGGGATCTATCGTGCATTGCTGGCTCTCGCAGGTACTACATTACTAGGCAAATTACTATGCACTCACATATCGGCTATCGATGAATTTTGTAATCTCATTATATCGCGCTCAGGTTGACCACTTGTTGTGATGGCAACAGTGGAACAATCATATCCCCTGAATATGTATTTGTAAATATATTTTATATTACGGCACCACATTACGACTATCCAAGAAATCTCCTCGCACGCTTACTTGCTCACCACTTCGTGTTCGATACATACTTGTGTGTGTGCGCTCATTCGATTTGACGATTGCATTGTTGTTGCATTTTGTGTATTTGTTGACGAAATTTTGAAAAAAAAATCACACGGACGAATTTTTTTGGCCACCCTGCGCTTTCTCGAGTGAGTCAGTCAGTGACATAGACGTTTATAATATATATTAATAAACCAAAACGTTCAATATTTTCGCTTTCAGGCGTAATTGTTTAACTTTAACAATATTGCTTAAACTGAAATTACTTTTGGTAAAAGTTCCAACAATCTTCGGCACTATTTTAGAAATCGATTTTATCGAATATTACGGACAAATTCGGATGTTACTTTCGACATTTTTGGAATATGTAAACCAATAATAATAATCATAATCTTTATATGGAATTTTATTTGTGTGCCTTAAACACAAGATTATGAATTTTTCCTCATCCTTTTATTGTTTACCTGATTATTGCTTTCATCAACGAAAATTATTAAACTAGATAGGGTAAGCGTAGTAGTCATGAGCCCTTCGTCAATTATGAGCCTTAACGTTTAAAGTTTCTCTGTTACTAATTCTCTTTGTTTTAATGAGGAATTTTGTTTTTGTCAATGAATACCGTTATCTTTGTTTTTGAATTCATCACTTTTCTCATTTGGATTTAATTTCAGTTGCACAAGATATTTCAATGTGAATAAGTGAACCTCGCGTGTGTTGTGAAAAAAAAATTGTTTTATAAATTTGACAAGGAACACATTTTGTACTTTTGCTGATAAGATATTTTGGTTTATTTTTAGTGTTTCAATTTAATTACAGTGTAATTGTTAATGACTTGTACAATGCAATTCTTGCTAATTATGACGAAAATATTTTATATTTTATGCAAATATTGGGCGGGTCATTACTGGTTATTTAAAATTAAACTTTTCCAATAACGAACCTGGGGGAGGGAGGGGGGGCTCATTATTGGAGATTAGAAATGTTTAGTCACTCCTGTTATGAGCTGTGCGGCTTACTATTGGTTATTAAATAATTAATTTTTTTCTAGTAATGAGCCATATTAAATTTTTAATTTATATGTAGAGCCAAGTTAGTAATTTAGATTTTACTTTCAGCAAAGGCAGTAGTAATGGCTCCGAAAAGAGGTACTTATAATGTAGAGGATGTGGATGTGGCACTCGAGAGAATTCGAGCTGGCATGCCTATCCATGCTGCGGCTAAACTATACAACATTCCGCTAGGAACTCTTCAAAACCGGATTCATCGCCGTTCTGTTAAAAGTGCTTTGAGTGCTTTTGACCATCACCCGTTTTAACTGAAGCGGAAGAAAACCAAATCGTTAAATAGATTTTCGAGAATCATGTTAGAGGATTTTCAAGGAGAAAGCACGAGGTTCAAGGCATCGTTAAAGAATTACTGGAAACATGTCTCCGGGAAAATTTGTTCAAATACAATTATCCGGGAAGTAAATGGTACTACGACTTTCTAAAGAGACACCACGAAATTTCAATTAGAACTTTGGAAGCGATTATCTGCTCAAGTGCATGTGTATCTGAAAAAGATATAAGAGGTTGGTTTCATAAAATTGAAGAATACTTTAGGACAAAGGGGTTAGTGGGCAAATCGGGGTTTATGTTGTGTTCAAAAAGTGGGATTGTTTTAGCTTCTAAAGGTGCCAATAACCTATATGAAACGGATAAAGGTCGTGACAAGGAGAGCGTCACTGTTATGTTCTGCTTTTCCGCTGATGATTTCGTGGTTCCCTCATGTCATAGATTCGATTCCAGAGGGAATCAAGTATGCGAAAACCGATTCAGGTTGGATGACCTCGGAAGCCTTTTTGTTTTATACTATATATATTAAAGAAGTTTTTATCCTGTTTTGAGCGCGAAGAACGTGAAGTTTCCAGTTCTTCTTTTCGTCGACGGACATAAGACGCACCTAACTTATGCCCTGCCTAAATTATGTGAAGAAATGAAAATAATATAAATTTGCTTGTACCCTAATTCTACGCGGATCCTTCAACCCGCAGATGCCATTTACAATTATTGGCAATGAACATAATGAAAATGTCGTAGCACATGAGACGCATATCAGATCAATAAACATTTCAGAGTTTAGTCAAATCGTAGGATGTTCTAAACTTAACCTTAATTTAAAAGTATTTGAACAAGGTAGCTGCACTCGAAAAAAGATCGACTGATCGCCGTAGAGGAAAGACGTGTTTTTGTCTCTCCTTTAAATAAATTAATATTTTAATTCAAATCAGTTTAAGTTAACTAATAAATTAATTAATAATATACATAAATGTGTTGATAAATAAATAATAATGTGAATAATAATTTGTGTGAATTTAGTTAATGAAGTGAAAAGTTATACATATTGTATGGTTGTATAATTTGTATAATGGTGCGCTTGCAATGGTGTAGAGTATGTACATAACAATTTTTGTTTATATGTATGTATTTTGATACCGTTGCTTGAATCCATCATATGCATTGCATGCAAACCTTCATTGTGTAGAATTTTTTTGATTCCAGAGGATGCATAAGATAAGTGTATTTTTCATTTTTTCATTGTTTTGATAAATATTTTGATACATATTAACACATATTTGTTCCAATTTGAAGTGTATAAACATATTTTATAGTGGATCATAGTGGGTTAGTCGAGTATTGTCTATACGTGAGAAAAGGTTTTTTACGTCTGTTGATCTGTTTAGTTACACTCGCTAACAATTTTTGTTGTTGTTTTACTATGGAGAGTATGCATGTTTGGTGATCGACGATTATTTTTCGTTTTTTCCTGATTATCGTAATTTTGCAACCTATCTTTTGTGTTATATATGTACATAAATTTTTACTCGAACATAATTTCTATTGTAAAATGGTTTTTCAATGTGTGTGTATGATGAGCGTTAAAATGTACTTAAATATTTTAGTAGTTTTTGTGAGCGCACAATAATGAATATGTATATAATAGTCGATGAACCTGTGTCTATATATGTGTTTTTGGACGTCTCGCAGTATATACATATGTATATAAAGTGTAGACACGGGAAAGAGGAAATGTGGAAATTGGTGCGGCGCTGAATGAATATATACCTGTGGGAGCGAGTGTGCTATATTGGTGTCGTGCTGGTTTCTGCAGGTATAAACGCACAGTCATACGGGTGATATGGGTTTTTTGAAGATTTTTCTTATGATTTTATTAGTTTGCTTTTTGTAGGTGCGGTGAAGAGATAGATTTACATTCTCCTGAGCGTAAACTTTAGTTATCTTTGGTTTTGGATAATTGTTTTTTTATTTTGGGGTGGTTTTCGTTTAGAGATTTACCATTTTCAGCGGTGATGCCTTTGATTTGGTGATCTCGTATAAAGTGTGTATAGCGTGGATGTCGTATGCATGAAGAGTTGTGTTTCGTTCGTTTTTCTTCTCGACGTCATCCACTCTACGTGCATATACACATTTTGTTCTGTATATTATGGGTGGGCAGAGTTTATACTCGAGTGACTGGGGGTTTGTTTCTCCTCCGCATGTGCAGGATGTGGATGGGTAGGGTCGTGGGGCTATGGCATTTGTTTGGGGGTGTTTTTTCGTGTCTACGTTGTTTGGGCCTGCATGCATGCAAACCGTACGTTTTATTTGTCTTCTACTTGCCGTATTTTTATTTCTGAGATTAATTAATTTTAGTATTATTCCTCTATCCGGTTATTCAGCTTCTGAGTAATAAATTATTATTGTTAAATTAAATTAATTATAAATTGGGCTAATAAGAGCTAGATTTTATTTTGCATGATATTAGTAATTGGATCATAATTATAGTAATATCGTTTTCTCGATTTGGATGGAGGAAATGGTTAATCACTCATAATAATTAGGTTTTAGGAAATTTACCAATTAATAATGTTTTTTACGATCTTGATTGCTGATTATTTGTATCCAGAGGGCGGAGTTATTGTGCCGTTTTGTGCTTTACTAACTGTTGACTGCTTGGGTGTCTATAACCGGGTCGAGTCTGTCATGTCTGGTGACCTTTTCTGTCCTTCCATCTTGTTATGTGACGGGGGTGTACGGTGGGCCCGGCGTATCCGGGATCTCAGCTTGGTCTTGGCCATACATTCTGATCAATCAATCAAACAAATAATTGATTGTTTTTATTTATAGTTATTTTAATATTTTAATATTTTTTCGTTCCTTACTTTAAACAATTCTATAAATTGAAATTTTGTCGAGAGTCCAGACTTAAAACAATAAAGTTGTCGACAAATATAATTCAATTCATTTTTATTATTATTAAAAAAAATTTTTATTGAACATACCAGAAGGTCAGGAAAGATTGTGATTGCAACATTCTTGATCAGGGGGTCTATTTAATTACTTACGCTTTGAGCATAAACTTAATACAATCAATATGTTAACGATCCAAAGACTTTTTGATATGGAATGTTGTTTTTCGACGATTTCTTCTGGTTGAATTCAGGTTATGTTTTAGCAAAGTTGTGTGAACGTTAGATATAAATTAACCCTGCTTTTAGTTGGATGAATTTAAATATAGGTAGCTGAATGACAATATACCGAATTAAAATTTTTTTTTACAAGAAGATAGGGAAGATAGGGAAGAGCAAGGTTACAAGCAGTATATGATGAGATGACCCGTAGATGTGAATTAAATAACCTAACCAGTCTATTATGACTGATGCCGAATACATATGATGAATATTAGTATCCTTTACCTCCACCACAACTAACCCAAATTAATAAACTAACAAAATCTAATCTAGAGTGTGAATATAATTGAGACTAACATTTTAATATATTTAAGTAGTTAGAAAATGACTTTGCTGCGGTTTCGCCCTAGTTGTTTCTGTGACTAACATCCTTTCCTAATCAAACTTATCTGTTAAGGATGCAGGCAGGGCCTGGGCCCACATGATGCTGAAATATTATTCGCATGCAGATAGAATCTGTCATTTGATTGTTAATATTTCAGGATTAATATTTCAGGTAACATACCTAGGATCGCCGTTATGGCTGGCCTGTACGCCTCTATCATATCATATCATATCATCATATCATTTGAACAAGGTAGCTGCACTCACTCAGAAGATTTTATGCCACTATATAAATTGTACAACACTTTAAAAGGGAATTCCGGGTCAACATTGGTGAGTAACTAATTTATTTTATCACGAAATAACAATTACAATTTGTTAAGGCCGTTACCCTTGAAAATGGAAATGGAACTGAAAATATTCCAGAACCAGAACAACGGAATGTTGTACTATGTAATTTGGAAATAGTGCAAGAAATTAGTGTTTGTGAAACAGAGAAAGTGCAACAGTTTAATTCAGATGTACCTAATTAAGAAGTAAATATGATAATGAACGTATAATGTTTCTAATCAATTTTATTGTCTTCTAATATTATACAATCGGATATACAAATAATCGATTCATCGGATATCTCTATCCTTATTTTAGAAAATGACAAGGATAATTCTGAAATCACTAGTTTTGTCACAGTAATCAAAACACCAGCAAAAAATGGAATTAAACATACAGAAAGAAGCTTTTACATCATCACATCGACTCCATTCCAGAGAGCCTTCGAATCCAAAATTAATGAAAAGGCTGCCATAGAATAGTGCAAAATAAATAAAAGGAACAAAAAAATAGAAAAAAGATATTAAAAGAAAAAGAAAACGAAAATAATCGTAAACGGAAAGCTGAGAAAACTTCTAGAACTTTACAAACTAAACGAAAGCTTTCTGCGTCGCGAACTCCGAAATTAATTGGCAATAAAAAAACCAAATTTTGAATAATATTTCTATTAAAATGCTTCACGTTGGCATGCACATATAATACATTACGTAAATTTTAATGGCCAATTACTACACATTTTTTTACTAGGTATTTTAGAAAAAACCGGGAAGGAATCTGCTGTAACGCCGAGAAAAAAAGAAACAACTAAGTTGATGGAACCTCATGTGCGCAACCTTTTTAATAATCCAGTGGTAGAAGCTGGTGACAACCACAAAAGCGTACAACAGCAAGAAGCCTACAATTCTCCTGGTAGAAATATATCGTCAGGACTCTGCTTTTCATGTGCTCGGAACTTGCCCAAAACTGAAGTAGGGATTTCATGCTCTGCATGTAACGGAGCCTACCATTTAAAATGTGCATCAACGTTCTTTCAATCACATGAAAATATTTATTTGTACGAAACCCAAAGTAATCTGAAACTTTCTCTCAACTTAATCTCGTCTCTTTTCTAACTTTAGCTCTAACTCTAACTTTAGCTCAAATTTGAAAAATTGCAGAAGTTCGTGCAATATTTAAGTTTATAATTTACTAAAATGAATTTTAATTATGTACTGTTTATTTATATTTTATTTTATTTATTGTTTTAACATTTTATGTATTTTTGAGAATACGAGTACGAAGTTGAGTAATAAAATTCTGTTCAATATTACGTAATAGGTACCGATATTAGTTTTCTTTAATTACACTAATTTTGATGGGGGCTCGAAACTAGTTTATATGTGGCCTATTATGGGGGAAAAGGGGGCTCGTAGCTGGCAATGAGCTCATTTTTTAATAATTTTTAAATTACTAAAAATTATTTTATTGAAAAATAAAACTGATTATTTAATTGTGTTCATAACATTTCAATTTTCATTTTGTCTAAAAAATGTTATCTAAATTATGTGAGGCGAAATGCTGTGATCGAGTTAAAGCTATAATTTCTGTTAAGAGGGCTCAGGACTGTGTAATTTACCCTACTGATACCGGAATGATGAAAGAAGTTCGATTTTTGAAGAATTATAGTAGAATGAAACATATAAAACTTCTTTATTGTAGTGTTGCATCATTCCTCTATCTCTCGTTTAATATAAACCTTTTGTTCTGTAGAAAATTACATTTACAGATGGATAGATGCGTCATGAATACAGCACTTCAAAGTTTTTCTGATTCAAATACCAACATAGTCTTTTGTTAACTACAGAACTTATAATTAAAATCAATTCGTATAATATGACATTTGTTGATCGTTTGAGTACAAGGTGTCAATTTAACGACTAGTGTTAACTTAGAAACGTATATACATATATATAGAGGGTGTTTTTTAAGCCCGATAGAACTTGAAATTGTAAAAAATAACACAAAAAATTAAATTGTAATCAAAATTTTTTTTTTATTCGATAGATCAATATATGGCATTAATATTTGAAAATGATTTAGGGCATATGAGCACCGCGGCTATTCTTGACGAAACGCATTCTGAAGGTCCAATTTTTCTAGCACTGCTGGTCGTTTGTGACGAATAACACGAACAATGCTGGCCTCCAAGGCGCCAACTGTTGCTGGACTTCACGTATAGCCTCACAGGAAATAATCGAGAAGTGTCAAATCACACGACCTCGGAGGCCAATAAGTGGACCTGTTAATTTCTCGAAATTAACTTACCACCAAATTTTGATTTTAATAAGTCGATGGTTGCGGCCGCTTTATGGCGCGCCCATCCTGTTGAAACCTCATCTTGTCCGGATCAATGTCATCCATATTTTCAAAAAACAAAAATCAATGATCATGGTTCGGTAACAATCTCCATTGACCGTAACGCGATCGCCGAGGCCTGATTTTTAAAGTAAAGTTTAATAATTTCGTATAGCGTTGTTCAAGCGTGAGTCTATTTATGATGATTTGCCAGAGTATACTGAGGTCTGCCAGAGTATTTTTTCATAAAAATTGAATTTTTTGTTTTATTTTTTACAATTTCAAATTCTATCAGGCTTAAAAACACACCCGTTACATACTTTAAATCGATCTTGAATAAATTGTTAATGATGGTATCTAAATTTTCTACTTACATTTACACTTTTTAGAGATAGCTACACTTTACCCGAGAAACGCACCATTTCTTTCGGGCTGACATATTTCGGGCTAACTTAATGGGTTACTGGATCTCGTTGCCGTCGGTAAAAATATTATTCTAATAATCAAGATACGTATCAAATTTCACTTTATACGATTGAATTTAAAAAATACTTAACACAAACATGGCAATAATATTGAATCTCAAATGTAAAACCACCAATTAATTTGCTTTAAGTTTTCCTCTTAGCAAAAATAAATATTTACACACATACATATATTGCTCATTTCATTAGTCCAATAATAAGACTAAAACTAAATTTGCGTGCTAAAAATAAATAATTTTCAATTAAACCTCAAAATTTTCATAAATTTATTTTATGTATTAATATACATAATATACCTACACTTTAGAATGTGTATATAATTAACATGTTATTTATTTACAAAAAAAAAAAATAATTACAGTACGTTTATGTACGTACACACATCATAGATATGAACTGTTGTTATATAACATTTTAAAATGGTTGCCATTTTACACAAAATGTAGCAATTAAAATAAATAATCTCTTAATGTTTATAATAAGCGACGTTATTCTCATATTAGGACTGCATAATATAATACGAGTACAATGGTGATAACAATAATGATAATAATAAATCCAATTATTATTATTATTGATTTAAACAAAAAATAGCCCACCCTTTTTATGTAGTTTTGTCCTTTTCTTCATTATATTTTATTCGCGTATTCACATTACACACCAATTAGTTTTTAATGATTCTAATATGTATCCACCCATTTCTTATCTGTGTACCTATATAATTGGATTTGTAAATTTATTATTTACTTCTATTTACTGTGGGTGTGTACAAATACCCGTTCATGTTAAATCACAGAAAGAACGAATTACAAAAAATATAGGTAGAGTTTATTATTTCTTAGCTTTTCTTTAAGAAATCCGTTAATGGGATGTACCATACGATTTGATATAAACTAAACAAGTGTTGTATATAAAGCGGCTGTATTGGGCAACGCCTATTTGTTTTGCCGTACCTCTCGAATAAACACCAAGGGAGAGAGAGAGAGACAATGCGAGAAGAGATGCAACGATCATTTAGTAAATTGAAATAAAGAATAATAAGTAAGAAACTAAATTAGCTTAATACTGGTTTTATTATGTGTTCAGCGTTCGTTGTTGAAACTATGAGTTATCGCTAAATTAATAGTAATAATAATAAAAAATAATTTAGTTGAAGATACATTTTTTTGCCGATTTGACCGGGTTGATTGATTTTTGTGAATTTTTTTGTTCATTTGTGTGATCATATTTTGATGTGTGCATTACAGTGTAATAATTTTTATAGTTTAGTGAAATTTTTTATTGAAAAGTGAAATATAAATATTTATTAAAATGTGGTTACAATAAATATTAATAGTTGTTCAGTGGCGTGAAGAAAAATTACACAAAAAAAATTAGTTTTTCAGTTATTTAATATCGTTATAAAAACAATGATGCCTTTGGCACCGACCTCTGTAATGGCGATGCCAACATCAAAACCAAAAATTGGTTTTAGTATTGATTCAATCGTTGGTAATGGATTAGCTAAATCACCACCACACTTTTCACCAAACAGTGAAGGTTCGGAGCATCCTATGAGTCCGATGAGTGATTGTAGCTATCCAAATGAACAATATCGTACACGTATACCAACCTCACCAAATGATATACAACGGGCGTTACGATTACCGAATAATTGTTCGCCAAACGAGCTCCAACATAGAATAAACCGTATGCAACATAATTTATCGCCGAACAGTAATCACAATAATAATAATAGTAATAGTGTTAGCAATAATAATAATAATTTAAATCTTTTGACTCGATTGCCTGAATCTCCAAATTCACATACAGACTTAAGTAATAATAAAAGTGATTTAAACAATAGTTGTAGTAAAAGTCCGCCGCTCGGCCCAACACGTCTATCACCCGATTCAAATTCAATATCGCGACGATCACGAACACCATCACCACAACCGAACAATAATAATAATAAAGGGCCAATTGTTGTACCTGGCATACCAGCCGGTTTAGTACGACCGTTTCCGGTTGGGCCATCCGGGTTAAATGAATTAAAAGGTGTACCGCCGTATTTGAATTCACCAGAAATGGCAGCGCACAATCCGCATTTTCTGGCGGCACAGTTTCAAATGGCAGCAGCTTTGGCACATGGGCAGGGACAAGGCTTTCCACCGGGTGTATTACCGCAGCATCCTGGGCATTTAGGTAATCCTAATGTACCGCGTGATTCATACCCGCTTTATCCATGGCTACTAAGTCGGCACGGGAGGATATTTCCTCATCGATTTCCAGGAAGTAAGTAGTACAGCACATACTGTTACATTTGTTTATTTTCTATCATAGCGTAGTTCATATGTAGATTAGTGTACATGTTCGTTATTTTTTTTATTATCTGCTGACATGTGCCCATAATTATATTACGATCTCTAGTATATAATTCTAAAAATTTCAAGTTAATTGATAATTAAACTTTTCATAATTCTTATCAAGCTAATTGTAGAAATTGTGGAATGAATCTACCAAAACGATTGAAAGGATTAACATATAATTTATAACTTTTAGTTTATTAATACATTTTAAATCATTAAAGTTCCACTACGTATAACCACTCCTAATAAAGTCGTTAAATTTTATAATCAAAAATAAATAATAATAATTATAACAAAAATCTAGGTTTTTCGTAAATTTTTTCAAATTCAAAATATAATTACGACAATAACGTAACATAAATAAGGAAAAATGTTATAGTATTTTTCCGCAAAACATTTTCAAAAAAACTGCAAAACGTGTGACACAAATTTAATATTGTATGTAATGTTTCACGTAGTCAACGAAAACAAAATTCCTAAATAAGAAAGGAATGCTGTAGCTTTATGTAAATGAAAATTTATTTCTAAAAATACTTTGCTTAGGTTAAACCGTTAACTGTAAGATATTTTGGTAGTTCTATGAATTTCGAAGTCTGAAGATTGTTTCATGCAATTTTACCGTTTCGTTATTACTGCCATTGGCAACATTAATTTACATAATTCTAATTCTCATATGACGTATTATTAAAAATTCGTTAGGCATTTATAGCGTCATTAAAATTAAACATTTTTCAAATCACAAAATCAAATCAGATATTGATTTATCCAATGAAATAAAATCTATTATTTCTTTTTATGACATTTTGATGATCACTTCACATATCATTATATACTAGTACAATTCATATAATAAACATCTGTCACTGTTTTATACAAATGAGAGATACTGTTTAGTTGTGTAGTTAAAGTCAGCATGTTATGCATTTTTTTTTTAACAAATAGAATTAAATTATTATTTTTTAAACCAAATTGAATAGGTGGCCACATAAAAAAATAGTAAAGAGTCCCTTAGGAATCTCACACACCAAAAACTTAACAATGTAATGTATTCAATTTTTTTTTGTTGTAGGTTCTTTGTAAAAGGGCGTGAAAATGATCTTGCTTATATTATGTTAGTTTTTTATTAACTAACTTTTTGAATTTTTAACAAAAAAAAAACGATTTAAACTGACAGTATTGAGAGGGATCAGTTATTTTATTTTATTGTTATTTGATTAGTTAATTTTTTTTGTATATTCTATAGATGAAATAATTTTGACATAAGTCAATCAATTTGTTTGTGTTTGATGAGTTCTGTTAAAAAAATTATTTGTTTTAACTTTTTAAGCGGCGGCGAATGCTGCTTAAACGTAAATACTTATTTTCATTGTACTCGTACATGGGGTTAATTTATCCTACTTATTGTGCACAGTAAACAAATTATGTACATTAATTGTATTATGTGGGTTGGATACACAGTGAAGTGATTTGAAATTCCATTTGTGTTAAAACAAAATAGGTTGGTGGTTGGTATAAATTAAACCATATAAAATATTAAATTTATGTTATACGTATATACGTTTTTATTGTTGCCAGAAATGAAAGAAAACATATTATTAAACAAAACAAAATATAGGAAAATTAGACTTTTTGACACATTTTGAATTGTTAAATCATGTTTTATTGTTATAACGATGCGATATGCATGATGTGGCAGAGTACAAAAAAAATGTAAGTACATATGTACATATGTACATATAAACACATAAATGTGAATTTTTAATAATTAGTACATATAATTCGCTATTTATTTGGTGTAAAATTAACAGTTTTATTTTACTATATTTTAAACCGGTTAGCAACGAAAGAAACATTATTAACCATAGCTTTAAAATCACCTGTTGTAGAGTAGTAATCGGTGTGCTGTTAATGAACAAAATTATAATGAAACGATTTGGAAGATTTCCCATAATAAACAGATCCTATAAACGTTTTTTGTTTCTTTCGGCTAATGCGGCTAGTTTGACTGCATTTAATCGTTCCTTATGTGAGAAAGGCTTAAAGAAAAGCAATGAATAAGCTTATCAAGCTATTATATTATTGTCCCCACTTTCGGCTTAAACATTACAGTCGACTCAATCAACGCGACCGAAACTTCAACAGAGGTGTTATACATTAATCTTATGAAATACGCTTTCCATAAATTTATCTTTATCGAACGATTAAGAGAACTTCACAATTTATATGTGTGAACACTATACTTTAATTTCAAACAAAATGTTAATTGAATTTTCAAATTTCTTACTAAATTTTATTTCTATTCCAAAAGACTAAACTAAATTTAGTTAAGTATAATTAACGTAATACCAAAACAGATGGCACACATATAAAAATCTTAATTTATTTGTTTTACTTATGGTCATTTATAACTTCTATATGTCATTTGGATATAAATTGTATGTTGTAATTCTTCTAGATTTTTTATTTATTTCTTAGAGATAAAATTATCATATAATAAATACACTTAAAATATTACAACGAATTCATATTTAAAAATAATTAATATTTAAAATTATCAAAATATTTAAATATTTTAGTACAATTTTAATACAAAATCAATATTACATAATATTTGCTCACGTTACATACACATATGAATTATATCGTGATACATGTTTTTCTTATTGAAGCGAAGATGAGGTCTTTAAATGATTTGTATTGCGGTTTACCTAATATTTTCTAAAAGTTTTAGACCCAAACTACTTATAAATACTATAAGGTTTAATTTTGTGTAATGCAGGTAAAAATAGATATGATATTGAAAAAGATTATAGTGATAATAATAGTCATTAAATTCATTAGATCGGCCGGGCATGGAATTAATTCTATACTTGTTTATGAAATACAATAATGTTATGGTGTTATGTTCACGATTTTTATATCTATACTCAAATTTTTATGGGTTTTGTTGTTGTTGATCAAAAACATGTATCAAATATATATAATTGGGATTAATAACATAAAAATGTCAAATAACTCTATTATAATTTATACAAGTCGAATTAGTTTTTTATAGTTCATATAGCTGGTATTTAGTACAATTATGGCAATTATTATTTATGGTTTGGAAATCGATAAAATTTTCTTCTTAAAGAACTCATTCTAAGTTTGGATATAATTTTCTAGGAAAATAATAATCTAGATTCAAGATAGTTGCAAAAATTAAAAAATGTGATTGATGTGACCGGCCACTGTACGAGGTACATAAAACCATATAAGCATATAACTTATATAAGTATACCTAGCTATAACTACCGTTCTTAATTAAAGTGCTACCTTTAACATTTTGCTTTGTAGATGCATATACGAGTACATATGTAAAATATTTAATTATTTTAAAACGATTTGTTAAAGTATACTTGTACGTATGTACGAGTATTTGATTTCATTTCCAAGCCCAAACTATATTAACCATTAATCAATCAACAAATGAAAATAAATTTAGCTGATCTTGAAAACCTTTCTTTAATGTTGATCATCTCATGATTTTGTTTTAAGTGCACGACTCTAATTAACAGTAACTATTATTTTAGTTTGTTTTTGCTATATTATTATTTAAATGAAAAAAGAGTAAACCAACTGTGTATTATATTGCATGTGTCTTTACGAGTATGAGAAGTAACGTTTGTAAGGCGAAACGTTTTAGTTATGGTATTGTTTATATGACAGCTTGTGTTTCACACAAAATAAAGATTATTGTGTGGAGCAGTAAGTGAAGAATAATCCCGAAAATTGTGAAAGCGCGTAGTGTAGCATAAACATAAAATAAAATTAGTAAATTAACCAATAATTTGTTAGTACAAAATGAGATGGTATATAGATAAGAAATCGTGATTTTCTAACGTGACTTTGTTGTAAAGGGTGATTTTTTTGTGGTTAGGATTTTCATGCATTAGTATTTGACAGATCACGCGGGATTTCAGACAAGGTGTCAAAGAGAAAGATGCTCAGTATGCTTTGACATTTCATAATGAATAGACTTACTAACGAGCAACGCTTGCAAATAATTTAATTATATTACAAAAATCAGTGTTCGGTTCGAAAAGTGTTTCGCGATTTACGTCCGATTTATGGTCTACATAATCGACCAAGTGAGCAAACAATTAATGCGATTGTGACCAAGTTTCGCACTCAGTTTACTTTATTGGACATTAAACCAACCACACGAATGCGTACAGTGTCGATTCGTCGCCGTTCGCAGCAATTGGGTTTGTGTTATTCGACGACATGGAAGATTTTACGCAAAGATCTTGGTGTAAAACCGTATTAAATACAGCTCCTGCAAGAACTGAAGCCGAACGATCTGCCACAACGTCGAATTTTCAGTGAATGGGCCCTAGAAAAGTTGGCAGAAAATCCGCTTTTTTATCGACAAATTTTGTTCAGCGATGAGGCTCATTTCTGGTTGAATGGCTACGTAAATAAGCAAAATTGCCGCATTTGGAGTGAAGAGCAACCAGAAGCCGTTCAAGAACTGCCCATGCATCCCGAAAAATGCACTGTTTGGTGTGGTTTGTACGCTGGTGGAATCATTGGACCGTATTTTTTCAAAGATGCTGTTGGACGCAACGTTACGGTGAATGGCGATCGCTATCGTTCGATGCTAACAAACTTTTTGTTGCCAAAAATGGAAGAACTGAACTTAGTTGACATGTGGTTTCAACAAGATGGCGCTACATGCCACACAGCTCGCGATTCTATGGCCATTTTGAGGGAAAACTTCGGAGAACAATTCATCTCAAGAAATGGCCCGGTAAGTTGGGCACCAAGATCATGCGATTTGACGCCTTTAGACTATTTTTTGTGGGGCTACGTCAAGTCTAAAGTCTACAGAAATAAGCCAGCAACTATTCCAGTTTTGGAAGACAACATTTCCGAAGAAATTCGGGCTATTCCGGCCGAAATGCTCGAAAAAGTTGCCCAAAATTGGACTTTCCGAATGGACCACCTAAGACGCAGCCGCGGTCAACATTTAAATGAAATTATCTTCAAAAAGTAAATGTCATGGACCAATCTAACGTTTCAAATAAAGAACCGATGAGATTTTGCAAATTTTATGCGTTTTTTTTTAAAAAAAAAGTTCTCAAGCTCTTAAAAAATCACCCGTTATATGTACACATTTTGTCAATTTAGTGAAATCCTTAGCATGACATATTTAGATTCGTATTTATATTATTAATTAATCTATTAACTTCGACTAAATTGGTAAGACATGATTGAATTAGGCTAAATTGATCAATACATATGTTAAAATGTAACACGATATTTGATAGATGAGTGATGAGCTTAATTATAAAATTAAATGTATTTTTTAAGTATACAAACTTGATATTGCTAAATGTGGTATGCTTTAATTGGCATAACCTATAAACAACTACACTTTAGTATGAAGATACTGAAAAATGCCTTATGCAGTGTAATTTAGGGGTTTCGTTGAATCTGCCCCAAGGTAACCAAAAATGTATTAATTAATTTGAGTCACTACAACAAAACAAATCTGACATAATGTTATGATCAAATAAATTTTATGATAATGATGATGATAAACTGCTGGTGAAACTAATGTTATTTTTTAAACTTTCTCGTTCTTGTCATTGTTTATACGTACAGTTTCGTAATCTATTATTATTTTAAGCGCAATTTCGGTTATGTGTATATATATTTAATTTGGCAATTTTTAACTATATTAATTGTATAGATGAATTATTACCTCGCTGAAAATGGTTATTATTTTCTTCTACCGAACAGATATAACAACAAATACTAGAACACCATTTGTTGTTGCTTTTACTTTAGAAAGAAGAAGTATAAAATTTTCAGTGATATATTAATTTAACTTTATTCGTATGACGAAACCAAACACCTTAATGTTTTAAAATTATAAACAAGTATTTAAACTTGATGCAACAATTTCATTGTTCTACCGCTGTCTTGTCAGTATTTGTGATGAAAATGTTTAAACATCTCAACAGGATACCTAGCTGCTTGGTTTCTATACGGTTAAAAATCAAAATAATTTTACTCATTTAACGTATTCATGGTAAATTGATATTAGTTCTAAAATTAACAAAAACAATTTTAACCAGAGAAAAATACCAATGACAGATTTTCCTATAGCAGCCATTACATTTTCTTGAATTTATTATTGAGTTTCTCTTTCTTCATTTTGACGTGTTCTTGTGAATTTTGTTTCGTGAAGTCCGATCCTTCACTAGTTTCATCAGCAAATCTTATGAGAGTGGTATCGTTGAAGCGTGACGGTTTTCAAATGCATGACAGATAAAGAATAGGACGCAAGATACACTATCTTTTTACACTACTGCTAAGATTTTCTTAAGCCCAGAGAATTAACCTTCGTACTCACTCGATGGTGACGCCATATATAACTTTAGATTGGTATAAAATTATTTTCTGAAGTAAGAAAAGCAAACCTATCTGCACTTTATCAAATACCCGCACTATATCTCGTAAGATGCAAGATCTTTTTTTATCTATAATATATTCTCAATAATATCATTAGTTCTAGATATGTACCTTCACTATGGAGGAATGATTTTCTCTGAATCCGAATTGATATTGAGAGCTTAAATTTCGTTACTTTATAATTAGTTTCAGTCTTTTCAGTAACAGTTCCTCCAGCAATTTCGATGTCTAGAAGAAATGAGATTAACCGATCAGATTTTCTATTATCAGACATTTTGGCCGGTTTCGCAATCATTAGTAATTCTAATTTCTATCCACTATCTGGTTACATAGTTTTACTATACGCAGCATTAATAGTTTGTAAACAGCTTTTTCCAGTAGCTCTTTACTAATTAGTTTTATTTTCAAGTTGTAACGTAGAAATTTCTTAATTTTAAGATGACTGATTTAAGTTCTTAGCTTTTTCAGCGTTACAAGCCTGATTCTTCTAGGCCTGGTAGATAACATTTCTTTACCAACAAGAGTTAGAAAAGAACGTCGAGGTATTCAACAAATACATATTTATTTTTAACTATAGCTATTTCTTGGCTTTCTCGGACTGTCCCTGTATTTTATTTGTGTCAACTGCCTGGAACGTAGACTTTGCACTTGAGTAGCGAATAGTCATTTGACATTTGTAGTAGTTAGTGTTAAAATTCAAAAAGTGTTTTTTGTATTGATGTCTTTTCCAATAAAGACAACTTCTTTATTGGAAAGGCATCAATACTAATCCTACTAGCTTGAAGAAATGCATGTAATGCTATGCTATTTCGTTAGGTTATATTGTGTGGGAAAATACAGTGGTATCCGATACACGACCACCCCGGTACACGAGCAACTCGGTATATGAACTTTTTCGGTACACGGTTTCGGTATTCGGTACACGACCATATTTTTATACGACGCAACATTCGGTTATTTTTATTGTTTACTAAATGACCCGGTGAACGAGATTAGAGATTATGAATTCCAGTCAAGCTTCCAACTCCAATTCATTGAGATCGGAAATATTGGCCGCACTGTGTACGGTTTAAGTTCCGTTTGGTGATTAAATAAAACGAGTTCGTAATTCAAATAAATTCAGTGTTATTTTATTTACATGGAAAAGAATGCGTAAACAAACAAAGATGACGGCTTGCCGACACGCGAACACGCGCCGTACAGTTGCCCATGTGCGAAACACGGAAACTTCAAGTTAATCCAGCAAACTAACAACGACTGGTCTTGTGATTTGTTGATGGTCATCGCGAATGCCAGACTCACGGGGAAGTGCAGCCGTTTGAACTCAAATGGCAAGACCGTTGGAATCATCGGGATGCGCGGAATCAAGACATCCTCTCCTTTGTACTTTCCCATGACAATCGTCGCCTCGATGATGTTGTTCATGAGATTTTTCACAGCTAGTCTCGTTCCATTGCACAGTTGAGGTTGATTGATGTTACGCAACTGAAATATTTACAATATTGAAATCCTCGTGTACCACAATTTGAAACTATTGAACATTAGAATGAATTTGTGGTTATGTCTAAACCTGCAAAGTAAATTTACCTTAATAGAATAGCTGAACAAAATGATTGTTCGCAAAGTGTAATTAAATTTGGTTTAATCAAACCTGTTCTCAAAAGCCACTAAATTGTTATAACGAAAAAAAATAATTTTGAATGTATTAGATTTCACAAATTCTCGCTGAAATGTATGAGCACAACCGCACGGCGTGAATAATCGGTGGACCCGACCCACCAATGCCATCTATTCTAATCGTATCGCCCATTCTTCAGGTCGGAGCTGGTTTTGGTTCAAACGGAAATTTGTCAGTCGGTCAGTCTCAGTTTTGACATACATGTCAATCGCTCAACAGCCGATGGAAAAGACGGCTAGACTTCAAAATATGATTTTCTTCATCTTCACGGTTCATAAGTCTGTATATGAATAAAAATTCATAGCAATTGGTTTCGGCGCCTGCATTAGCAATCGACATACGGTTCAATGTAAGAAAATCAACGAATAAATTGAATTGAAATTGTTACACTTACGAGCCTGTTAATACTAATCCTCTGGTGGGATTCGAACCCAGTACCTCCCGGTCCATATGACGAAGCTTTACCCACTGAACCACTTATCCCATTCGTAACGCAAATTTCGATTTTCTGAGTTTTTAGAATTTTCGGATTTTTCCTTACGTTTTGCAAATTTTCTTCGATCTTCCGAATTTTTTCGATTTTCCGGTTCGTTTTTTGGATTTTTCCGAAATTTTTCCTAAACCACTACTGTATTGAGACGAAGACAGCAAAAAAAGAATTATCTAAATCGGTCGGGCCGTTCTCGAGATATTGTGGGACTAACGCACGGCAATTGATTTTTATATATATACAATAAATAGAGAGATAGATAAAATAAATACATTGGATAAAAAATAAAATTCTAATTTGCATCCAGCCAAGCGCTCAAGCTTTAACCACTGCACCACTTGTCACATAAAAAAATGTTTTTATTCAATTTTTCGGGTTTTCCTTTGGGTTTTTCCGAATTTCTATTCTCCTAAACCACCACTGTTTTGAGACGAACAAAACAAATAAAGAATCATCCAAGTCGTTCGAGCCAATTCCTCGTTGACTTCCTGACGTTCATCGTCTGAGGTTTCACGTCTTTCGTTTCGTTTTTCGTCTATAGATTATTTTCTCTCGTTTAAGTGCTACATGTAGGTTTTGCAGTCGTAAAATGAACTCTGATTTTCCAATTCATTATATACTTATATGCATGCATAAATGAAATTCAAAATACTGCTGAACCCTTTTGAGTTCAAATTCAATATTTTGTAACTCAAATTAAAAGAGATTTAAAATTGGGCGGTTTTATGTTTTATTAATAAACTTGTTTTGAATTTGATTAGGATAATTTTTAGAGGTCATTTTAAATTCGAACTTTCTTTACAACAGAGAGAGCTGCTGCTCTATCATTAAAATTTTATTATGTAAATTACATGCTGATTTTATTATATATTTCAAAATTATTCAGAATTTTCATCTCATCAAATTATTAATTGGATTACTTCCAGAGTCTCATGGGAATTTCCTTAGATACGACCAAAGCTATCGAAATAGACTTATGATTATCCTTAGGTTTTGCACTTTATTTACAATGTTGCAAAGCACTTTCAATTTTATACAAATAATATTCAAGATTTTATAAACAAGTTAAATTTTTGTATAGAAAATTCACGTTTTCCAAAGTCAATTTCAGTTTTAACTAAAATGAATTTAAGAATCTACAAAGCAAATTCAACCTTTTGTATTTCAAATTGGGATGATTTTACAATTAAAATTCAAGCTTTTACAAATCAAATTACAATTGTTGTCCTTGACGGATTTGAAGTGTTATTGGAAGATTGCAGCCTTAACTAGATTAGATTCGCCCAGTTATTTAGCAGAAACTTACCGTTCTTTGTTGATCTTGTCTTGAGCATTGATATTTTAGGTTTCTCTTAAATTTTGGAAAACTGAATTCTGGAAAAAGTTTTACAGTGGAAAGGTCACTACTGAAGTCAACAACGAGAAGTTTGTCAGTAGTGCAACAGCCCAAAAATACTTAGAAGTTCTTATATCATTAACAATTGTTGAGGAACTTATACTTCAAAAACTTTAAAACCAGTTAATAAACGCTTGAGTTTTGTAATGGTAAAAATTCAGCTAATTAGAGGTTGCAAACTTCTTTAATAGTTCAAATTATGTTAGAAGCAACAATTTTAATTTGATTTGTAGAAGCTTGAATTTGAATTATAATTTGAAATACAAAAAAGTAAAATGTACTTTGCAGATTCTTTAATTCATTTTAGTTAAAATTTAAAGTAAATTTAGAAAACGTGTATTGGTTTTGCGAAAACTTTAACTTGTTTAATAAAATATTGAGTATTCTTTGTATAAAATTGAAAGTGTTTTATACATCGGTAATTTGAAGTGCAAATTCTATATCAAGCGAATTCGCTTTTTTCTAAATTAATTATAATTAACCAAATATTTTCAGATTCAACTTGATACTTTATTATGCTGAAAATTCTGGATAAATTACCAAATTTACATTAAGTTCGAATTATTACTTAATAAAAACATTACTTCATGGGTTAGATGGCGAGGACGAGTGGTATAAAATGAACTCTAAAAATATAAATGTATGTTATAAAACATGAAACCGTTTGGGAACTATCCGGATTTAAACAACTTTTAGTTCTTGTTTTTCTGTTTCTAAGTTAATTTCTCCAGTGTTTGCATTACTACACGCGACGATTAAGTTAACTAATAAGTTGCTTCTGCTTCTTCCTGTTAGAGAGGATTATGTTAATTTTGCGCTTCTTTTCAACAAAATGGGTGTTTCGAGATTAAATTGTGTCGCATTTATGGCCCTCTCTTAAATCCGTAGATGCAATCGCCATATTCACCTTGAACTTTTAGAAATTACCCCACTAAAGAGTTGGACCTCAAATTTTATTGAAACAGAATATAGTTGCTTACTTACGGAACATATTCTTTTACATGTCTAAACTTTATTCGGGAACGAAGAAGAAATATGCTGATATCATTTTAATAACTTTACGAGCTTGTAAAGTTGAATGAATACACATAGATAGTAATGGAACTAAGGAGCATGATTAAAAGATTAACTGTAAATACCAATGTGATTGATTTTATTGTGTGCCATATAATGTTAATTAGTACGTTTGGGTAATCACCTGTCATATGAATAAATCCATATTTGGTATTGAACAACTAAATTAAGTACAATGCAAACAAAATGAAAATCAAGAGGCTATTCATATGTATTTTTTAAGGACGCTATTGGTTAACTCCAATTTTGAATATTCTTCTATTTTGAGCCCAATCTTTTTTACAAGATGAAAATGAATGAATGAATTAGTCTTAAGTTAAACAGGACGCTACTGTATTTTGTGTATCACCACCGGAGTTCATCTATTACTATTAATATTATACAAAAATAAATACATAATTATTATTTTTGTAGATCCTTAATATACACTACAACAAAAAAACATACACCTTATTTGTTTTCCATTAAATTCATATATTTTCTTTACACAATATCTTTAGTATTTAATTTTTTTCATTCATTAACTAGCGATTCTGGATTGAATGCACAAGTATTCCTGTTTCTTCCGACGTAATTTGGTGCCACTCTTCGATTAATTTAGATTTTAAATCGGCTTTTGTTCTAATATCATGTTGCCGCATCGTTCTTTCCAAATTATCCCAAAGAAGTTCGATGGGGTTAAGATCTGGCGATTGTAGAAGGTTAGGTAAAATGGATTTGACATTGTAGATCAACCAGTTTTTACCAATTGGAATGCATTTTTGGAATCTTTGTCTTGAACCTAGCTAATATGTTCAGATATTTCAATTTTTGCCGCACTGGTTTTTAAATGATTCTGTAAAATTTGCAAATATTGTTCTTTATTCAAGGTAGTCTCCAGAAAAACAAGATCTCCCCCCCCCCCCCCTTGCCCTCGGCTCCCTCCTAGCAGTTTTGGTTGCAATCATTTATTTTTATTTAATCGAAAAAAAATTAAATCTTTTTTTTTTTCACTAAAATCTGCGCATGGTTCCTATACAGAATATATAAATATTTTATTTTTAAAAACTGTATGCAATCAAAACTGCTACAATATTTGTTTTCATCGAATGTACGCATAAAGAAAATAAGTTTTTGAAAGAAAATAATTAAATGATAAATGATCGGTGATTTGACAACCAATTTTTTAAGAGAGGACAATATGCAGGTGCAATAAACCGCCTATTAAAATAAAATCTTAATCATTATTATTTTATTACGTCTGATGTACATATTGCTTGGTAAACTAATAATATTACAATAAATCTGTTAAATATCCAGCAAACAAAAACAAACAAAAATATTGTTACGTTCGTTTTTATAGCACTCTTGGCCCCATGCAATTTTAGTTACCGCAGGATTATCTGGCATTTAGTCACTTTTCTGTGTGACATATACGTATATTACAATAATAATTGTGTAAATTAAAAAACTTGATCAACTTAAAAATATGGAGAAATTTTTGTTATAACAGTACAATTAATTTTCAAGTGTTAAAATGCAGAAAACTGTTTTTTAAAGAAATTCAAATGTAAAACGTAAGTTTCAGTTAGTTCCCATTTACGTAAAAATTGGTGCTCAAGAGTATTTTGTTTCTCCGGGAATTTGTTCCTGATATGCTAGAAAACTTGGGTATTAATTTTTAAAAAACTAAAATGAATATGACATTTCCTCCAGTTTGTACGTACACATTTAAACCAAACTTCTTTCACTATAAATATGCCTTTTCCCTAACATAGTAAACAATGCTAAGAACTGTTTGTTGCCGATCCCATACTCAATTCAAAATAGAATAGAGTCGCTGACTGAGAATTCTTGCAAAATCAGAAATAAAACTAGAATAGAGCAAGTATACTTCTATTAACATGGAAAGATTTCTTATTAAAAATGGTTGAGATTAGGCTTGTGAAATTCTTATTTGCAAGTCAATCGAGTCTCAATTTCAATGAGCTCTAGTTTTCTAAAGTTCGTTATGTATTTAGACTTTGTAAATTTTCATATTCTGACAATTGGCAAATTCTAAAGAATACGGCTCCCGATAATATTTAAACTATTAGTCTAATTACTCATCAAAAAATACTTATCACATTTTTACAATTGGGATATTTGTTAACTTTATACAAACAAATTGAAAAGTGTGATAACCAAATTGACCTATATTTATCTCGATTTGTTTCCAAAATAATAAACGGAACTTCCACTGATTGATCTTGAAAATAAAAAAAATAATAATACAACGACAAATTTTATAATTACAAAATATAATCAGGCAACGTGAACCACTATTAGCATGTCATACTATGTAATTTTCATGGTTAAAAAACCACAAGTTTTAATATTTAATTTAAAATCCAATTTTATATATATATATATATATATATATATATATATATATATATATATATATATATATATATATATATATATATATATATATATATCTTTCTTTTTTTAAATAATTCATTTACTTAATTACAATTAATTTCCAACCAAAAAACAAAGAGCGAAGAAAAACGATCGAAATTTAATTTAATAATAATCAACTCACACAAACTACCAAACTAAATGTGTAAACACAATAAACAATATTAATATATTAACATGTACATTTTGGGTTTGTAGGAAATGTATTTTTTTACGTTTTTGGTTTATAACAAAATTGAGTTTAATAGCAAATTAATTTGTTATTAAGATTTTTATCATTAAATATTAAAAGAAATTACAACAACAATTTTATTTCAAAAGTTAAAAAAACTATAATTATATTAAATGACTTGTTAGCAGGTTTTTGTTTAGTTGTTGTTGTTTCTTGTTGTATATTATAATTATATTAAATCATCTGTCATTTAAAAAAATAAAAATAAAGCATTGTTTTTTACAGTGTGTCGCATAAATTTGTGTGTATTTAACTTGAACCACTGTAATCGGTGCAGAGTGTTAACAAAACATTTTCGTTTTTACTTACTCTTCATATAATTTCAATATCCTAAGGATATCTTGAAGTAATTTAAGCAATTACTATTTGTATATTTTATGTGTACAAGCACACAAATATTTACATGATGTTTAATTTATACGTAACATTCGAATAATTAAAACTTAGCCGCTTAATGTTTTTTTAATTATATTAAATACTCGTAATAACAATTTATTTATTTACCAACAAAACAACAACAAATATATTCAACAAATAATTTTTAACACAGGTCCCGATTTTACAGACTTTCTTCTGCAACCATTTCGAAAACCAAAACGGGTACGTACCGCATTTTCACCTTCTCAGCTACTGAAATTGGAACATGCGTTTGAAAGTAATCATTATGTGGTTGGGGCTGAACGTAAAACATTGGCGCAGGCATTAAGTTTAACGGAAACACAGGTAAGAATTAATAAATAATTTATAATTTATTTACATTAATTATTGTATTTTTTATTAATCAAATAAATTATTTTTCTGACAAATTATCAATCACATTTAATCTTGCTCAATTGTTAATTTATGAATGCGTTTGTGTGTATGTATGTGAACATTAATATAATATAATAATTGTTTATTGATTAACTGTAAAACAATAATGACACACGCGCATAATTTAACATTTTTAAGTAAATTTCTAACTTTTAGAAAAAAGTCATTTGGTAGCTAATTATGAAAAAAAACTATTTCGTGTTCCAATGTTCTTTAATGTGTGTGTCCAATGTTCTTGTGTGTTTATATAAAAATACAGATGCACGAACGTCTAAAATATCTCATCAAAAGGTTAATTTTAATTCAAACAATTGGATTTTACTCAAATTAATTAACATTGCAGGAATATGTTTTCGAACTGATTCTAGTAGGTGTTATTAAATTTAGCTGATGTTAATTAAATAATTGCGTTGTCGACGCTTTCAATTTTCATGTTTTAAATTAACTGATTTCTAAAATATTTCTTCCTGTCAAGGTACGTTGTTTGATTAAATAAATTCAATGGTTTAAATTTATTTCCATCAATGCGCATATACGAGTATGTATACGGTCAAGTTGAAGGAAATATAAAAAATACGGTTTGGATGTATGCAGGTCTAAATAACGTAAATAGGAAAAAACACTTTCATACAAATGCTATAGATTGGTAAATTGTTTTGCATTTTTCGAAAGAAATAACTACTCTACATGCTATGCTCTATATATTTTATATGACTATCATCAAATTAAAGACATCTTAGCGGAGATTGGTAAAACTCTAAATGAAAACTGGCTTAAAAATAAAAAAAAAATTATCAAAATTAATGATAAATAAACAAAGTTCATGCTCAGGAGAATGGAAATTTATTTTCTGCCGCATTTACGAGACATAAATAAAAAAAGTGAAACAAAAAAAATTTCAGAAACAAATTTTCATAGCATTTGCATGAAAGTGTATTTTCGTGTTTACGTTATTTTGCATACATAAAAAGTCCATATATTGCAAGCCGGCGTATACACATACATAGGCACTGTTTCGACGTTAGGATGTTATTACCACACACACACACACACACACACACACACACACACACACACACACACACACACACACACACACACACACACACACACACACAGCAAAAATAAATAAAATCAGATTACATAAATTAAATCTAAAGGAGTATTGATATAATCAAATGTTTGGTTAATTTTATTTCCTGTAAGCGGTGAAATGTAAACCAATTTTTTCTTGTAAAAACGCACCAGCCGGATAAAAGCATAAAATCATAGCATAAAAACTAACCGACCTATCTGCAATATTTTTATGCGATGTAAATTACATTACGATGTACCAAAACACCCAGAAAAAAAACTGAAGTTATTCACGGTGGCTTTTTGCAAAAAAAACCCTTTGGTAACTATTCATCGATTTGTCAAAGACACATTTGTAATTTTTCATAATATTAGTTCACCTTCAATACCAAAGATGGCAATTTGGCTTGTACAGTTCTTATGGAACAAAAGTATTCGGATATTTAAAAAAAATATACTTAATTTTTCATTATTTACTCAGTTATTTATAATCATTAATTGGTGAGTTCTAATGAAAGTAAAATTACAATAAATGTCAAAATGTACTCCGTTTATATATAAAAAGATTTATTTGCAGTTTATTTTCGATGTGTACGAAGAATACTAGAATGCACTGTACTTATATAATATACATGTATTTCGATACATTTTGATGTATTTATATGGAAAATAAAAGCAAGACGACGTTCGATGTACAGCTTATATTTTGTAGTGGTGTGTATGAAATTATGATTTTCTTTCAATCTCTAATAAATACAATAATAAATTGTATTTGTGTTTTATTTACTAGAGAACGAAAAAATTTGTATTTTTCTAAAATATTAATACATGCCATATATGTATGTAGATATTTTGTATATGTATACTGTATGTAAATTAGGAGTAGTTTGAATGTATTATAACTATATTTGATGATAAACACAAAAATAAATGAAATTGACTATGTGTTGTTGTTGGCTTAGTGATTTAGAATAATAATAGGCAATAAGTCCGTTTATCAAAATTTCCTCGCGAGAATTGATTTTATTTTGTTTACTTTAGATTTACATCTCGTAAATCGCGAAACATAATTTTATACGAGCAGGTCTGATCGTTTGTTGTTTAAAATTACAACACAAGTTTATATTTTTTTCTATAGATTCAAGATGTATACTAGGGGCAAATTATTTAAGCAGAATGAGTACGACTTACGGCTTTCGACTCCAACTAATTTTGACAACTTTTCAATGAATACAAAAAAACTCATGTCGACTTATGTCTCGCATTTATAACCGACAACCCAAAATGCTTTAAATAAAACAGACTTCTGACGATATTTGTCGTAAGTCGAAGTCGTTATGCTTACATAATCCACCCCCAGATTCATAGTCGAGTGTGCAATATCAAAAATCTATTGAATTTAACGGCGGGGATAATAAATAAAACTATCAAATAAATTAGGATTTGTAATTTTTGATGAAGTTTTTTTTAGGATACCGGTCATTTTTCCGTGCACAAGAGGATCAAATTTTATATCTATATTAAAATATAATATATTCTGCAGTATATTTTATATAACTATAACAATTTTCCTAACTACTTCTGGCTACTAGACATCTGAAACCGAGTCAATTTTATAATTATTACAAACATGTCCTGTCCCTATATCTATCTGGTTATTTTTTAAACCGCTAGTCTTGGTCGCACACTCTAAATAATGGTGAATTAATAATAATGATATTGGCTTCTTAATTTGCAACTTTAGTTCTTCGGAACTTGCCAATAAACCTTCAATCCTAGTGTGCCATCGATACAAGTCCCATTTATAGAGAAGATCAAACAATCGTCGAAAAGCAAAGTCCTAGTCTAATAAATGACGCAGTTGAAACCAGTTCTGAAATATCGTGGCTAGATTATCGATGTTTCAAATGTACAATCAAGATCCTTTGCTTCACATTGTTTTTGGCGACGTTGGCGTGTATATGATTGATCCGATAAAGGTGCAATTCCCCGCATCCAAATTTTCATATGGCACAGCAGAACTCTCATTTTATGCTGGTCCTCAACCGTCCATAAAATGAAGAGGCCACGTCAAAAAGCGGTAACCAACTTGGGAAAGAGGCGAGTATGAACACTAAGTGGAGTCAGTATTGAGAGCCCTGACTACATCAAGCAATATTATGTAATAAAAATCACTTATGCAAATACACCAATTTCAGCAATTACCAGATTACCATCAGTGAATAAAAGGGGATCCCAAAAGACGTATTTATATTTTAACTTGTTTTACCGCAAAAAACATAAAATTCGCAAAAGAAGACAAATTAACATGTTTTGAAAAAATAGAAACAAAAATTCTTTTTAAATACAAATACAATATGTGACCTCTTTTTGACAGCTCCTAGTATTCCAGAACATTTTTGATCAAATTCTTAAATTACAGTAATTTACAGAATTCTAAAAGAACATACTCTGTTACCCGGTTCTTCATTGAGTCATCCTGGGAAAAATGGTAATTTTAATGGTTTTAAATTTAAAATGTGGACAAAGAGCGTAGCTCAAAACTGGTTCTTCTGACAAAATTAAAATTTAATGTCAAACTTATGCAAAGTATCTTAAAATGTTGTTTATTTAATTTAATTGTAAAATTGCGATTTTATTATAATTTTATAAATAAATATGCATACAGAAAATATTTGTTTCATATAAATAATTGACGTTACCGGACAAGTGGTGCAGTGGTTAAAGCTTCGGCACTTGGACCGGGAGGTGCTGGGTTCGAAACCCATCAGAGGCTAGATGCAAATCGAATTTTCATCATCGATTACGATCGGTAAACTAAGGTAATAAATACTAGGTAATAAATACTTAGGTAATAAATACAACTAAGACCCTCTGATGGAGTGCAGAATTCCGTGACACGCGCCGACCCACCTTCCATGTCAATGTACAGGTTGACATGGAGCTTGCAATGTGCAGGTGGTATACTGTAGTTGTGTGAGTAGGTGAAGAAGGTGGGTTAATGATGTGGAGTGAATGAGTGGTATCACAATGGGCCTAAAAATTGGCCTAAGTGTGCAGTAAGCAACCACTGAAACCTAAAACCTAAAAATAATTGACGTTAATTCCTTAACAAATTGTGTTGAAGAGTTTAACTCAATTTTGTCTAAATTGTCTAAACAGAACCAAATATTGGTCCTACTATTAAAAAACGGTGCAGGAATGAGAGGCTAATTGCTAATGAATATTTATTGCTATAAAATTAGTAATATACAGATCTTGATTTAACAGTCGTCTTGACAGAGAAAAGATGTAAACTTGAGGATGGGTCTTATATAAACTATCGGCTATCATAAGCTATCTTACCTTAGCAATGCTCTCGTATTCTAAAGAGTCGAATCAGTCCATATTTCCATAAAAATTTGGTTCATATGAACAGACTCATAGTGAAATCTGATGTAATTAGTGTTTTGTAGAGTGTTTGTAGTTTAGTTTTTGACGAAACATTAAAAGTTTTAATGATAGTGTGTAATTCGGTTATGTAACTTTACCTTGTGATGATTCTTGCGCTATACAGAGATTATATTTAGCTCATATATCATTCACCCTAAGTAATCGAACTTTCCTTCTCACTTACCATATGGTTGTCCTCTAGTAACTGACATTTTTGGTTCACAACGGTGATGTGAAGCACATTTTTTGGGCGATTTATCGGGTTCACTAAACGTTTGTTAAAATAAATAAGTAAATCTCAAATTCAATTATTTCATAATATTAGACAAGATAAATTGAAATTAGCTGAGACATTGTCGAGGTTCGTCCAGCCTGACCAACCTAATCTATTTAAATAGCTAATGTTTAATTTAAGATGGGCTTATAATCCCACCATATAAGAGTGAATCTAATCAAAATTGGTTCAGGCATTTTCAAATTCCATTCGACATTGTGAGCTTGTACATTCCAACTAGGATTATTAAAGAGATCGATTAAATCGTAATATCTATCGTGGAATAGCTTTGTTAAACACTGGTTGGCTTAAAAAACGTAGTGGCAGCAAAGTTATTTATAGCGAGCGCATTTTAACCACGAGTACCAATGTATGTAGAATTTATTAAAATATATGGACAGGCATCCAAATCTTCATATTTGAAGTTTATTTAAAAACTTTCAATAGGAGTGCGACAGCATCTGAATTTTATGTGCAAATTAATGAAGACTCTTAATTCAAGGTATACAGCAAAGATAAACTTTCGGTGACGTTTAAAATTACATCAAGAGTATGGAAAGGTGATCCTATCGTCAATTTTTTTAATTTATCAGTATCAGTTTGAAATGTTTTACTAAGCGGACTTAATATTTTGTGAAATTTACCAGACTTCCAGTCTACGCCAAAGGTGTAAAAACGGAAACAAAAGAAGTTTTGGTTTACAAATTTTAATGGGACCAGTAGATATTATGTATGGTATACACAAATAATGAATCATTAGCGGAAAATCAGCAATACGTACTAATCATAAGCGGGTACGATCACAATCTTTAGATCTGTCTTTAGATATTTGGGTGATTTAAAGTTATGTGCGTTTTCACCTGAAATATTAATGATTTAAAGCAATCCAGCTCAATGGGGCCAGTTCTTGAGTTGAGGTGACCATCTACTTTGCGACTCGTACTACGAGATCATTTTATAAAAAATTCATATTTCATTGAGTTGTAATAAACAACAACAACAAATACCAATATATGAAATATCAAAGAACTGAAAATAGACAACAAACCAAAATGTAAATATGTTTGTGTTGTAACCAAACGATTAGTAATATGGAAAAAAACATTTTTCATTCTTTCGTTTTACGTTATTTGCGATGCATCGCCTCAAAAAATAATAATAAAAATTTAAAAAATTAAGAATGATACATACAATTTGAATGAAAGTTCAAAATGGTACTGTACGCTCCAGTACCCCATCTAATAAATAAAATAACCCCGTTTTTTGTGTCTTAGCTTTGAAAATCGACCACGTGTTTTCTTGAATTGGGCCTTAAACTGAGGTGTGTTGATAAAATAAAAAATCTTAACGGATATTTCTAAATGTATCCCTGGAATTGCGGTGTTATACTATAAAATAAAATTATACAATTTTTTCGTACACAATAGAATTCACACCGCATAATTTTTTTGTGTGCACTTTACGGAATAAAGCAGATTAATGGCAGATTAAAGTTTGATTTTGTGTCGTTACAATGTAATTAAAATTTAATTTGTGTAACTAACATTAAGAAAAGTGAGCGTCATAAATATATATATATATATATATATATATATATATATATATATATATATATATATATATATATATATATATATATATATATATATATATATATATATATATATATATATAATATAATATATAATTTTAATATAATGTACCAAGATGCTCACTCTCCCAAACCACTGAACTGTGAATGAATTTTGAATACTGTCTGATGATTTTGCTACGCAAGTATCAGCTGTGCAAGTTAAACGTTGGTAAATATTATAAATGGATGCAAACAATTTTTTAAAAATTTTTTTATATCAAATTTAAATAATAAAATATAGTGTGTTAAAATTCGAAAAAACAGCATCGCAAGTATGGCCTAGTGCACCTAAATAATAACACCTTCACCGTTTATATGGGATATTGTACATATATATATAATTACAAAACACATTTTTATTAAGTTGCTGCTTAAAAAACTACTTCATACTAAAACTATAACATGGTATACATAAAAACAATGGTAAATGGTAATCATGGTAAACATAAAATAAAAGTGAAATAAACAAAAGTTTGTAGTCTATAGGACAAAAACAAACAGAAATGAAACTATCATATTTAGGGCGATTCCGACTAGAAATTCTGAAATAGCATTGTCAAATTAATAAGGCTAACTAATATTAATTTTTTTTACCGAAAATGGTTAATGGGATACTTTGATCCTCACACAACGATTAGTTGAGGTTATTTATAGCTTAACGTATTTCAAATAGGGCGCTTAGCATATTTAAGCGTTTGGAAACCCAGTTAAAATGGCTCAGTTAAAATGTAAATTTTTAATTTCGTAAATTAGCATTTAACTTGCAAGATCACGGATTAATAATTTAGAGCACGATGTTAAGGGAAGTGTTATTCATTTTGCGGAGGGGTTTAAATAATTTAGAATTTTTTTTGGTAAATTTGAATTTGGTATTACTTTCGAAAGGAATTAGTCGGAACTGGCAAATAAATATAATCATAAATATAAACTAGTCGTATAACTTAAGCCAATATATTATTAAATTACACCTTTTATGATTTTTTAAATCATTGTTTGATAACAAAGTATTATTGTTAATATCTTGTAAGTGTTTTTTTCATACCTGTTCATGCATGTATATTAGCTATAGCTGATTAGGAAGTTCAACTTGTTCATTGCACAAATCATTTTTATCTATAATTATTTTGGGCGTTCATGTGCATTCTACATATTATTATAGTACCTTAACTTATCCACCGTACCATAGATTATTTAATCATTAAACACAGCCGAACAGCTATATACGAATTATATACGCTATATAAATATTGATAATTTTATATCGACGCTAAATATTTTTTATGATCATGTTATAATGTTGAGCACCGCGACGATTATCATCGTCATTATCGTTTTAATAATATGATTATTATTTAGCATTTTTTATAGCGACTAGACAATATAAATTTAATTCTTTTAAATGATTTTGCCATTTATCACAAAACAAATTATATAAAAAATATCTTCGGTGGTAATAAATAATATAATTATCAATTAAATGAAAAAAAATTATTCAAAATTAATTACATCATAAATAAGAAAACCGTTTATTGTGTAGCAACGTGTGTAATTTAAGATGTTGGTTTTGTGTTTTTGGGTCGGTCAATGAATTTTGACTTTACTTTTAAATTATTATTATTTTTGTTTTAATTTTGCCTAAAGTAATTATTTTATAAACATAAGTAGTTTGTTTCTGCTTGATTGAAATATCAACTTTCTTTTTTATTGCGTTGTCGTTTGCGTTCTATGATATAATTTGGACAATTAAATATTGATCTAATTAAACAAAATTGATTAAAAATTAATACATTTTTTGATCTTGAATTGGAATTTCTTTTAAACTGTACTAATTGATTTTTATCAGTTTCGGCAAAAAATTTATTCACCTTTCATTGATTTGATTTGATCTATTTCCTTAAGCTGTGTCTTTCTTCATTAGCTAACTTTAAACAATTAAGTTAAGAAAGTTTATTAATTAAAAAAATATTTATAAAAAAATTCCGGAACCGATCAATAATATTAAACTTGTTTATGTACAATGGTATTTATCCAGATATGTATATTATTGCTCAGGAAGTTGTTAAAAACTGATTATAAGACACAAAATTTTTTGAGAGTGAATTATTTAAATGTTCGTTAGTTTTATTATTTTGGTTGGTTAATATGTTTACCAAATTTTGCAGTTGTTGGTGATTACTATACTTACTTATAATTATAAATAATATTATAAAGAATAATAATGATTGTGTTGTAATATTCAGTAGTTATGGTCTAAAGAAATTACTGCATTTTTCCAAAGTTTTATCAGTTCGAAAGTATGTATTATAATTTTTATAGAACTTCATTGATAAATTTATCTCCAATAAACTAAATTTTTATTGTTAATGCAAATTAAGAACCGTTATGAACTACTTGCAATAGGATACCATTTGAACGGACATATTCAATTTATTTATTATTCTGAACACATTCTTGATTTTTAACTCAATCTGTTATCTGCCCTTATTCAAAACTTTGAAACAGCTAATTTTGTTTAATAAATTGTCGAAATTAACACTAATTCAAATTTTGGGGAAGTGATGCCTGGTCTGGAGCCGTGGTCTTAATTTTTTTTAAGAAAATTATTCCAAATGACAAATTCTTTAAAATAATTTAATTAAATAAGGATTAATATTATCAACCAATTATAATTATCACAAAATACGCAATAGAGATGAGAACAATATTTTATGCACACAATTTAAACAGTTCACGTTATCCGCAAAACAAATATTTGCTATTGATTATGTTTACTAGAAGCGATAGCACGATCAAAGATAATATTAATAAATGCTTGCTCCTAGCATTTTGTACAAGTTTATGAACTATTAATACCATTTTCCAAAAGATGGAGCAACAATCAGCAATAATAAATCTACAGAAAATACTAATAAATAACAACAATATTCGTTGTTTTCACTTATTTGTGCTTCGTTGATAAATTATCTGACATCTGATGCAATATTTCAGAATTAGAGAAGAAGTTGATCAAAGAGAGACAATGTTTGATTATATTATACCAAGCGTGCACTTTGTAATTGTACTGTAATTAGATAACAATTAGTCAATTTTTATATTCTTTATGAAAATTTATATTAGATTTTTACTGTTAAAAAAGTATTTTCACTTTTTCTTGATTACGAAAAATTCATAAATTTTATAAAAAAATTTATAGTGGTTTCTCTTTTACTCTTATTACCTAAGAAATCATGCTGCCTTAATAGTGTCTAATTCGCCTATTCCGTATATAAAAAGTTCTTTAAAACTACTTCTTAAGGTACTACCATAGAAAAATAAGTTTATCATAGATTTCTCATTTGTATAAATCGAGAGATAAAGATGAGTTGCGTAAAAAACTTCTATAATTTCAATGCCATGATTGTATTTGTGACTACATTGCGCGCAATGTACATTCACAAATACAATCATGACATTGGAATTATCAGAAGTTTTTTACGCAACTCATTTTTATCTCAGGACTTATAAAAATTGGAAACCTATGGTAAACTTATTTTTCTATGGTACTACTTTAAAAGTAGTTTTTTATAGTTGTTTAAAAGTATCTGACGGATACTAAAAGTACTAATGGGTAAGCATTTTTAAAGTATTTTTAAAAACAAAGTTTGTGCTTTCATGAAATAGAACGCAACAAATTTATTAAATTAATTATATTTTAATTATATATTTGTTAGAAAATTATACATGATAACATCATCTTTAATTTATAGTTTATTGTTTGTATAAAATTCTCAGGTAACTATTTAAACTAAATCGTAACGAAAACCTTATGTTATTTAAAATGTTCAGCTCAACTCATTAAATTACATATACCATACGTTATTTGGTACTATCACCGATACCGAAGTTTGTATTACATTGTATAATGTATCTAAAATTACTTTCTGGTGATTTTTAAATTTATAATTAATTATATATATTATTCTTAAATTGAAATTCATCGGCTCGAAAATTTTAATGATGATTTGCAATCACATAAGTTAAATTCTAAGTGTATCTATCACAGAAAATCAAAACTTATAGCATTTTATAAATATTACACATTTATGTAATCTATTATAAATTAATTAAAAAAATTATAAATTAATTAAAATTCATTTATTTTAATTATTATTACTAAATTCAAGGTACTAGCGTATTTAGATAGGTAATCCATTTTATAAACGAAATATATTTTATATTAACATCTACAAACTATTTGTTATTTTTAAAATATCGGTTGTGTGCATGTAGAATGCATACCCTTATTTTTTTCCAAAATTTTGTTTGCCCAGTATAGGCCGCCACATGTATCTAAGGAAATAAATAGAAACTTATTGTTAGCTATGATAATTTAATTTAATTATTGATTGATACAGTGGTAAAAAGCTTTAACGAATTCAACGGCCTTTTCCCGGCATTTCCCTTTAAATAGAATTCATGGTAAAGGTCATCTGATGCTAATCAACAAAACACACTTTCGAATGAAGATGAGCCCTTTAATTTTCTAAAAAACATAGCCTAATAAAAACAGTAAGCTTGGTATTTTACATACTTATTGTTAACATGAATATAACAATATAACTTACTAATTTTGTGGCATATTTATCATCTCCTAACCGAAGTTCCACCTCACTTAGTTCTGGAATGGTTTTAATAGGAGGTCTATTAAAGATGGTCTCAAATTCAATTGAATTTTGCTTGTCTTCATCAGTCGCTTTTTCCACTGATTTGCTAATTTTTTTAACATACACGATTTGCTAATGTTTTTGACATACACGAGAGTTTCCGTAAGCATTTTGTTTTGCGCATTTCGATGAAACTGGTTTTCCTTTTCGTATTTCTCAAATTTATCGTTTAATAATTCATTCATTAAACAGTTTTTCCCCTACAAGCGAACCAAATCCAATAATCTTAACTATTTTTCTTTTGGTTGTTAGACAATAAGAATCATTTCCATTTTCGTTCGAGATATCAAGTTTTTTTAATTGTGTTAGCTTGGAACTTGTATTAGACCCTTAGATTAATTCTATTCGTTTGTATATTTCTTGTATAGTATTTTATTTGGTTCTCTAATAGTTCGTTTCAAAAACTGCATGGGTGTATGAAGTATGTATGAAGTTTTCAAATTTGTATGCGGAAAACGAATCTAATGACCCAAATTGTTTCACACACCGCGGCAAATGTAGGAGAGCATGGACATTAAAGCTTAATTTTTCTTCTCCGTATGTTAATATATTTGATCGTTGACTGTATCTTTTAAAACTATAATGCCGGTATAAAGTAGCAAACTGTTTGAATTAGGTAGCTTGCCATAAAGCTAAATCCTTGAAGATTCTACAACTTCGGCCAAATTCAGATGGGGTAAGCGCATAACACGCTGTTGTCACAAACATATAGTCTTATGTTGAATTTTTAACTGTTCCCGACTGCGAAATTTTGATACTATTTTGAATGAGAAATTCTGTTTCCTGTACGGAAGACTTTAAGACTTTAAGTGAAATTTATTGGATTTTACATGATTCTGTATTCTAAAATGAAAATACTCTCCTGCAGTTGTCTTGCTGGTAATGGTAAGTTTATTATACCAGAATCATTTAGAATTTTTAGTAAATCTTCTAAATGATTATGCGGAATTTTGTTTATCATAGTTTATGATTTTAGGTCCCTTCTAATTATTGGTTCAATATTAACATCTTCACTAACATTAGAGTCAGAAATGCTGTTGCAACAACTATAATGATTGTCAGATTCTGAATGAGAACAGTTGCTGGTATTATCAGATAATGGATTTCTAAACACATCATCAACTTGACCAGAAGAAATAGAATTCACTATATCACTGTTTGAATAATTCGAGTTTACCAAAGTTTTTGATTTGACGGGCGAACGAATCCAAATTTTGATACCTTAACATATCATTTTTGTGTACTTTCTTTTGCATAGCTAAGCGGTTTAAAAACGTCTTCTTCGACATTTCTACTAATTTAGTAATAATATAAATATCTAAAATAATAAATATTTCAACAACGTAATAAATGTTTATGACTTTACCGTTCAATTATTTTCTATTAATCTTACTTAATTTCAATTCCTTATAGTTCACTAAATGTCTTACAGTCTTACTAATTTTTATTAATATTATACAGCAAACACCACAAATTTAAAGTTTAGATATTTAATAAATCGAAAATGGTGACTAAACTTGCTCGCACACAAAAACAATTGTAATATAAACACTGTTATCATTACCAAAAAGGTGATAGAAAGAAATGCAACTTAACTCTTTAAAAAATACTAGTTTTGTGAAACAACACATGAATTGATATGTTTTCCAAAATGTAAACTGAATCAGCGTGACCAAGCAAAACGTTACCAATAAAATCCGAGCCCAAGAGAAATCGTCTGTTTTCAAGCAGCATATTTTGTAATCCGTGCATTTTGTTGAGCAGGAGTTAACCGAGCTACATTTTCATGGCATGGTAAATTATGATCATAATCGCTGTCACTGTTCTTTAACAAAAAATAGTATGGGTTCCAGACCAATGCAGTGTATTCCAGTTGAGATCGAACATAAGTGAAATAGAGTTAACATAAGGTTTAAATTCATCTGTCCTTTGACAAATCCAAACATGGCATTCGCCTATTGGCGGATATTGAATATTATACATGGAATATGCCTATTGAAAATGGCGTTTTCGACAAAGTGTTACTAAACCCATAATATCATTGACTCTTGGCAATACTATGCTGTTGACTTTGTATGAAATGATTAACGGATTCCTTTTACAATGAAAAGAGATGCTGTTGCATTTCTTTCAAGTACAGTGAGTGTCGATCACACAACTCACTTAATCTATCTAAATCTTCTTGATGCTCCTCCTTATCTAGCTTTCCATTAATAGTACACAAAAATTTCGCGTCATCAGCAAATATAAGCACGTTTGAGTTTTTGATTATCTCGGTTATTCGGTCTACGAAAACAATAAAAATCCAGGGTCCGATGTGTGTTTCTTGGGGAACGCCCGACGTAACTTTAATAACGTTAGTTTTCTCATTTCCCATTATTATAAATTGTCACCGGTTTGATAGATAAGACCTAAACCAATTTAAGTAATCCAGTGAAAACCCAAACGCGAATAAACTCGGGAGTGCTTTATGATGACAGATAGAATCAAATGCTTCCCTGAAATCCGTGTACGCACATCAATATTGATGGTGTTTTTCTATCCCGTTAATTATTTTACTGGTGAATTCTACCAGATTAGCCGATGTGGATCGGTCAGGCATAAATCCATGCTGGTTTATTGATATATGGTGCGTAATTGTTTATTTAAAGTTGTTGCATATAACTAATTCAAACAATTTAGGAATAGATGATGAGGTTGATATTCCTCTATAGCATGTGATGTCATCCCGTTTACCCGATTTAAAAATTGGTGTAATTTTTGAAATTTTCCATTTTTTGGGAAACACGTTGTGCTTAAGGAGTGATTGTATAGGATGGAATCCTTCCATAATGGAATTGTTAAAATGCCAACGTACTTCTTCAGAATTGAAAATGATATATTGTCAAGACCATAACCATCTCCAAACCCCTTTAAATCCCATAAAATATTGTCTTCAATAATAACAGGAGGAGTTATTGATGTATTGTTATTGCCGGGTTTGTTCATACAATCCACTATGCTTGGTCTATACATTGATTGGAAATATAATGCGAATATGTCAACTATATCTTTGGCGTTTGAGGAGCTGGTATATTGTTGTAGGTCATATTAGCAGAGTATCCTTCAATTTCAAAGATTTCCTATCTGTTGTTAGATTGCATGGTAAAATGCAATTTAGTTCCTTGTCAAAATTCCAGATTATTTTTGGAATCACCAAGCCCAAGAACTAAATCTGACGAGTCTATTGTATTAACAACTTCACCAATAGCATGGATGCAGGTTGCGTAATGATCACTATTTGATTGAGGTGGTATCTATGCTGCGTAGATGATTAAATTTATTTCGTTGATTTTCATTTTTACGCCAATTTATTCGACTCTCGACGGGGCTAAAATTACTGGCTTAGTATGCCACCACCCGATTTCTTTGATCTCGTTCCGAGCAAGCGATCGCATCTGTAAACAACGTAATCGTGGCCAAAAAATGTACTGCTCCGTATGCCGGGTTTTAATGAAATTTCACAAATTACATATATAAGGTAATTTGATTTTAAGGCGAAGTTATAAAATTGTGATGCTTTTGATTCGCTGAAAGTACTCGTGTATACTGCTATCGAAAAATAATATTTTTATGGTATCGTAGAAATAAATTCTTTCGTAGCTATATTGAAGGAATTTTTTTGTTAAATGTAGATGACAGATTTTTATTAAATGTAGATGGAGAATAGATTAAATTGTCTGGCTCTCACCCAGAAGGAACTTATACAGGGTGTCCAATGTCATGATCATTTTTCTTCGAAGAAAAGTCATTTAAACATATGCCCGGGAATGGACTGTTACCCACTTAAATTGCATTTCAAATTTTTTAGCACGGCAAATCACCTTGGATTATGTAAATGCCAAATTTTCTTCTAAGAATTAAGAAAAAAAAATTGTGCGCAAAATAAAAAAATCATTCATATTTTCTCAAAACAATCATTTAATAATTTCTGTTTTTTATTTTAAATTTAAATTTATTACTCCGTTTTTTAACTAATCACGCATGGTTTATGAGATAATAACAATTCAATATTGTACTTATTGAAAAAAAATTATTACTAGTTATTCTAAGTAAAAAATTTATTGTACGATTTGCTAAGTTCTGAACATGACAAACAACTGTTGGAGCCGGGTTCTACTGGCAGTAAACATGTTGAAATTTCCTAAATATTCTATTTTGTTGCCGGCATTATTTTTTCGAGCAATCAACTGCGCCCTAGTCTGAATGTTTGTTGCGTAGACCTCTTCTTTCAAATATTCCAATACATAAAAATCTAGTGGAGTTAAATCTGGAGATTTAGACGACCAGGCTATAGTTTCGTTGTGACCAATACATCGCCCTGGATAATTTATATCAAACCAATCACGAACTTGTGTTCCACAGTGTGCAAGAATTCAATCTTGTTGATTCAGGAAAGTATTGCTCATGAGGAGTGGAACTGAATCTACAACAACTCTGACTTGTTTCATTCAAAAATTAAAGACAGTTTTAGGAGTCCAATCTTTCAGGTAGTAAAATTGGTTCGATAAAATTATTTCCAATTATATCACACCAAACAATAACACTAAATCGTTTTTGAAATCATGATTCTCTTTTAACATGTGAATTTTCTGTCTGTGCATAAAATGGATGACAAATATGAAGGGTTGTGTTCCTCGTTGTTTAAGAGTAAACGACGGATATTTGCTCTCTTTGGTAAATCGACCGGTAATAATTCCCGGTATTGAATCTGGCTAACATTTTCATATTCATAAGGAAACAAAGATCCGCGTTCTCGTAATCGTCTGTGAACTGTTTCAAACATTATATGATCTAGTACCCAACTATTTTGATAACGGTTGCGTATTTACGCTCTGTGCAGCTCGTCCATTTACGTCACACAAACCATAAATAAAATGAATATAGGCGAGTTCTTCTAACGTGTAGCGTGTCATTTTATTATTTCAGATTACAAACGCGCAAACAAATTTGTTTTAATAAAGTTAGCAACGTTTTTGTAATACATTTTTACTAACGATTAAAAAGTATTAACAAATGCAACCGTCAATTGCTAAACTGTTTTTTATATATTGTACATCGAAAAACGATTGTTTTGGTTTTTCATAATTTTCAACAAGTACATTTATTTATAAAATAAATAAAGAACAGTGATACATTTTGATAAATTAAATAAATTTTTTACTTATATAACAACTTATAATATTTTTTTTTCAACAAGTACAACATTGGATTGTTAATAACTCTTTCTCCTCAAATTTAAGTAAAGCTTTAGAGAATACAACTAAATAGACAAATTGAAAAAATATGCGTTTATTCACCAATAACCAGTACTTCAGTGTGATTTTCAAACATTATAGTATTAATCCATTAGACTAGAAGAAATGAACCGAATTTAAAGGTTCGTATTTTGGTTTAAGACACATTTTAGGTACATTAGAACAATATATTTCTTTCTATTTACAATGACTTTTGTTGTGTTTGTTCTGTTCACTAGTAACAAAGACTAGTAACAGAAGACTGATTTTTTCAAATCATTTCTTTCGAATTTTCCATCTTTATCGTAGAATCAAAAATTCAAATAAAGCAATACATTTATTGTCTGTCTAATAACAATACCTTCTTAGGTGTCTGTAACCGGATCAATCTCAGTCATTAATCAATAGCATTTCCCCCCCAAAAAGGATTGAATCACATTAAAGGGTGTTCCATCTGTTTGTTTTTTTTTATATTAAAAAGAACACATAATGTATGTGGAAAATTCAATTTTTTTTTTATTAAAAATGAAAGTTGATTCTATGCCTTTTATGTATGCAATACAACGGACCTACATCAGAACATCAAAATTTTTGATGACTTTTTCCAGTAAAAGCAGTTCAATGGGCTCAATTTGAGCTCGATTTTTGTTCTTAAGATCTTGAATTGCTTGTGGATCATTGCTATATACTTTATTTTTCAAAAAAACCTCAAAAAAATAATCTAATGGTTTCAAATCGTTTGATCTTGGTGTTCAATTGACATTAGAATTTCTTGAAATTATGCGACCATCGAACTGGGTTGCCAATAAGTCGAGTGTTTCACGATTTGAATAACATGTGACGATCAATCGTCATAAGATAAAGATCATCTGAATCAATTTCCCCAATTTAGGCCACAAGAACAATCATTTTCGGAATAAGCTTAGATAACCAAGACGTGTTGTTGTGTTGTAAACGAACACATGACTAAAAATGGCATAGTTTTGATTTTTAATTTGTCAAAGAATTTTCGGGTTGCCGCCGCACAATAATTATTTTTTTGAGCTGAAAAAAGCAACAGATGACACACTCTTTATTTTAACTCCAATCAAATATTAATCTTAAACCACTCACTGCTTTTACGAGCAATTAATTATTTACTTTTTTACTAATTGAGAAATTTCGATGCTTCTATTTATTCACAAAATGATTATTTTTGGTTGTAGCGTTTCTAAAACTGAATATTGTACACATTTGCAACGATTTTTAAATTTAAAAAATAACGGTTAATATTTAAATGTCTTTTTTGGGATTACAATGATTTTAATGAAGGTATACCTTCTAGCTTAACTTATAATGAAACGAATGAGAAATGCATTTTCTTTTTTCATAAACTTAAAATTACACATTGCAATTTTTATTGATATTATTTTGGTAACACTTACAAAGATTGTAAACTTGTCATTTCAAAGTTATTATTCTAATAATTATCTTTAGTCAAACTAAATGCTTAATATTTTAGGTCAGATAACCTTTCTTATAAACCATAGACTTCATTTAATTTAATTAAGATTTGTCGCTGCCGAAAATAATTATTTGTAACTTATTTATTAGCAATCAATTGGTCATATTCTGAACTCCCGCAATTTTACTATCAACACGATAAATATAAAATATTTTACTTATCTTGATTCTAGAATTGGTATTTAATTCTAAATTCTTACAATGTAAAAGACGACAAATTATTTTGAATTTACCAAATTATGTCCGTTCTGTTTTAATACACCACACTGAATAAATGTATGTATATGTATACGATATAGTTTTAATAATTTAAAATTATTAAAATTCAGCTCACATGATATCAAATAGGCGTCAATGATATTGTTTCTAACATGTAATCAAATAATAAATTTCCTAGTAATATACGCGTTTATTATATTGTCTAAAATTAATTCCAATTTATTTTAACAATATCTTATTTAGGCATCTTCTTTATAACATTATGTTAATTTTTTGGAAATTTTTAATCCGACGGAAATTTAATATGAAGGTATATACATATATACATACTCGTTTATGCTTGTACAATGTATGTAATTTAAATTAATATGTTGCTGCATATTACCACACGTAATACATACGAGATAAGTTTAAATATATAAGAACAATTGCTTTTGCAAAAATCTATTATGTTCTATTACATCCCAAAAATTGGTCTACACAAGAAATACAAAGAATTTGTATTAGTATAGAATCTGTAGCTACCAGCGCATATTATATTTTATTTTAATTTATTGTATTTTGTATGCCTGAGGGGGTTTTACTTGGGTTAGTGGTTGGTTTAATCTCAAGAGCTTTCTTATTTACAATATGGATGTCTGTATGTATTCGTATTTTAATTTTTTTTGTTTAAAAATGGTCGTTTAACCCTCAATCTGTGCATAGCTTACCAAGACGTTGTTTGTGCACAGGGCTCCATCTGACCCCACATAAATTATGGTGCATTTTTTATAAAAATAATTAGATATTGTTGTTTTTTCATCCATTTTTTATAATGTTATAACAAAAATAAAATTAATTCAAACAGACAATTCATAAATTCAATCAATATATCACATTAATATAGTTTAAATCAAAATAATAAATAAAATCAGTCAAATTCATTAAACATATAAATTCATGATACATGACTTTCTTCGGTCGAATCGTGTTCACCTTCTTTGAAGCATTATGTAAACACGATTTTGACATGACTGGGACATGATGGCTGTTTACAAAAATGACATTGTGATTTAGTTTTACCATCGGAAGATCGAGGGCACAAGTATAGCATCGTAAACGTTTATTAGTACCTGGGACCACCGCTTGTTTTGTTGTTGGAAAGCGTCTGCATCTAAAATTTTGTATCCAATTAGATTGATCGCGGTTTTCACATTTTTTTTAAATTTGTGGACTGGATAGTCGCTGCAGCACATTTTTCTGAATCAACTGCATAGCCAGTTCTTTCAAAAAAAAAAAATCTTCTCTCCGATAACTTTCGTTTCACATATACCTGAGGATTAGCACTTTTGTGCAAGTTGTAAGCTGCTACACCAGCAAGATCAACCATGTTAAAAAATACATCGATTTGTTTTCGTTTGCAAGTATAGGTTCTTACAAGCTTATCGATATTATCAACCGCACTCTTCGTGGCGTGTAATCTAAGATAATATTTGGTTTGTTTGAAGAAAGTATAAAGTTGATAGCAATAGAACGTAAGTAGGTGCTTATAAGGTGGTCGAACATTCGCTAAAACCATGTTCCGCTCAACACGGTATGCCGCTAGTTTTTAATCGCTCTTGTCTGGTTTGGTAGTTATCAAACCGTAAAAATCGCAATAATTACTGGACTCTATACAAAGGACGGTTGTCTATGCGGTAAAGCTCATCCAATCGCCCGTCCCAATTTTTATGAACCACGGCATATATTAAAGTTCCGAATAGAGCGTAAATCTATACTCTATTGTTCATCGTATAAAACTTGCTTTTCTGTTGTTATCAGCCACTATTACGTTTACCAATGTGTCTGATATACATTGTTGAAATGCCAACAATGGTGTAGTTAAAATTTGAGTGGTATGTGCAGTTAGACCTTCGCTTTCTCTTAGTATCAGAAAATGACGCGTCCTGGTCACATCAGGCGAAATTGGACTCCATTTCCGAGTAAATTTATATTGTCAACATCGCCATCGCAATCGGAAAAATGCATTACAAAAGTGTCGTCGGCTATCTCGTCTTCGCTGCTTGGCTGCTTTGCCCTTTTCGTGCCATTTTCATCAAACACACACAACTCAAATTTTTTCAATATTTATTATTTACGCAATTTTTATCAAACATGACAAAGTAACGCGAAAATTCAAAAATAATTATATATATTCACTTCTATGTGCATTATATTGTATGATACAAATATATATATCGATGTATGAGAATGAGAATATAGAATCGAATAGTAGAATATTCTTTATAATATCGCATTTACATATATAGAAAATTGTTTTCTTCTGCAAATTTTTGTAGGTAAGTAAATAAGAAGCATCCGCTATATAAAAATATTCAATATGCGAGAAAGAAATAAACATATACGAGTATAGCAATGCCATAATTTTTTATAGGAAAATTATTAATTTATTTTTAATTAATTCAAATGCGAAATTTACATTTATATCTATGGCGTCTGTTTTTATTATGAATCCTTAACATTTATATATATAAAAGATTTTTTTTGTTAATTTTAAAAATGTTGCCATAAAAATGCATGTAAATATGGTATACTTTTCTTTTTATTTTTTTGAAAAACGCCTTTCTCTTTCCTTCTATTTCTAATAACGAGAAAGTATACGAAGAACAGTACATTTGCATTCCATATGCATGCACAATAAATAGATTTTTTGTCGTTATAATGTACAAAATCGTAGAAGAAACATAAGGGGTCACTTTGACCCCAGTGCACAGAAATGTGCTTGCCTTTTTTAAATCAATCCTATTACCTTAAATAACGTCAAATTTTTCAAATTTAACAAGCTTTCAATTGGATTCTATGTAAAAGTTTTTAGTTGAGTCTATCTAAATTATTCGTACTGTTTGTTTGTATTACAAAAAATATGATTGTTTAGGTTTTAAAAACGATTAGGGTCAATATGACCCCAATGCACAGAGTAAGGGTTAAAACACCATATAATCGTTTCAAATAAAGAGATAATTGATGCTGAAACTTTTATATGTTGTAATTATTATGTTTTGTTTGTATGGTATAAAAAATATCATTCGTTTAATTCGTATTACATATTTTTCCGTATATAAATACATGATACAAAAAGCAAGCATTTATAAGGCCAGATCTATTGCATATCCATAATTCCTCAAATACTAACACCACAATCCCACACATCATAAGATAGATACAGACTCGTTATGTTCATAGATCTTATTAAAAAAAATTACCATAATAAAATTCCTTATTGAACATTCAATTTATTTTCTTATCACAAAATGGTATCATATTTCTCAAATAACGAAGACAAATTTTCAACAAGCGCTACAATAAAATTTCCCACAGTAGAAATATGTACACACTCGTATGACAAAAATAACCAATTGCCACTGCAATTCATTTTCCATTCAAATTGTATAAATACGACATTTTAACAATTTAATTTATTATCATCAACGTTAGAAAATTCTACCCTAGAAATAGCTATCATAATTTAATTATATATATATATGTGATAAAAATCAAAATGGCTGTAATAATATAAAAAAATTGACTTGCTTGAAAATAAAATCACGGAAAAAGGAATATTCGATTATTATAAGCTACCACGCGCGTCCCTTATTTAATGTAGCACTTAGTTATCATAATTTACTGAATAGGCAATTATATACTCTATATATACACAAATTGGTTTTAGGGTTGCTATAGTTAAATAAAATAAGGGAATACAATTAAACAGAAACAGTTATTTTATGATTTGATTGGACGAGAATTTACAGTGATAAATTAAATAAGGACATATTGTAAAAGGGTTTAGTTTAAACGTTAATATAATTGCTTTTGAACTGCATATCAAATTTATAACATGGAAGTACTTAGTTTGGAGAACCATGTTAAAGGTTAGGTCTTAAGAGTAGTTTTTACTAAAGCAAAGTAGATTATGTAGATTCTGTAAGCATTTATATGAGAACATTTTCTTCTAAAGTTTTTTATATATAATAGTTATTCTGTATATCTCATGCTTAGTATTCTTTTTCTGTCCACCAAACTTACTTCTATTCTTAATTTTCTGTTTTCTGTTATTAAAGCCCCAACCAGCGAGAACTTAACAACTTAAGTTGTGCTCCATTTGTACCACTTAGGGGAGCGGTACAAACAGCGTGTAAGTTAAACTCTTAAGTGTTCGCTGGTTGATGCATAACGGTTAAAGTTAGAAAAGTTGTGGAAGTGTGATCGGAGCAAACAACTACTCGACTCAAATTTATTTCACAATAATAAACTTAAACTTAGGCGAGCAAGCAAAAAGGTTTTGGTCAGAGCATTGAATTTAGTTTTTGGGGTTAAGAATGGGTATACATATTATCAAAATTTTACTTCATATTCTAGCTTTAGTGATAAACGATCAGAAAGACTGCCGAAAATATTTTTTTTTTAAGTTAGGCCATTTTGAATACTCGAATTGCAGTGTATAATTAATTTCAATTAGTGAACGAGAACCCATTACAGCAAATGCTTGACCGAAAAAGTCATTTATAAGAGAAACATTTAGTTGTAAATTGTAGGTAAAAGTGCTTTCTGCTTAGATAAATAGATGGAAAGGTAGAAGCTTCTACTTTGGTATGTTAAATTTCTGAATCAAAGACGGCTTGATAAAATATTCACTTTTATTGATTTGTGTCGAGTTTATTATAATGTACATTAGCGATATCTAAGCCAAAGTTAATTGAAAATTATACGTTATTAATGTATTTAATCTAACGCCGTTGTTCATATCGTGCTTATATGGAGTACTACTTTTAAGTAATCCAAGTTTCAATGTTGAATAAAATTAATAAGAATTTACAATAAACGCTTAGACGAACGATTTTTAACCCTGTGATCTGAATTTTGAAATTTAAACTGATTGATACAGACAAAACTACAACGTTGGGTACAATAATCGTTCGTCAACCTTAGCCACATCAGTAGTGAGTTACGAATTTATCATTGTAAGAGAATAACTAAAATTAGTCCGAGCGAACAAAATTAGAATAATGTTTCATTAGAATAATGTGCTTGAACCGTATAATACGTTGCTTTATTTATTTTAAAAGCAAGCTTTTTAACTGAAAGCTCATCAAATATTATTTGGGCATAACATCAGAAAAATTTGTGGAAAGTTTGTTGTTCCGCTGCACGATTAGTATGTAAACCAAAGTTTTGAAAACCATAGAGAAGTAAATTTTTTTGTAATAAAATTACTCTTAGCCCTTGTAAATACGATCGATATTTGTAATAATAAAGAATGGAGATTAATATCTAAGCAAGTACGGGCGGATTGAAAATGAAACTACCTAGCGCTAGATGGCAGTACAAACACAAAAAATTTTCGTTTTTTAGAAATTGCGATCCATCAAACGTCAGCTGTAAAATTTCACCCAAATTCATCAATTAGTTTATTTGTTGTAGTCGTTTGAAGTAAGCAACTTTTGTGTTTCTTGAAAAATGGAAAAAAAGCGAATTTCGTGCAGTGATTAAACACTATTATTTGAAAGGGAAAACGGCGAAAGAGACAAAAGAAAAGCTCGATAAACATTACGGTGAGTCTGCTCCGTCAGATTACATGGTAAAATATTGGATTGCTGAATTTAAACGCGGCCGAAGAAGCACTGCAACAATACCATCAACAGGAAGGCCAAAAGAGGTGGTTACTGAAGAAAATATCAAGAAAATCCTCGATATCGTTATGAATGATCGCCGAGTCAAGTTGCGTGAGATTGTTGAAATGGTAAACATATCATATGAACGTGTGTTCAACATTTTGCATGAACATTTGCATATGAAAAAGCTATCGGCAAGATGGGTGCCGCGTTTGCTCAGTGTCGCACAAAAACGAGTTCGACAGACCACTTCACAGCGGTGTTTGGACATGATACAGCGTAATCCTGTTGATTTTTGGCGTCGATTAATTACTGTTGATGAAACGTGGGTCCATTACACACCTGAAACCAAAAATCAATCGAAACAATGGGTGGAAGCTGGTGGAAGTGCTCCGAAGAAGGTAAAGGCAGTGAAATCGGCTGGCAAGGTTATGGCCACTATATATTGGGATGCACACGGAATATTGCTCATCGATTATCTTAAAAAAGGATCCACAATCACAGGAAAGTATTATCGTGCATTATTGAATCAATTGGTTGATGTAATCAAGGAACGATCCAAACGACCACATATAAAGAAGAAAAAGTGCTCTTTCTTCAAGACAACGCACCGGTTTACACAGCATTAGATACGATGCTAAAATTACGTGAAATACACTTCGGATTGGTTGATAATCTACCTTATAGTCCAGATTTAGCTCCTAGTGACTTTTTCCTGTTTCCAAACTTGAAAAAATGGCTCGCAGAACAAAGATTCATCTCAGACGAAGAAGTGATTATCGAAACTAACGCGTATTTTGAGGGGTTCCCGAAATCGTATTATTCAGATGGTATAAAAAAGTTGGAATATCGTCTTATTAAGTGTGTCGAACTAAATGAAGACTATGTTGAGAAATAAATGGTTTTTGGCAAAAAAAAATTTTGTTTTCCTACTTAGGTAGCTTCATTTTCAATCCGCCCTCGTACGTAAATTAAATTGTTAGTTTCATTAAAAGTCGTAGGTCCTACATACTTTTTATCTCGTCTAACAAATTTAGACAAACAGACTATAGTAGACTGATAGACTCTACTTGGGATAGATACATCCTCTGGCTAAAATAAGTTGGGTTTATTAAACATAAATATCACCGAATATGGATTTTTCGTTGCCTTGTTGAACAACTAATACAACACATTTATTTTCACCTTATTCTTAAAAAGTGAGGTCGCAGAAAAAGCAACATATGTAACGTGGCTAAACTGTACATTACTAAAAATAATGGACAGGTTAGCCTCGGTTATCAGAATATTCTCGCATTGGCTTCTGAGCGGTGATATATAGCTGGCTTGAGCTCAAAGTGGTTGGCGTGGGGTTTTCAGAGCTTACGAGGATCTTGCACACCGCTATTAATAATAATAATAACTAGCTGACCTGTGACTGAATAATCAGTCACGTGAATACATTTTATTGAATTTTTGGTTAAGAAATGTTTAAGAAGAGTTTTTAAGATGTAAATTTTATGCACTTTTATCAAAAATAAAGTAAATTCATATATTTTCCTAGCATATCTTTTCCTAGCGCTAGGAAATTTTCTGCAACCATCTGAGGTACCCGTTTCGGGTACTTTCCGGTGGATTTTTTCCGATTTTTCTAGCCTGCGCACAGCGCAATATTTGTGTCGACTTACCCTGAAAAAATCTAACGGATCGGATCATGTTTAGGGGTCATTTTAGGGTTGAGTATGAACAAATTAAGAGTATTAATATATAAGATATTGAAAATTCTAATAATAACAAATACTCAAGTGTATTTAAATTTCAAGAAAAATATATTTAAATAAAAGTTAGAAACAAATTGAATAATAATTATAATAACTAGAAAATTGCTTTATCAATTACTACGTTAAGTAAACATATTACTAAGAAAAAATATTATAATACTGATCAATTAATAAAATAATAAAGTTAAATATATATTGAAGAAATTATATTTTTGCCAAACAAAATACAAAATTTTGTGATAGATAAGATAAGGATAAAGTGAACAAAAAACTATAACGGTTTGAATAGAATATCTCTGAGTAATACCACGCCACGTGTCGGTACCTGTAAAATAATTTTTTAGATTCGGGTAACGCCGCAAGTAACGAACTATGACTATTATTTTCAAACGGTAACTTATACACATTTAATAATTAATTAAAGAGAGATTATTATTTGGTTTTCTTTTAACTTAAAGAATTCTAAATACAAACAACAAAAAAATACACGCACGCTAGCATGTATCTGAGTTTAACACAAAAGAATATAATTTCGAACGGATAATATGCCCGGCCACCCTAATGCAGTTATACAAAAACAAGACTCGAGATATAATAAAATGCTTAAATCCATCCGCCGTATGTCTTGTCCGCGACACGCACGTTTTTTCGGTAAAAACTGTACTTGACTCAAAGTTGATGGTCGCCAATTCCACTTCTCGGTATCAATATGATGTAACCAGCAGTTTTAATACTAAACTACTTCTAATTTTCACCAACAAAAAAACATTAAACTTAAATCACTGTAAAGCTATAAGGAACGTACCTTGTTGTATCTTAAACACTTCGAGAATTAAATTAATATTTTGGCTCACAATTACGACTTACATAGTTTTCTGAATCGGCCTCAAACGACCATCAGCCTAACACATAAAATTATTAATAAAAAACTTCTATCCGTTTTAATGCAATTTAAATTTTCCAGATAGACTTAATTTTTTTTTTGTTTATTATAATTGACGATTACATTAACGATCATTAAGCATTAATTTCTTTTGTGTAATTATCAAAATCATCAGACTGATCTAATCTCCTCCTGAGATTAAACCTCAAGTTTTTAACCCAATCTCGATCGATTAGTGGTCCACCATAAAAAATTTCAGGGTTTCGTCAGAGCGTATTATTATTTTTTCTCGGAAGTTAGAAGTGTTAGGATTGGGAAGGTTTTTCATTTTTACAAGACTTTGCGTATTAATTTGTTGGCCGTTCTCATTTTTGCAAGTATTTTTGCCTATAATTCTAATAACGTGAAAGCCTTAAATAAAATAAAACCCCGTTACGAAATCTGCAGTTAATGTAAATTAAGCAAATTGTGGATAACTGTTCTACCGCAGCGGTATAAGTCTTGGCAAATGAAAGATGGTTAAACACTTTTAAATGTAGTATCGCGATACAAGTGTGACCAAAACTAGAATTAATACGCTCCCTTGCGCTAATTTTCTTACGAACACGATAGATAAGGCTAACTTATGACATACTCATGGCAGACACTATCTTCCTTGGAAAAAACAAGACGGTTTGATCTGGAAAATTACTTCTGAAGCTGCGCAGACATGAAGAAGGAGTAAACATTCACTTTATCTGAAAGATATGATAGCCGTATGTTTTGATGCTTGATCTGATCCGGTTCAGTTTGGATTTTAGAAATAACACACAGACGCTTGTTTGATTTCAAATCAAAATTTGTCCAATCCAAAACAAAATTGAGATCTGAGTCTTTTGCGTGGAATTTGAACTAACGCAAGACTAATCGGTATCATAAAACGCAGCAGATATTTCACGATTTATATATCTCTGAATGTTTCTTGTAGATTTAGAAAAGAAATCAGCTTCAAATAACCTACAACACGCATTATCAAATAAAAACATATAAATCTGTCAACTTTGGTGCGTTTGCAGCGTTATCGAGTAGAACGGAAAGCACAAATTTAGTTTGAGAAATAAAATGGTATTTCCAAAATTAAAATGGTATCTACGAGTAGTATTTCCTTTTAAAAAATTCCTCATTTAAGCTATATTCGCCATTTAAAGAGTGGACAAACACTGCAGTTTAGTACCTAGAGATTCTTTCCTTATTAAAAAATACTTGATTATCTTCAGCATATGCAACTAAAACCCAAATAATACTGAGTGTACAAACGTATTTCCGACCTTTTTAGAGGTGTCGTTAGTTAAAATCACTGCTTGCATATTATTCAGTCGGGCAATTGTAATTGAAAATCTCGAATTTTGTGCCATAAAACAGCATTTGCGGGAAGTTTTACTTCATTATTTTTTGTTGAAGAAAAGTGCAGCGGAAATAAATCGTTTGCTTGTGGAAGTTTACGGTGAACATGCTCCATCGAATACAACATGCAAAGAGTGGTTTCAACGATTCGAAGTTGGTGATTTTGACGTAAGAGACAAAGAACGTGAAGGCGGACCAAGAAAATTTGAAGATACAAAATTGGCAGAATTGCTTGATGTGGGCCCTTGCCAGACCGAGAAACAATTAGCAGAAGAGATGAATATTACCCAACAATGTGTTTCGCAACGTATGCATGCAATGAGATTGCTTCAGAAGCTGGGAAATTGGATGCCACACAAATTGAAAGAACGGGACATGGAACGTTGGAAAACTATGTGCGAATTGTTGCTGCAACGACAACAAAGGAAGGGGTGTTTGCATCAGATCATCACTGGGGATGAAAGTGGATCCGTTATGATAATACAAAGTGCAAACCAGCGTAAGTCAAGCCAAATAAAACAGGGCCGTCGTCGAAAAAACCAAATATTCATGGTTCGAAGTTAATGCTTTGTATTTGGTGGGATATGATCGTTTATTATGAGCTGCTGAACGAGCGTGAAACCATTACGGGGCAAGTTTATCGACGACAACTATTGCTTTAAAGCAAGTTCTAGCTGCAAAATATCCGGAATTGGCCAAAAGGCACGATAAGATTATTTTGCAACATGACAACGCTAGGCCACATGTTGCTATACCTGTCAAAAACTACTTGGACAGGCAGAACTGGGAAATTCTACCCCATCCACCGTATTCACCAGACATTGCTCCCTCTGATTACCACTTGTTCCGGTCGATGCAATTTATCATCGAACTTCATATGAAAACGTCAAAAAATGGGTCGATGACTGGATCGCCTCGAAACAACCAGACTTCTTCATTCGGGGAATTCGTTTATTGCCTAACGATGGGCGAAGGTTATAGCTTCCGAAGGCGTATACTTTGAATAAAACATTCTTTCATTTTCTACACAAACTAATGTCTTTTATTTCACTAAAAAAAATCGGAAGTACGTACAAATGTACTTCCGACCTTTTTTAGTGAAATAAAAGACATTAGTTTGTGTACTACCCAATACTTGAAAGAAGAGTTACTTGTACTTTTTTAATGTAGCATTTTGAAAATGTTTATATTTATAATAATTAATAAACAAATACGATTTTTGAGTGATAATTTTTCAATAAATTAAAAATAAAATCATTGACAAAAAACGTATTTATATTACGATGATGTTTGTTGGCTTGTTTTTTTAAGTTTTTTGCAGTCAGATATCGATTGCCAAATAACCTAAATAAAGCCACTCGTGCTCGCAATTTATTTCACGTGGACACCCAGAAGAGACACAAGTTCCTCATGCAGTATTATTTAATAATAAGTCAGTATACTCTTAATGTACTGAGTGTAATCTCAGGCCCTTTCCGAAATAAATACTGATTTGCAATTTTTGTGGTGAATAAGTTGCAAAAATAGTTTTTTCCATACGAAACAAAATTATTTTTATTGCTTTGACATTTCGAAGTAAATAAATAATCCAAATATGTTCGGATGGTTTTGCTTACCGCTTTAACAGCAAATTCTTTTCAAAGTAAATTTCGATCTTATATCAAAAAAATGCCTGCCAAATTTTTTACCTAAAGCTTAGTACTGAGTTCAACGATTTTTTCCATTTTCACACACACAACACTCATATCGACTCATTCAAACGATTAACCAGTAACTGCGCGCGATGAGTACCTTTCACACATGTGCAAACACACTTCCTCGCTTTTGTTGACGAGTGCTGCCATCTTCATGTTGAGGCTGGAACCTTTCAGACAGCCCCCGCATATATATATATATATATATATATATATATATATATATATATATATATATATATATATATATATATATATATATATATATATATATATATATATATATATATATATATATATATATATTTATATATATATATATATATATATATATATATATATATATATATATTTATATATATATATATATATATATATATATATATATATATATATATATATATATATATATATATATATATATATATATATATATATATATATATATATATATATATAGACAATATTTAATGTAAGTAATACAGCATCAGTCGTTACGACCTGATTGATGAGAGGACTGATTTTTCAAATCAATAATATCATCCGTTCGAAACTGATTTGTTGAGATTCTTACAAATTTTCCGTCTATGAGTCAAAAATTCAAAAAAATGTATGTTTTGAAATTTTCTTTAATTTAATAAACCAGTTAAAAAGTGAATATTCGAACTACAAACTTTTACAATTTGCGTGACAATCATAACAGTCTGGTAGCCAGTGAATCGTTTCATCTGATAAACTAAGTATCCTGGGGTGACATGTTACAACATCACATTTTCGATAATTTATCGAAGTTTGTGTCTCGCTTCTCTCAGAATAAAATGGGATACTCTTTCATTTTTTATAACCAGCCTGCTAGATTTAAAAATTGCGATATTTCTACTCCATTGCTATCGTCAAATAATTTGTTTTCGATCCTTGAACGAAATTGAAGAGAAAGGTACTGCTCATATTTATTTTAATCGTTTGAGATAGCAATAGTACAGAAATAATTCATAAACGAAACAGTCGCCAATTTTAGTTTAGGAGAGGGAGACATAACGTTCGCTAAAGTATCGAAAATGTGATGTTATAACATGTCACCCCTGACTTGACGATCTTATTTATGTCCCATTGCCTACTGCCTAGGCAAACTGTACACCATGATTCGCCAAATGTAATGTAAAATTATGTACAATAAAAATGATTTACATGGTGTAGAAAGAACTCACGGGACACCTTTCGTTTAATAGGCGATACTCAATGCTAATCATATCGTTCGCTCACTCTAAAAAATCGATGTTAGCAAAGAATTATTGGGAGGTAGTCTTAAAATATTTCATTAGGCTTTATCACTATCTACTATAGTTTACATTTATTGTTTGATTTGAGTTGAAATTAGCAAATTTAAAGTCCTAAATTTGTTGGCATATTATAATTTTTTCTTATATTGTATAATTTCAGGTAAAAGTTTGGTTCCAAAATCGACGAACGAAACACAAACGCATGCAACAGGAAGAAGAAGCGAAATCAAATGGTCAAAATCCAAACAAAAATCCTTCTAGTCCAGGCGGCAATAGCAGTAGTCAAATAAGTTACGATGAAGACGAACTAATCGATATGGATGACTGTCCTAGTGACGAAGATGAACATTTGCAATGAAATTTGTATCAAGAGCGGAATAATATCATCGCTCTTGATTAAGAAAGCCTCTATACATACTACCGCTATATTTAAATGAATGCCACGTCATATCATCATTTTGAAATTAGAATCGAAATCCTATTAATTTTAATTTAAAAAATAAACAAAACACCTATGTATATTTAATTTCTTGCTCTGATTATACTCGTAATATAATTTAAATAATTTTTTTTATTTTTTTGTGATAAACTTAAATGTAATAAATCTACATTATAATAAATTTAATTTTAAAGAACAAAATTAATATAATATGTAAATTTAAAGATGAAACATAAAAACTTATGTGTGTACTTAAGAGAAGATATGAAATTAAAAATTTAGTAATTTAAAAAACAAATTACATATTTTTTAAATAAAATATATGCGTTATATAACAATGTCATATTGACATTTGTAAATAAATTATAATAAGTATTTTTTTTATTATATTAGCATTATTATTATTATTATTATATATATCCAAAACAAAAATAAAGTAATTTTGTTAAATTAATCGATTAATTAAATATATTTCATATAATTCTAAAATAAGTATCCTATATTATTTTTTCCCATCAATTTGTATTGTTTCAACAAATTAGAATCGTGACTTATAGTATTAATTGGGCGAAGATGTAAACACTGGAAGTTTCATCTATTTGTTTCTGTATTCAATTTCTAACTTATTGGTTTATTATAACATGAATAGTTTAACTTCTATAATTGTGTCTACTAATTGAAATAAATAAACCAATTTGATGACACATGAAATATAGGGTAATTTAAAAATCTATTTATACAAAATTATAAAAATTGTAATTAAATGCAAAAAACAATGTTCAAGATCATCGATCAATTTTTATAAAATTGTTCATCGTGCCAAAAAAACAATAAAACAATTTTTATTTTGTTTTTTAATTATACTTTTATATAAAATATATGATGTGCCAAAATATTTAATTAAAAAATTTACATTTTGTTTGTGAAAAAAAATTTAATTGATCATTAATTAATCGAAAATTACTTTTATTTTTATATCGCTGCATATATTTTGTAAATATTAACATCAATAATAATAATAATAATAAAAAGCAGAATATTAAAAAAATAATTTAATTTAAAGTTAAATTAAAAAAAATAAAGTATTAAAAAAATTAGTATAATAATTACAAAAGAAAATAAACTTTAATTATATGTGTCAAAAAATGCAAAAAAAAAACAAAAATTAAATTAAAAAAACTATAATTTAAAGAAAACCCGAAATAAAAACAAAAAGTTTTAATTTAAAAAAAAAAGAAATTATTTGTTTTATTCCATTATCTACATATACAATTACAATAAAAAAATACGTCCGTCTTAAGAAATGGCAGAAATACATAATTAATTATTTTCTTATTTATTATTATTTCTGTGATAATTATATAGTTTTATGAACAAAATAACATAAAACAAATCTCTTCTCCCAGTTCTGTGAATTAAGAAGTTTTTATTTTTATTTTAATACCCTTTAGCTATGAAGTGACAGCAATTCATTAAAAAAAATAATGTCAGAAAATACAAAATGGGTATACGTATATTTTACTTTAGTTTTAGTGCAGTTTGCGCAATTATTAATGATATGTGTACAAATTACAAGAATTCCAGCAAGACGACCCTGTTTATTTAAATATGCTTTAATTACACTTTTACCTGGAAGACTTTTGTAAGTGTAAGCACTTCTTTCGTACGTATAATCGACATTTATTTATATAAGTTCCGATAGTTTTTGTTAAATTCTACAAAACCGATTTATGCTCGCAAAGAAATTTAATTTGTGAAATTAGGATTTGATTCAACTAAAACTTATGGAATTTTACGGGTTAACGAAATACTCTTAGGTTAGCATATTGTTGCTATTGTTAATAATAAATCAACGTATTATCTACAAGCAGTAACTGACGTGGGTGTTTGAGTAAATTTGTTCCGTAGTCATAGCCGGATAGAAGTTGGAAGATGGCGAAAAAAGGGTATTTTATAAATTCTAGTTATATTAAAATTAATTTTTTCTAGTTATATTAAATGTAAGGTATTTTAAGGAAAAGAGAATAATGTACTTGCTCTCTCGTCTGCTGCACTAAATCTACTTAAAGAAAGTTCCTATACAAGTAATAATAATGTTGTAAATGTATAATAAAATTAGATGCAATGTTAATTTGTAGTTCGTGCCATTAGCAATATAAAACTATTCTCGAATGGTTTTTAAGCAATAAAAGCGGCGTAGTACCAAACTGCTAAAATTTGTGAATTCCGATTTTATTATAAGAATCTGATAAGAATTGCTTAATTGACATATAAAAATACCACTGACTTACCAAAAAATTCAATAACGCTACCATTTTCACCTTAAAAATGTGGGTAATTGATATATCATCAGATATAACTTATCGACAAACTTATTTTGTCAGTTTAACCCTACAAGAAATGACGGGTTATGAAGCAGAATATTCTGCTTCATAACATGTTGATGATATACATATGTATTTAATAGGTTAAGGTAGTTTCCGTAAAGGCTTGGCATAGACGCGATTTGGTCCATAGTCGGAACTTATAATTAATAAACGACTCCATAAAAATATTTTTTATTTGAGTTTGGTTAACATTAATCGTTTGTGTTGTAATTGAAAGCTGTTTCTACAACCGTTACAAAATAAATTTCTTAGGTAGTCAGAGTTTTAGGTATTTCGTAAGTCCCCATTTACCTTATAGGGTCAACTTAAGAAAGACCTTAAATTGCTACTTTCATGAGGAAATACGAGTTTTAAATAGTAATCTCTAATCCCATAATACGTATGTTTGCACTGATTCAAAGAGTTTAATAGCCGTGATCTCTAAAGCAAATATCTAAAAACTTGAATACGAATTACCTTGCTTGGTAATAAAGCAGCGTGGCGGATAGTTTCTTCAGACTTTTTGCAAACAATATATAATTCTAATGCCTAATCGATTGTATCGATTTGGTTTGTATAGATTTTCAAAAAAGGAGGTTCCACTTCCGCACTGATTACTAAAAAGCTTAAAGTTAATAATAAAAACATGTTTGTGGAAGATAAGATTATTTTTAGCAATCTCTTTTTACATTTCACTGATTATTCTATTCTGATGAAGAAGTTAAACATGTTTCAAGATATCGAAATCAAATAAGAATTAATCTTACGGTAAGTTTTGAATTTTTTTTTGAATCACTTACTCTCATATAAATACAACAAAAGGGTGTTTTTTAGAGATTCACAATTTTAAATTAAAATAAAATAAGAAAAACATTTTGAATAACAGTGAAACTAGCTTTATTATCAAATGTTTCCTTGAGTAAATTAATTGTATCCCGCGCTGTATGGCATGTGGCATCGTCCTGCCACATATCAGCAAGATTAATGCCAGATAATTGGGGTACAAAAAAGTTATAAAACATGTCTCTAGACCGTTCACTGACTGTAACATTCCGCCGATCATCGTTTTTGAAGACATATGGACCAATGATTCCGCCGGCCCAAAAAGCGCACCAAACAGTGATTTTCTCTGGATTTAATGGTGTTTTGGCAAAGGCTTGTTGGTATTCACTCTAAATCGGACAATTCTGAATATTAACGTTCCCATTCAACCAAAAGTGAGCTTCATCGCTGAACAAAATTTTGTTTGGAAAATCAACATCAATATCAATTTGTGCTTCAGCCCATTGGTCGAATTGGCGGCGTGTGCGATGGTCGGATGGCTTTAATTCATGTACAAGGTGAATTTTGTAAACACGTAAATCTTCAATAAAGTTGATGGACACATCTCCAGTTGCTGAGAACGACGGCGAATTGATTGATTTGCGTCTTCCTTAATGCTACGATGAACAGCGTCTATCGCTTGTTCTGCGTACCGACGTGTGACGTCTTACTGGATGCGTATTATCATTCGATAATCGGATTATCATCCGATAATTTTGTTATTCAAAGCTTATACGATGCAATGGGCGCGTTCAGGGCCGCCAACCGTTGGCATCATGACTAGTGAAACCATCGCCAATTTGATTTAAAAATTTCATAGTACTAAACATTTTCATAACGTTGACTTTGATTTAACTCAACATGTTTCCAACTGTTGGGTGCCATGAAAGCGCCCAATGATACGAATTTGGCTTGTTATACATCCCAGTGCAAGTTTTAAGTAAAGGGTACCATCTGTTGGTTTTTTAAGCTTAAAAATAATATTTATTTTCTTTTAGTTGAGCAACCCGAAAAGTTTTTGTGAAACGAAAACTCAAAACTATGCCATTTTTAGCCATGTGTTCGCTTACAACACAACTACGCGTTTTGGTTATCTAAACTTATCACGAAAATGGTCGTTTCATTAAACATTTCATATAGCACATGATGATTTTAGTCAACATGGACGTTACAGAGCCTGGAATTCGCAAAATTGTTGAACGTTTTAAAGAAACTGAATCAGTTGCAGGTCGTAGGGCATAAGAACACCATCGTCCAGTTCGCCCTAGTGAAACAGTAACAGTTGTAAGTGAAGGTGTAGTAACAGTGACTAGTGAGCAATATCGTGGTATGTTAACTGGATTGTTGTGGCCAACATTGGATGAAATTGATTTAGGTGATCTTTGGTTTCATCAAGATGATGCCACATGTCATACAAATCACGAAACGCTCGACTTATTGGCAACCAAGATCGATGATCGCATAGAGTTTTTTGTTAGGAGTTTTTTGAAAAGTAGAGTGTATAAGAATGATCCACGAAAATTCATAATTTTCAGTCAATTTAGTTGTAAATAAGTTTGATGTTCGGATGTAGGTCTGTAACAGGAGCCATGGTGGTTACTTGAACAGTTTTGTGTTCCATTTATAAATGGCATATAACCAACTTTCATTTTCAATAAAGAAAATCTTGATTTTCCAACATAACAAAAACCTAACAGATGGAACACCCTTTATTTTTTTAAGGATTCTCGGTTTTTATGTTTGGCAAGATGAAAGGTCACATCACACTTATATCAATATGCAATTTGTGGCCGGAATAATTGCTTGTAGCATATCACTTTGATTTGCGTTTAAGTTTACTTCGATGATTTAAATTATTCAATGGCTTGATGTTTCCCTAAGTATGGTAATTTCTACACACTTAATTTGTTAACTATTCCTCAATGAATTCCTGTTAAATGTTATTATTATACGCTGTTTTTACACTGTAGTGTATTTTTCAGCATTTATCCGAATTTTTCATTTTGTGAAGAATTTATTTTCTGGATATTCCTTTCCTTTTCCGCTATTTTGTTGTTTCTCATGAACGTATATAGATAATTAAATCGTCAGCATATACTAATATTTTTGTAGGTATTGGATGTGAAATAGGAATTGTGAAGTCAAATGCGTACAATATTTATAATATTGGACCTAACAAAGTTTAGTACCCCTGCTTGAACTTTAAACGTTCTAGAGAGCACAATAACTCTTACCAAGGGTTAAAATTTAGCTTTATAATCATCGAATAATCGTTGAAATAGCACTGCTCATCTAAAATTAAACCAGTATTTAGATTGATTGATTGATTGATTGATTTTGAATGTACGACCAAGTTCTTAGGCTTGAGTTCCCGGGTGACGCCGGGTCCACCGTACACCCTTTTTTACACATAACAAAACCGAAGGATTGGATAGGTTAGTTAAGTGGGACAGAATCGGCCCGGTTACAGACACCTAGGTATAGCCGATAGTTAGTAACACAAAGACAACACAATTCTAATCTACTAGATGAAGGCTAAAGGCTTAATAGGTTAATGGATAACGATGGTATTGGTCTTCAACAATTGCTTCTTTAAAACGGCAACCTAAGAAAAAATATTATTATTTCACATTCATCTGGAATTTTCCTGAAATTTAATTCTATTAATTCTTTTCGGCTTCCTAACCAAAATTGGTTGACTCGACCCGTTACAGACACCTATGTAAAGTCGTTAGTAATAAAATGACAACACAATTCTAAACTACACAATCAGCAATTACAATGAAGCATTAATTCACAAGCATCTGTAAATTTCCTGAAATTTAATTCTAAATTCATATTTTCCGGCTTCCTAAATAATTGAAACATTTATTAATTTAATCATTCTGCAACTCCGCAACTTACAGTAGAATTTCCTGAAACCAAAGTTATTTGAACTATATTCAAAATAACTCTAAAATTCATTAGTATATTGAGGACAATATATATACAATATAATAAAATTATACTTGAATAAAATAAATGTAAAGTAACGATTAGTATTAACTAAATTAATTTGGTTCTCTTAAAACAAATAAAATAAATCGAATCCAGGAAAGGCACGCACGGCCTTCCTAACTTCTAAGTCTGTTGATTTGATGGATTTATTTATAAAAAAAAATATTTATGAAAGTCACTTGTCCTTGTCATCCCTAATCTAATACAAATATGTTTATTTATAAAAATAGAAAATGACCAAACGAAAACTGGTTCCAAAAACAGCTAATCTGAAATCTGTAAGGTAATGTATTAATAATGAATGTTTTTCACAGCTTTAGAATCCCCAATACCTAAACAAATTCAACCAAAATTAAATAAAACTATTAAAGTAATCAGGAATCTGTAAGATAACAGAATTAATAATAAGTAGCCAGCACATCTGTAGGATCCATGATAATCAAATAACCCAATTATATGGTTCAATGCTTTAATTATAAAATAAATAAATCAGAAAATATTAAAATAACATATTAAAAATTAATCTACGATTAATCTAACTATTGTATGTACATATATACACACATACATATATACATATACATATATATATACATACATATACACACACATATACATATATATATATATATAATATATATATATATATATATATATATATATATATATATATATATATATATATATATATATATATATATATATATATATACATATATACACACATACATATATATATATATATATATATATATATATACACATATACATACACACATATATACACATACATACACACACACATACACACACACATACATACATACACACATACATATATATATCTACAACAGCATTAAATAAATTATAAATCATATAGTCTACATACGTCGATAATTATTTATCCAACCTAGAAGCTAGAACAAGTTAACCAAAACCTTTACCATAACTTACAGTCTTCCAAATAATCTACAAAAAAATTTAATTAAAAAGTGCATGATCCCGAAAAACTATCTACATATAGCAAATTTGACTGCATTTCAAATGTACTCCGTAGCTTCCATGTAATTCCAAATATTCAAATTTTCGCGGAAATAGCAAAGTTATAAAGTTAAGCCAACAATTCCAATTCGATCACAGCCGCCTACCTCTACATGTCCTAAACTAGAGTTCCAAAATTCGTTAAATTATTATTTTCACGTCAAAACAAGAATAAGAAATTTAAGAAATTTAATTTAATTTTACACTAAAACCTAAAATTCCAATTAATAAATTATTAATTTATATTTCTACAAGGAACTGTATATATGAATGCGATAATACGTTTTCCGCGGAACCAATCTCATCTAAAATTAAACCAGTATTTAGAGTTTAAATATTGGTTTTGATCAAATTGGCTTTATCTAGACTATTGGTTTCCTATTTTTGAATCTATTTATCAACTTGAATGTGGTATTATTAATTTTCATATTCGTGAGTCTTCTCTTCCAATAATCTTCGTAACGTTAATGTATTTATAAGTTTGACCAGGTTCCAGAAGCTCGTAATAAATGACTCCTTTCCAACCCCACTAGAAACACAGTAACACTTTCTTGGCATGAATATTCATTTTTGCAACTGATGTTGATGGCTGGCCTGGATCAACCCATGGTTTTCTGCGTTATGAATTATCGTACAACATCCACTTTTCATCACTCGTAATGATTTTGCGCAAAAAGTTCTTTCTTTTTTACCGACAAAGCAAGTTCGTACAGATGTCAACTCTTTGGTTTTTGTTTTCTTCGGTCAGTTTATGGGGAACCCATTTTTCTTCCTTCTGTATTTTCGCCATTTCATGCAATCAATGTGATATTGCTTGGTGAGTAACTCCTAACTGTTCTGCGAGCTCTTTTTGAGTTTGACACGGATTTTCATTCAGTAAGACTTTAAATTCTTCGTTTTCAAATTGTTTTACTACACCTGGATGTGGACGTCAATACATTTTTGAATGATTCATACAATGTTTACTCAAAGTCGATTTCATAGCTTGAGCAGTATTTTTTACATTTGAAAACAGAATAGAATGTAATGACGTAAATGTTGCTTATCGACATCCATCTCTTAAAGTTGAAGCACACTAATATATGTTACTATTGGTGGAACTTTATTATTTTTTATTAATAAATTATTTTGATTATTGAGATTATGTTTTAAAAGTTCGTCTGTATCAGATGACGCATTGTCCATTGTAGGAGGTGGAGGCACGCCGATTTCATAATACTCTAATTTATTCTCAACTTTAGGATTTTTACTAACTAGAGAACCCACAAAGCTTTGGAGTTCCATATTATATTCTGACACTTTCTTGAGTTGGGTACCATCAGTGTCACCTATGTTGGATGGGCTTTGCTTAATCAGTTTTTCGTTGTATGTTAACCAGTAAAATCATGAATTATGTACATGAGAAAAGCAAAAACTTCAAAATATTTTGAAATTATTTTCCGTTATAACCCAATAATTATTATATGACTTGAATGTGAAATAAAAAATATCTGGCAGGTAATGCGCAGTGAATAATTCGCAGTGAGTTTTTCCGGCCATCACGCATAACATTCAAACGAAGTATACAGATAATTTAAAAAAATAATATTTTGTTTGTTTCCCTATTGTTTTTTAATATATAGGTTAATTTTTGAAGAACCGAATTTTATATTTGCATGATGTTTTAAAAATCTCTCACCTTCAGATTAACCTTTAGTATACCCACTTTTTAGTAGAGATATCAGCAGCTCCAAAAGTCCGAACGTGTTTATAGAACCAGGCATAATCGCCCAGGTTTTATTGCCTAAATCTTTTTGGAGGTATAAGTGACTGCACTTCCATAAATAATTTGATAATTTTTTCTTTGATTATAGCACAGTCTAATCACCGCAAATCTCATGATATTTTATTCTGACATCTTTAATTATAATTATTATTAGAATCATTATAGTTGTAAATTTTTATATTTTATAACTTTAACTAAATGGCTTTGTTGATTTTTGGTAAGTAAATGTAAATAACGTTAAAATGGTAGATTGTTCATCAAGAGGATAAAGTATGAGACTACTGCTCTAGTGAAGAAATTAACGACTCTTACTCTCGACTCTCGAGTTACATACGAAAATTATTATACGTTTTTTTTTATTAAAAAATGTAATTTATTGTCAAGTGTACATTAAAGTTTTGGTGTAAATTCATATTTTTCTTACATAAAATAAACCTACGAGAAGCGTTGTTGCGAGTTTTCATTGGAAATCCTCTAAACATTGCTTAACTTTTTGGTATAGTTTGCAAATAATTGTTTAAACTGAAGTCTTTCAGAGAAGTCTTTCTTTTCGTCATAAGAGAAGTGAAACCGTTTTACGAGAACTTGTACAAGTGTCAGTGGCAATAATTGTCTTCAATTCTTGTCTTGTGGATAAATATTTTTCGGAAAAACCAAAAAATGGAGAATTATTTTCTAAAGCTCCTATTAACACAAAAAAAAACGAAAAATGGAGGTCATAAACGAGCGACTCAATTCACCGAAAACACTTTTTGAACGATGCACGTATATTAAAAAAAATCATACAATTTACGAATATCATACGAAATAGAAATGTATAGAAAAAAATAGTTGTACGTGGATTGGTATTCCATTGTAAATAGGTGTACATGCATGTATGTACATGCTTGAATACGTATACAGTTCCTGTAAAAATGGTGGAAACAGGATTCTTATTGGATTCAAATAGATTGCAATAGCGCCGTATTGAATTGTTTTAGTATTGGTAATTTACACTCTTAATATTTTATAAATGTACATTTGTAAAAATTATAATTATATTAAATAAATTCATAAATTTTACAAGAAAATTTAAAAAATTTACAAATACAGTACAATAGAAATATATAAATATTTTAAAGAAAAAGTAACCAAATAAATAAAAATTATAGATGTAACAGAAAACATATCAGAATTGTTTATTGCGATTTTTGATTCAAAATATAGCGTATTTTATCAACATGGGCCAATAACAAGCCACTTCCAGAAATTAGGGCACGATACAACTATATAGGTCGAATTGGCCTATCTTTAGAGACAATTTTCCTGTTTAAGGTTTTCTAGGCAAAGAAAATGTTACCTGGTTAATAGCAATTTTACCACCGTAAATCTCGACTGAGGACGATAGATACACATGATGAAATTTAGATATCCTATTTCTATTCACAACTAACGCAAATTAATAAATTAACATATGTTATCCACGGACAATGTGTGTATGTGTAAATAATTAACAAATCGTACAAATAATTTATTAACAAATTAGCTAGATAATGACTTTGCTGCGTGGTGCCCTAGTCGTTTCTGTGATGTACTAATCCTTTCCTTAGATTGTTTTTAATGTGAGGATGCAGGCTCGCATAATTCTGGCGTACGATTTCTTTGTCAAATATACTTTTGATTTTGGATTACGCGTACTCCTTCAATGTGTTATACTTACCTAGAATCACCATTATGGTTGGCCTGTACGTCTCTTATCATATCATATCAAAACTAAATAGTTTTGAGAAACTAAAATCTAACTGTATTCTCTTAAAAATATACGTTTTAGAAAATTCACGATATACGTCTCAAAGCAATGTATTATAATAAGGCCCATTCTCTTCTAATCAGTCCAATAAAAAGAGGTCGGAACAAATTAATCAAACGTTACTAAACTAGTACAACCTACTTATAGACACGACGTATTAAAACTGCCGAATGACAGCCCATTTCACAAAGCCTAACATGGTTTCATATATGTGTGGACGCAGCTCTTTTACATCGGGTGATTTTTTTGCTTTTTGGATTTTCGTGTGTGTATATGTTTTTGACACACAACGCGTAAATTGCGACATCTGTCATGGTCAATTGTTCTTAGTTAGCTTTGCCATTTCATAATGGAAAGACTTACACCCGAACAGCGTTTACAAATTATTGAATTTTATTATCAAAATTCATATACGGTAAAAAATTTATTTCGCACACTTCCTCCATTTTATGGCCGTCATAAACTGAGCATGCAATTCAAGCCATTGTGACAAAATTTCACGTTATTGGACATCAATCCACCAAATCGCATGGTTAGAGTTTGGTGCGGTTTATGGGCCGATGGAATTAAGCATGGACTTATTGAGAAATGAGTTCTGTGAGAAATTTATATCACGTTTCGGTCCGGCGAATTGGCTTCTAGGCAGCCAATCATGCGATTTGATGCCTTTTGAGTAATTTTTGTGGAGCTACGTGGAGACTCTCGCCCAAGCCAATAAACCAACAATAATTGCGGAATGCTAAGACAACATTAAACGTGTCATTAGCGAGATACGAGCATTTCGGAAAAGTGGTGAAAAATTGGACATCTCGCATGGAAGACATTTACCGTGGCCAACACTTACATGAACATTTTTGCAATTTTACTGTGTTTTTTAGGCTTAAAAAATCACCCATTATTCATATGAACAAAAGTGTTGAGTATGAAGTTTCATCCCGATCAGTCAACCGCCTTGGCTGTAAAGAAACTACACATCATTTAGTCTGCACTGAAAAGCGAAAATCTCGGGGTTTAAATTGTTCATGATTACTATACTTTATTTTACTTTACTTTACCGTTATTTTACTATGTGCATGTCTTGTGTTGATCATAAGATTATATCTTTATTGTCTTTATCGCGATTCGTTTTCTATTTTGCTATAAAATATTATCGTGCTAAATCTAATCATTGCTGATGAATTTTACGTGCCCGATTATGATCAAAATTATAAGCATCAATAAACAAATACTTTGGCCGGATGTGTAAATTTATGTAGAAAATAAAAAACAAAGACGTAATTTAATTAATATATATATATATATATAAATATATATATATATATATATATATATATATATATATATATATATATATATATATATATATATATACATATATATATATACATATATATATATATATATATATATATATATATATATATATATATATATATATATATATATATATATATATATAAATATATATACATATATATATATATATATAAGTCATTTAAATTACTTCAACAAAATTATATTATTTTACAATTTTATTTGATACGATTAAAGTGTATAGAATCTGGATTATAAACTATTTTTGAGTTTTAGTAAAAGTGGTTAGTTGGTTTCGGATGTGATTTTCATCATTTATGTAGATTTATTAGGTTACAATTCATTAACGATGTATTGATTGATTATATTCTTTGGTACAGATAATTATTCAAGTCAATGGCTTTACAATTCTATTTATTTGGGTCGGATATTTTCGTAATTAATATGTTTTTGTTTCATTTATCTGATTAATTTACAAATTTAGTCAAACTGAACTAATAGAAGGAAAAAAACAAGTCAAAACTAAAACTTACTACGTATCTTGCATAATATTAGTTAATTTTTTATTTGGCTGGCGTGGCATTCCAATTAATGTGCGATTATCCCATTAATTCCACGAAGTCCGTCAGTCTCCATCAATGTTTATCAATCGCTGGTATTATAGTATTATCAAACACACTGTATTTAACATTCACGAAAATCGACAAAAAACACAGCATTGAAGCTGAAGCTACCAGATTTATGTAAAGTATTGACTATACGGCTAACGTACACTAAAAACAATAATAGGGTAATATCAACAAAAAGTATAAGTAAATTTAACTTAAAATTGAAGTTCAAATTGAGCTAAGTAGCACAAAGTAAAGGTCACAAATTTTGGACTGCAAAATTGACTTCATGATATGTAAGAATATTTTATACAAAAATTACATCGTTTCATGTAACATTTACTTCACGTTTTGTTGAAAGAACTTTTTAGATGATGTAAAATGAAAACACAATTATAAGTAAATTGAAATTATATGTATTTACATGTAGACTTTACGTAAAATTTACTTTTTGCTTATTAAAAATAATCTAAAAAATAAATTATCTTAATAGAAAATAGAAATGGTAAATAGAATGACACTACAAACAATTTTTGCTTCTAGGTGATAGCCAAATATTCATATCACATCGAGGTAAGATTACCAGGTACCTTTTCCAAACTAATGAGATATAAAATTGTTAAAAAAAAAAATTTTTGTGTACTTTTCAAATAAAAAATTCGGCTTCCTCATCTTATTTGTAGTTATCAAACTACAAAAATAATGTTAAACACTTTATATATTTAAATGAATTAAATACCAATTGACTGAAATCAACTAAATGGTAAATATTTCGTACATTCAACTTTTCTTGTATTTCATCATAAGTATAAGTAACCTTTACTTAAACGTAAATTTTTGTAAAAAATGTATTTTAAATTTTTTAAAACTGATTACTGACTTATTGTTAAAGTAATGATACTTTTTTTGGATTTATGCAATATTTACATAAAATAAAGTACTTTTAATTATTTAAACGGTTTCATTTTGACAAATTCTCTTTACATTTCAAAAATTGTTACTTTATCGTATACTAAGTAAGGAAACCTTCGCTAGGAATCGCATCGATTCTTTTTGTGAGTGTAATCTGCATCCGTGAATCTGCATAGTGAAGGTGGCTAACAACGTACAGTGGGTGAAGCTCATTTTCAGAATCTGCAACATATTATTGGGAAATCCAGAGTGACTGAAGCTTGTAACGATCAACATGTTATTACCACACATGAGCAGAGTTATAACAAGGATAATAGTCTGACAATCTACTTCCAAAATGTCAACAGAATGTCTTCAAAATGAAAGAAATGGAAGATTGGAAGAAATTTGGCGTGCTGTCAAAGTGTTCAGTTCAGGAAAACAATTGTTGGGCATTAAAAATTAAAATTTTATTATTTTTATTTTAAAATAATGGTTGTTTATTGTAAAATCCGTTTATATAATACAATATTTACATAAAAAGCTAAGAAAAGTATAAAATAAAATAAAAATTCAAACAAAAAAAATTACATCAGCATTCGTACAACACTACATTACTTTTGTGTTTCCAATAAATGGCTGACCAAATTAAATGTGTGTCCTGCAAAAGCGCAATTAGCGAGATTCACCAAGGAATTAAGTGCACCAGATGTCATAAAACGTTCCATTCACGCTGTGTTGGCTTCTCTGGTAAAAACAGGCAGGAAATTCAAAAGATCGCGACCATTTAGAACTGCTGTCAACCAAGCTCCCTAGTAACTGTCAGCCCTAAAAACAACTCCGATTTAAAGAAGCAGGCTCCTGTTGATGGTACGCCTCCAACATCTCAAACACCACAAACATCACATATTTTGAAATCATCAGTCGATATCAATCAAAAAGCTTTCAAAGACTTGAGCACCTAATCCTGGATGTGCAAAAATCTCTCCTTGACCAACTATCGGTGCTTCGTGACCAAATAATAAACTTATCAGCTGAAAATACGGAACTGAAAAACAGGGTCCAGGTTGCACAGGAAAACAACGAAGAGCTCCATCACACTATTAATCGCCTGGAAACGGAAGTTGAATATCTGAAAGAAAAAGACAATCTAAGCAACATTGTGATTTCTGGAATACCGGATAGATCGATTGATCCTCTTACCTTAACTGCAAACATTCTTAAAACAATCAAAGCCAACGTATCCACCAGTGACTGTATAACCAGCGCACAATATATCGGGAGAGAACTCGTGTTACCATCCACCAGCACAGCACCCAAAACGCCTAATCATTTTCTCCTGGTCAAGCTTAAATCCATCACCATCAAGCAAGAAATAATAAAAAATAAGAAAGTATATACAAATATATTTTCGGATCAAATTGGATTCAAAACTGAAAATTTCAAACAAATATTTATTCGAGATCATCTTACCGCTAATAAACTCCAACTATTTCGTGCTGCTCGGCAATTTAAAATAGCGAACCAATTCCAATTTCTCTGGACCACCAACAATCGGATTTTACTGAAAAAAGCACCACAGAGTAACACTATTCACATAAAAAGTTCAAACGATCTAGATAAAATTAAAAATTTGATTAATTAACTCAAATAGACTAACTTATCGCTTCACATAGAATTATTTTCATATCGATTTGTTGATCACTAAACACTAAACACTATTATATTATATTTATTATTATGTTTATTTATTTTTAGTTTAAAATTTAAAATTGCACTATAAAATATCAACAAACAAAAACATAAACAAACGAGTCAGCTGTTTCGATTTATGACAGATAGAAATACACACATAAATACAAATGGCATTTCTCAAATAGCGGATTTAGTTGATAGCGTGAATTATGAACTCGGATTTAAGTACGGTCGTAAAAAATTGGAAACGGGTTATGTAAATATTGTATATTTCAATATCATGGGTTTGAAGTCGAAGATTCATGAGGTGGACAATTTCTTATCGTTGTGTAATTATGGGACCGAAATCATTGTACTAGTTGAATCATGGATACAATCTGATGAGGTATGTTTAATTAATTTTCATGGTTATAATACGTATCATAGTTGTCGTACGGGTAAAGGAGGTGGAATATGTGTTTTAGTTAAAGAGAATATTAAATGCTCTGTAATTTTTGGAAAAGATGAGCTGAAAAACAATTTTCTAGTTTTAAAATTGCTTAAGCAAAATATGCATTTAATCATCATAGATGCCCGGGATCAAATGTTGATAATATTTTAGAGTCCTTTCAAACAATTTTAGAGAAATTTCCGAGAGCGATTGTAGTAGGGGATTTTAATTTAAATATTTTATTTGGGGATCCAAGAAACCCAAAAATTAGTAAATATTTAGATTTACTATCTGTAAATGGCTTCAAGCTCATTAACAAATTAGCATCAAAATTTGCCACAAGAATATGCAACAGTACTTCCACTATTATAGATCATGCATTGACTGATCAATTCGGATTAGTACTCAGTTTTGCATTGGAGGATGTATCATTCTCTGACCACAGAGCAATTCAATTAGTCTTAGATGTACAAGCTCGAGAATCTAAACAGGCACAAGTATTTAAAATGTTAAATTATGATTTGGCTGCGAAAAATCGTTTTTCTCAAAAAATAGAAACCGTCGAAACTCTGGACGATCTGGTAAGCGGGCTCGCGAATGTCGTGAAGGATTGCATGCAATATATAAGCGTGACACACGACGTGTGGGTCTGAAACAACCGTGGACAACCTTAGATTTATACCGGGATATCAAAACTAGGGAAAAATTATTTAAACTAACTGTAAAATACTCTGAATGTGAACATTTAAAAGTTAAGTTCAATCTAATAAAATCCTCGATTGTAACCAGAGTACGGAAAGCTAAAAGAGATTTTTACGTAACTAGACTAGAAAATTGTATTGGAAGTTCCAAACATTTTTGGAATCTATTAAAGTTGGCTATTTATAATAAGACACGTGCAACTAAACCAAAAGATATTTCGGTAATGTTAAATGGCTCAGTTAGCGAGGACCCAAGGGAAGTTGCCAACGCATTCAATGCTTGTTTCATAAATGCATGCGATTTTCCGTGGCCAAATGTAGTCGTAATTATGCCAGAATATCATATAGATTTTAAATTTGATATAACCAATGTGAGTGAAGAGGAAGTTAGTCGAGTCATTCAAAGTTTGAAAACAGCTGCAGCCACGGGGCGGGACGGCATATCAGGCAAGTTCCTTCAATTTTTTCAGGAAGAATTGAAGAGAGCGCTAACTAGCTTGATTAACAATTCGTTGCTTGAAGGCAAGTTTCCGGAAAAACTAAAAATGGCAAGAGTTATAAAGGTATTTAAGGATGGGGATGCACTAGAGCCAACCAACTATAGACCAATATCTATTTTAGGCTCAGTCTCAAAAGTATTCGAAAGAATAGCGAATAACCGGTTAATGCAATTTTTGAAGGCGAATAAGATTTTAGCAAGAGAGCAGTATGGGTTTACGGAAGGCTCTAGTACACAAGCAGCATGCCTTGAGTTAACTAGTTTCATTTCGGAAAATGTTGACAAGAAACGGATTGTAGCGTGCTTATTTTTGGATCTACGGAAAGCGTTTCTATTCGGTAGACCATGATATATTGCTCGCCAAACTTTAGGGACTGAAGTTTGAGCCGATGCATTTGTCGCGGTTCCGATCATTTCTTAAAGCTCGTCCTCAGGTTGTAGTTGTTAATCAAACAGAAGGTGATATGACGTGTCTCGCAAGGAGTGTACCGCAAGGATCCATTCTTGGGCCGGTCCTTTTTATCATTTACATTAACGACATATGCAGACAAAACTTTAAGGGCACATTTCAGCTATATGCTGATGATGCTGTTATAAAGTACGAAAATACAAACCTTAAAGATCTTTTTGAAGATATGCAGATGGATTTGACGTTGCTAAACCTGTGGCTCAATGAAAACAAACTTCAATTAAATGCCAAAAAGACTAAGTATATGATAATTACAAATAAAAAAATATCAGAGGAAGTTATAAGAGAGTACAGGATTAGTTATGCGGGAATTCAGATAGAGCGTACGGATCAATTTAAGTACCTGGGTATACTGGGTATACTCATATCGATACCTGGGTATACTCATATCGATATGGTTAAGGCTAAAATACGACCTTTTGTATTCTCGATCAAAAAACTGAAGCATATTTTGCCGCAAAGTTCCCTGTTACTAATCTACAATTCCCTTATCTTACCACAATTAATATATTTAAACCCAGTGTGGTGTGGATGCGCTGGTTTCCGTTGTGATGAGATCGCAATTCTACAAAAAAAAACCCTAAAAAACATATACCGCCTGCCACTAAGATTTTCAACAATCGAACCTTTTAAAAATATATCTCAACTCAGCTTCAATAATATAATTGATTTCGAACTCATAATGACAATATTTAAAATTCGAAGAGGTTTAATTAAATTTCACCGACCTCTGATTCATGCGTGTGATATTCATTCATATGGTACGAGACAGCGAGCCAACTTCCACTTGCAATTTTTTGCAACAAACTCAAAAAACAACAATATACTGTACTAAGGTCTGAAAATGTACAATACTATACCAACCGAACTAAAAGAAATTGAAAGTATTAACTTGTTTAAGAAATGCCTAAAAATGTATTTAAGAACAACCTAAAATAAACAATCGGACTTAAAATGTCTAAATAAATAATCATTAAAATCTTTACGGCGCTAATTTTAATTTTGATTTTAATTTTATTTTATAGTGCTTATTTGCTTTTTCTGCAATATTTGTGCTCTTTATTGTTTAACGTAAATTTTTCTTTAGTAGTATATACTATATTATAAATTTTTTTTTTTTCAATCATAGTCTATTTAATTTTTAACTTCCCTTTTTTTATATAAGTATATATATATATATATATATATAAGTATAAATTAAGTATGTTCCTTTGTTACCTACAAAACTAAGTGTTTGGTAACCAAATTAATTATTGTATCTAATTTTTAAGTAAATAAAGTGTTGTTTCCGGTTTATATACTATGTGAGACGTCCTTAAATCAAGAGATCTGCAGCTCCGAATTCTGTCCATCCCATAATACGTGGTATACAGATGTGATTGCACGCAACTAAGAAGCAACAAAAATAAGGGCGACGGTTACTGATAGCGATTGATAAATCAATTCCAAATGATTGGATTAATCTATCCAACTTATCCATCGAGCAAGGATGTATTAAAGCAATACAATCAACAAAATGTCATTATTTATCTATGTTGCATATATTCCACCTGATCCTCCATTAACGACTTATACTGCTTATCGTAGAAATAAACAACAAAAGCAATACATCCGATACTATATTTTAATAACGGGTGATTTTAATTTGACATCAATTAATTGGACCTATGATGATGAAATTGTCGGGATTCGACTCAACAATGTGTCTTCGGAAGACACACATACCAGACCTTTGACTAACTTTAGAAATGACTATGGTATCTATGAGTGCCTGTTCATAGATACTAATCATCAGATCATTTCTACCCTGAGTCAAAGGTCTGATAAATTAAATGGTTGTAACAGAATTTTAAAACTAATTTTTACTAATTTACCTGATTTGTTTAATGTATACGAATCATTATCACCATTCGAGATCAATGATATTAACCATAAAGCGATCGGAATAGCTCTAAATAGCGAGACCAGTATGAAAACACACCTGAACGTAAGGCCATATTAAAACTACAGCAAAGCGGACCTAGTAAACTTAGATTTATACTTTAAAAACATTAAGTGGGACGATGAATTAAACAGCAAGTGCGTTGTTATAAATGCAGACAAATTCCACACACTGCTCTTTTTTTCATTGGAATAAATTTGTTTGTCCCACGGCTGCCACTAAACTAAACTATTATCCTTCATGATACGATAATAAACAAATAAATCTGAAAAATAAAAAAGACAAAGTTTATAAACCGAAACAACAATATGAAATATACTATCAAACGAAGTTAGAAAGTTATGTCTCTTGACTTTAAGGCAAAATAAGGAATAATCCAAAGTACATTTAACCTAGTTTCAAACAAAGCGTCAGACTACCCGGAACATAAGACATTTGGAGAGCAAACATCTTGTGATCCTGAAGTCATATCAAACATGTCTGCACAATTTTTTCAATCACATCGACAAATACATAAAAATATTTGACAGCGCCAACATTGTTTCCAAAACAATTTCACAAATTGCAGCGGAAGATAAACACCACGCTCTAGAAACGTTTGAAGATGGTTGCAGCCCGGATGGTATACCAGCCTCAATATTAAGAGAGTTCAATAATTTGGTAATTCTTCTGTGCCTTATTTTCAATCAATCAGTGAAACAAGGCATTTTGCCGCAGAAGAGGAATATAACAAGTGTTATACCAATATTCAAAATGATGATTCATGTTATAGAGGTATAATGCCAATTTCATCAATTCCGATGTCATTTGACCTAGTAATATGCAATTCATTCAAAACCGTAGCACCACGATACATTTCACAAACCCAACATAGTTTTATGCCAAAAAATCAACTACCACCAACAGAATTCACCAGCAACACGATAAAGAAATAGTAAGTCACAAGTAGGTTGATGTGGTACACACAGACTTTGCTAAGGCCTTTGACTTCATCAGTCATTATAAAAGTTTAGAATTTTGAACAATTTGGGTTCTGAAACTTTACTTAAGCTTTTCTCATAAATTTAGAGATTTCAGAGATGTTTGGATGAAATGGCTCGACCGGAAGTGTCAGCTTCCATATGAGCTTTTTCGTTTTTTAGCATATATATTGCCATGTATACCATATCAGAGAAAAACGTCTGTGAAATAACAGATTCAAAATTAAATTTGCAATAATATCGCCCCAAATCAGTGTTCCAACATTTAATTTTTTACCAAAAACTGTTTTCAACAAAAAGCAGCACAGACGTATTGACATATCGCGGTAAAACTTCACATTTAATTTTTTCCATAAACTGCAAATTTTCAGTGATGTTTGGTCGAAATCGGTCCAGCGGAAGTGATGTGACAGCTTCCATAGGAGCTTTTAAGATTTTGTGCAAATATATTGAAATGGATGTCGTTTATGAGAAAAACGACTATAGACTAAAAGATTCTAAATGGTCCAGATCAATTTTTCAAAATTTAAATGGAAATGACGATTTATAACAAGAAACTGATTTAGGAAAAAAATTTCTCTCCTATACAGCGATGACGGAAGGATCGGGATGAAACTTCATACTTAAGGATTTTCCGTAAACAGTGATTTTCGATTAGTTTTTTTCTCGCTTTTTGCAAATGTTTTAAACATATTTAAAAATCATTTCCAGCCAGTTTTCCAAAATTTAAGCGGAAATGGCGATTGACAAAAAATGTTTTTCAACATAAATTCAGCGTCTGTACAGCCCAGGCAGTTTGATTGACGAGATGAGACTTCATACTTAAGCTTTTCCATAAATTGGGAGGTTAGTGATGTTGGGCCGAAATCGTCGTACTAGAACAGGCAGCTTTCATAGGAACTATTTCGTTTTTACCAAATAGTTTGAAAAGTATATAGCATTTACGAAAACACGATTAAAAACAAGAAGATTATAAATTAAGTTTGAAGGGCAATAGAAATACTGTGAGCATTTTCTCGAAACGGATTTCTCAACTCTGGTAAATTTGATTTGGATTTTCACAAATTAGTAACCAAAATAATGGATTTCAGCGCGGTCCCTAGGAACTGCAGAATGGGAGGATGATTTTTTTTCATTAACATTGTTAAAATTCTTGTAAATTTGTTGTTTTGGTCGCTGGTCTGATGGTTGTACATTATCATATTATTTTGAATCAAAAATATGCAATCATTGATTCAAAAATGAGAGGTCTGTTATAGGAAGGCATTCATAGTTGTTACTATGGGGCAATGCTTTTATTGATTGATTGATTGATTGATTTTGAATGTACGACCAAGTTCTTAGGCTTGAGTTCCCGGATGACGCCGGGTCCACCGTACACCCTTTTTTACACATAACAAAACCGAAGGATTGGATAGGTTAGTTAAGTGGGACAGAATCGGCCCGGTTACAGACACCTAGGTATAGCCGATAGTTAGTAACACAAAGACAACACAATTCTAATCTACTAGATGAAGGATAAAGGGTTAATAGGTTAATGGATAACGATGGTATTGGTCTTCAACAATTGCTTCTTTAAAACGGCAACCTAAGAAAAAATATTATTATTTCACATGCATCTGGAATTTTCCTGAAATTTAATTCTATTAATACTTTTCGGCTTCCTAACCAAAATTGGTTGACTCGACCCGTTACAGACACCTATGTAAAGTCGTTAGTAATAAAATGACAACACAATTCTAAACTACACAATCAGCAATTACAATGAAGCATTAATTCACAAGCATCTGTAAATTTCCTGAAATTTAATTCTAAATTCATATTTTCCGGCTTCCTAAATAATTGAAACATTTATTAATTTATCATTCTGCAACTCCGCAACTTACAGTAGAATTTCCTGAAACCAAAGTTATTTTGAACTATATTCAAAATAACCCTAAAATTCATTAGTATTTAACCGTTGAATTGGGCGAACACGAAATAGCAAAAAAAAAAAACAGATTAACTAGATTAACTACCGGATTGCATTCAAATATCCCTTAAAATATCCATCCATTAAAATATCCTAAATAATTTAGAATTCGCAAAAATTTCGTATGTTTACTAAAAAATTTTTATAAAACTGATGAATTTTTCAAGACGCCCATCCTTTTTCACAAAGAAACAAATACTTTTATCACTACTTTTGCACTAGTTCTGGAACTTCTTCTACGTTTGCTGGGGATATATCACATACAATTAATCTCAGACATGACACATGCGACTCGTCTATGACTTGTCACCTCGTATTAGACTTGTCATAAACGATTCATCTCAGACTGGTAACAAACGTAAATTAGTAATTAGTGTGTCGTCAATGGCTTTCCTGCTGGAAGGTAATATTTAAGTAAAGGCAACTAGATAAAATTTGAAAAAATTATTCTAAAATGAATGATAAATAAGTTTATTTTATAATTTTTATAATTAAATATAAATCGTACCAGTATCTTAAAAGAGGGATAATATGTACTCGTATATTAATTATATTTGAATGAGATTTCCTGAGAACCGAATAATTTTAATATAATAGCTCGGCACTGTACATGTAGATTAATATTTAGGGTTGATTTGAAATTGGGAATTAATAATTATAATTCTTGTACTAAAACAGTCAAGATTGGCAACGTTGCATTTTATGACAAACATCCAGTCGTTGGTGTATTGAAGTATACAAACCTTCTCTTTCTTTTGAATAATTATATTAATTATATCAAATATTTCTAGCTTTTCAGTTACATAGATATAACGAAGTTGCCGATAAACAATTCTTTATGTTAAGATTGTTAAAATCCCAAATCCAATGCAAATAATATTTCTTTTTATAAAGCAAAAATATCGCTAATAAGCTGTGAGAAAATACTAGTAACCCATTGAGTGTCACAAAAAGGCAATTTTGCGGTAAATAATAGGATTCGTTACCAACTCCAACATAGTTGCAATTAATCTTGCAAAAATGATGGATTATGAAGGAAATACAATATAGAAAACAGCTAATCATAAATTACCTATACTATATTCTCAATGCACAGAAGAAATACGGAAACGGAAAATTCTATCGCTAATCAAACCAAAATAAAAATATAACAATTTATTACACAAACGCTGAATAATAGGATGAAGGAACATCACCAAAATAGCTCTCTCCGAAAATCTCCGAAATCAAAGCGTGGAAGAAACCACCTCTACAAACAATCGTAGTAAAATGTACCAAGAGAATTATGCAATGTCCATCCAGGAGCTAAAATTACCTCGAAACGATCCCAACAGACGGCATGAATCTTCCCACCATGAAACCACTATCATCCACCAATCGACCTCCTGCCAACACCACCATTCAACAAAAACCACGCTTCACAAAGCCGTGACGAATCCATGACAGACCAAAAACGAACCATGGCAACCCCACAGCCCAAAAACTTCAGCGCACGACCGACCACACCAAAACTCCCAAAATGATTCAGCCCCCGCCAAATCGACGGCAAACTCCAACAAAAACACCCGAAACACTCAGCAAAGAAACCAATTTGGACATACAAATCAAACATTCAGGCAATGATTCAATACAAAACTGCAAATCCGCCCTCATACACTAACAAATGAGAACTACCTCAAATCCTAAACAAAACAACTCAAAACAGTCAAAAATACCTTATAAATACAGGTAACGACAGAACACACATAAACACAACTCTCCGCAAGTTGAGAAACACAACGTTCAACGAGCAACCACCACAAACCGCAGACACCGAGCCATTACTCACCATGAACGAAACCCATTCAAATCACTCCAAATATCAAAAAAGATTCACTGCAATACAGCTGCAGCACATCCTCGCCGCACATCCTGTGTAAACCAATCACACACATACACCACTCGTCAAAATCTAATCCAGTTTTCGCACCACAGAGAAAAAGTATAACCCCCTCCCAATCGCCAAAAATATACATTCCTTTATATGTACAATATTCATTTTGCGCGATCTCGACCTGCGGCAACATCCACCCCTTGCCGATGACGCCAACCCAGGTCGACAAGGAGAGGTCAACGTCAGCCGCATCTCCACAACGACGGCAAAAATCTCACAAAGTTAACAAAAGTCTAAATTATTATACATATAACAAATCAACAAATTATGAACAATTAAAGTCTAATCGACTTTCCCAATTCACAAATTGAATCATCCACATTCAAGAACATTTAGTGCAAATCCAAAGAAATTCGCCCATTTAGACAACGTAATACGAAGTCTTAGTGTAATCCACTACAAAAATATAAATACAACCGTGAGAGAGCAGAGAATATTATATGATCATTTTGTTAATATTTTGCGCATCCCATATACCATATTTTCACTTATATGTATATCCTCACTGTGTACATAAAAAACTATAAACAATACGTGTGCGAGAGAAAACAAAATTATACAAATTAGAGACCACGACAGTATTTTTCATAGAAACAGATTACATAGAATGAATGCTAGCAACTGTCGTCACAAACTGTTTCATACCACAACAACACAAATAACTCATCCATACGATTCATTGATTATTATGTAATAAAATATAATGTATAATGTAAAATAAAGTAATAAAAATAATACTTATCTTAAGTATCCTTTGTAATCAAAAAAGTCCTACAAATTGAATATTAACATACAATGCGTACGATGCATTCAAACAACGGTGTCGAAAAACATATAAACGAAATTGTTATATACATCTCCTACACCATTGCAAGCGCACCGCACACAAATTATATATTAACACAATACGTATAACTTTTCACTTTACTTATTAATAACCGTATTCACTGCATTATTGTCTAATTCATTTACCCCATACACACTTGAGCCCTTAAAATGATTTTCGATTTTGCTTATTCTAATTCTTTCCACAACATGTGATTTGGTAATATTTTCATAAGAAATGTGCCATATTTACACTTATTTTAGTTTCCAAGTGATAATAATCGTGTAACCATGACTAGAGGCAAGACAAGTACATCGACAAGATACAACGACGAAGACTTCAACGATTGAAGATATGATCACATTTCGCCGTTTTTGAATTTGATTTTGGGTTGTAATTTAGTTGATTTTTATGAACTTCGCGTTTGTCTTTTTATTTTTAAGCTTCTCAGGACAAAGCAACCTCCCTATTTATTTAATAAGTTATTGTTCAGTAGGTCTTATTCTTCAAATTTACGTTTACTTCCCCTCTCTAAACTTTTGTAGGTCTCTAAATACTTCGTTTTCTGTTAGAGGTATTTCTCTTTGGAACTCTATTCCATTAGATATTAAGAGATCGGCGTCGCTTAGATCTTTTAAAACGTGTTATTTAGCGCGGCGCGCTTGAATGACAATACATGCTTAGTACTATTTTTAATATATTATAATTTATATTATAATATTTTTATATTTATTTATATTGTTTTTATACGTAGTTTGTAAGCATTCACTTCTTGCAGTATCTTCCGTAACAAATGAGCTTGAGCTCAACATGGAGGGTATTAGCATGGAGTGGATTTGTTTTTGAAAAAATCTGAGGTTTTTATGCCTAATGGAAGTATTTTTTTGTTGATGTTCATTTATTATGCTTCCATATGTGATTTTCCTCTACTAAAATTGTTATGTCAATCTATCAATAAATAAATAAATAAATAAATAAATTGATGAAGTTGTTAATACAACAAACTCGTCAGATGTAGTTCTTGTGCTTGGTAGTTTGAATCTTCCAAATATAATCTGAAATTTGGACCAGGAACTAAGTTGTATTTTACCATGCAATATAACAAGAGATGCGGAATCTTTATTTATGAATGCCATTTGGTTATAATATAAACCAAATAAACACAATTGCTAATAACCGTGATAGATTGTTGGATCTTGTCTTCAGCAACGACATTGATACTTTCAAAATTTCAGAATCCGTGTTACCTTTTATCATAAATGATATCAATCACAAGCCTTTAGATATTGTATTTGACTCAACTAATTTTATGGTGAGTTCGAAACACCTACAACCAATCAAATACAACTCCAAAAAAACAAATCGTGCGGGGCTACAAAGTTACCTAGAATCCATCAACTGGCAAACAACTCTCAATTCCAATGATATAAACGAAAATGTTCATAAATTTAATGGCATTATGCAGCAGGTCTTCGAACTTTATGTACCTATGTGCTGTAAAACGTAACTTAACTTCTTAACATAAAGAATCGAAACTCGAAAGCGTATGCCAACATGTTGAAGAGCGGGTTAGAATCGGACAAAACTATGTTTCTACAACATAGTAAAAAATTTGAAATTTATTTCACATCAGAATACAGGTCGTATCTCGATCAAATTTAAGAAAAAATCAAAATAAATCCAAACCAATTTTGGAAATACTTAAGGAATAAATGCAAAATTGAAAGATACCCTGCTAATATGACCTACAACAATACCAGCTCCTCAAAGCGCTAAATATATAGTTGACATATTCGCGTCATATTTTCACTCAGTCAGTAGATCAAGCGTTACTAGTGGATTCCTGAACAACCTAGCAATTGCAACGTATCAATAATATCTCCTATTATTTTTAGTATAACATTTTATCGGCTTTAAAAGGATTTGGAAACGGTTGCGGTACACCCTCTTCTATTCTGAAGGAGTGCGCTGACATTTTAGTAATTCCATTATGTTACCTATTTAACCACTCCTTAAGCACCGGCGTGTTTCCCTAAAAATGGAAAATTTCAAAAATTACTCCTATTTTTAAATTGGGTAACCGAGATGATGTTACATGCTACAGAGGAATATCAACTACAACATCAATTCCAAAATAGTTTGAAGTAGTATTATGCACCAATTTTAATTCCACAATTGCACGTCATTTATCAATAAACCAGCGAGGGTATTTACCTCGCCAATCTACATCAACTAATCTGGTTGAATTTAAATATAATGAGATAGAAAAACATCATCAAGTTGGTGTAGCGTACACGGATTTCAGTAAAGCAATTGGTTCCATCTGCCATCAATAAACACTTCCAGAGTTTATTCGCATTTGCGTTTTCACTCGATTACATAAATTTACTCTTATCTATCAAACCGGTGAAAATTTCTAAGGATCACACATCGGGCCGTGGACATTTATTGTTTTCACAGATCGAATAACCGAGATAATCAAAAACTCAAACGTGCTCATATTTGCTGATGATGATATTTGTTCAATTTTTCGAACTGTTATTGGGATTCAAGATATGAGGAAACTTCAAAAAGACTTAGATAGATTAAGTGAGTGGTGTGATCGAAACTCGCTTTACTTAAATATTAAGTAATGCAAAATCATGTCTTTCCATCGTAAAAGGAATCCGTTAACTACTTCATACAAAGCCAACAACGAAGTATTGCAAAGAGTCATTGACTTTATAGATTTAGGTGCTACATTTGTCGAAAATACCAGTTTCAATAAGCATATTTTAATATTGCATTGCGAGAGCGAATGCTATGTTTGGATTTGTTAAAAGATGGACAGGTGAATTTAAAGATATTCAAACCTTATGTTCACTCTATTTCGCTTACGATCGATTTCAACTGGAATACGCTATAACGGTCTGGAATCCATACTATGCTATGCACATTAAAAGAATTGAAAGCATTCAAAAGAAATTTCTGATTTCCTTGTTAAATAAAAGTGACTTGGATTATGACCACAATTTACCATTGTGGTGAAAATGTGGCTCGGTTACCTCCGTACTCAACAAGATGCATGGATTACAACGTATGCACGCTTGAAAATAGACGATTTCTCTTATGCATGGCTGTTATTGGTAACGTTTTGCTTGGTCACATTGATTTAGCATACATTTTGGAAAACATATCAATTCATGTGCCTTGCAGAACATTTCGAAACCATGAGTATTTAACACTTGAACACCATTCCTCAAACTATGGTGAAAATAACCCCATTTATAGGTTGCTTCTAAAGCATTCAGCTTCGTCGACGACCTATTTAACTTTAATTTATCAAAGGAGAACTTCAAAAATATCCTGAAGAATTATTTTTTAAATTTTTAATTGTTAAATCAAAATTTGATTTATATTTTTCTTGTTTGATTTTTCAAAATCAATAAAAATCAATAAAATAAATAAAACTAAAAATATTAATATGCCGTTGGCACACCTTTGTTTTCTACTATAGCCAAAATCCTGTTCGGCATACTTCTAACCATCGAATTGATAATTTCTTATGGTATCCTCCCAGGCATGTTGAATGATTAATTTTAAATAATTTATTGTCTCAAATTGGCAGTTACCGTCGTAAATGATTCGAACCAATACTCCCAAAAGATTTTGGGTTTTGGTTTGGCGAACCATGATTTTGTACTCCGGCTCAGATGTAATGAAGCATTATCTTGCTGGATAATCCAGCTTATGTATAAAAACGGTAACAGATGGTTTTCTAAGGCGCCAATGTACTCCACGCTGTTCATTTATGGATGAAAACGCTAAAGTAAGGGTCCCCGCTGGACAGAAAGCCTCCCCTACCATTAATCTACGACAACCAAATTTCCGTACATTTTGCCTTTAAAGTTTGAAAAATTGGGATTAAGAAAATTGAAAAAAAGAGTGGTTATATATAGTTCTGTAACACAAGATATATTTACACTAACCATGCATGTAGAAAGGAAAGTTTTGTGTGAAGCAACGTTCGCGAAACTTCTTTTCGCAGCAATATACAAAAACTTACGAATAGGTTTTTTTTAAAATTTCATTTTTATGAATTTATGTGTTTTTCATTTCAGTCTGTTTTCTGCAATGAATCGATGGCGATGTTATTATATTAGTATGCAAATAAGTTTTGAGGGGATTTACAAAAGATGGTGTAACTAGCTAGTATTAAATCGCATCGGGTCATCTTGTAACTATATTCAAGTTAAAGCGTCTTCATTTCCCTCTAAAAATCAGTGCGTGTCATTTCGTTGAAGTGTAAACAACATATTTTTGTGTTCTAACCAAAATTTACTTAAATATAAGTCCTGCTCTAACTCTCATTGACAGATACCTATATAAAAATAACTACCGAAGATTGTGTTGGTTACAATAACAATGCAATGTAAATTAGATTTTTTCCATTTTTTGTTTGTTTGTTCACCCACACATTTATGCTTAGTTATTTAAAACAAATTTACTATAGAAAAAAAATCACCAATATATCTTTAGTTAGTTATTGTTTATATCATATCTGTGGAGTTAGCAGGACTTATATTTAACCTTCTCTCTGTACATAGTAACATGAAACATTATCTGTGCATGGGATAAAAAAAATACCCCAATTTATTTTGTACTTAAAAATTATTTTCTATAACAAAGATTATTATTTTTACTTCCTAATAATTTATTAAAAATACAAAAACTTAATGTACAGGACAAAAAAGATACTTATAATTAATTCATTAAATTTTGGTTATTAAAATAATTAAAAAGAAGAATCATCAACTTCTTCATGTTGTTCAATTTCATCATCAACTATTTCAAAATTAATGCAATCGTCATACACGGTTTGATGATGTCTTTTGATGCTGGTTTACCGCAGAAGTGGCAAGTTACGTTTGTTTTCACGTCAGCATTTCGTGGACATAAAGTGCATCTTTGTGTTTAACGACTTTTGGTTTGTTGGTTTTGCGCGGTTGGTGCTAATCTCAATTCTACAACATTGTATCCTACTTGTCTCATTGCGATTTTTCGCTGCTTTTCAAGGCCCTGCGAGTGGCAAGTTGCTTCTTGATTTTATTGTCCACCAGCTTCAATGTCAATTTCTTGAGAAATTGTTTTCGTTCTGAAGAAACCGATGAGTCATAGAGACGCTGGTTTACTACAATATCTCTTTTTTTATTTCATCGATTTTAGGAAATTGGGCAGGCAGATCAGGTTTATTTGATTTTATGGTTCCAATAATTCATGCTTTTTTCTCCATAGTGATATTTCTACTTTTGTTTAGATACGGCAAAGTCAAACGGTGCGCCAAGCTAACAGTAAAAGTTTGAAACTTTCACTTCATTCGGTTGACGTCCAACATGTATTTCTCCTTTCAGGTTTACTGGAAATGTATTATGTAGAAACATGTTCCAAGTATCTCTAAAGGCTGCCAATTTGTCCTCCTTCAGTCGGTCTTTACTGGTGCGATGATTATCAAACCGGAGGAACCATAACAGTTGTTGCGTTCTCGCCAGTTCTCGTGTTCGTCTAATCTTTCGTCCCAGTGTTTACGTAAACCGGCGTACATAAGTACTCCAATCAACGCAAATATTTCATCGGAGTCCGTAGCGTACCAAGTCCCAGAGCATTTTGCTTCAGATGTAGATGTAATGTTGTAGTAATAATCTTGGCTTTTCTGTTTGTCTCAATAATATTTACTAATGTTTGTGGAAAAACTCATTTGAAACACAGTAGTGGTGTATTTAGTTCCTTCCTTTTCTTCTAAAATATGAAAGTTTGGAACTTTTGAAAAAACCCGTAAAAGATGTGGGGAAAACCATAACACAGTCCAAATACGCATCTGAATCCGAATCATCAACAGTACACTTACACAGGATTTTTTTTTTCTTTTAGAAATTTAGAGATCCCACACACAGTGAAAAAAGGCGAAAAAATGAATGAGAGAGCAGTACAAAACTTATCAATACAGAAATAACCTACAATTATTAAACGATGCATAAACCAAAAAATGATTTATTTTGTCACTATCCTATATTCACTAAAATAATCAACATAATATAAAAATTCGATAGCCGTAAAGTCGGTATCAGTATAGTCTTTAGTTTTTTGCGTTGTTTTGTAATGATTTTTATACAGAAATGTATGGGATAATTTGTGACTCAACTAAACAGAAATGCGTTTAGTTTCATTCTAACGATAAAAAATGCAATAAAATCAATAGATTGTAATCGGTTTTTTTATCTGGTGTATATCTAATTGAAGAAGGTATATCTAAATGAATTTTCAATAATTTTTAGTAATTAGTTTTTCATTTACAAGGTCTGGGGTAGTTTTTTACCCCAATGTACAGAGTGAAGGTTAAGCAGATTTTGGTTCTAATCGTGTCAATCTTTGTGCCAACAAAACGGTAAGCGTTGCTTTTTTGTTTTAATTTGAAGAAAATTGTAGCTGATGAACATTGATTGCTGTGTGAAGCGTATGAGGAACATGCTTTATCAATAAAACATGTGAGTACTTGTTTCGCAGTTTTAAACGTGACAATTTTAACAACAGTGTCAAAAAACGTCAAGGTCAGAGATCGGTAAAGTTTGAAGACACTGAGTTGGAGGCGTTATTGGACCATGCCTCATGCTAAACTCAAGAGGAGTTTACTGAAACTTTAGGAGTGACTCAACAAGCGATTCAAACCCGTCTCAAGACCATGGATATGGTGCAAAAACAAGGAAATTGTCGTCGAATCGTGACAGGGGACGAAAAGTGAATCCACTACGTACGTCAATCCAAAGCGCAGAAAATCGTGGGGTAGGCCCGGTCATGCATCAACTTCAACCATCAAACTGAATATTCATGAGAAATGGCTAATGCTGTTCACTTGGTGTTATTAGTTCGGAGTGATCTACTATGAGCTGCTCCACCCTAACGAAACCATCATTGGAGAACGTCATCAAGAACAATTAATGCAATTAAGACGAGCATTGGGCCTTTGACCACAATATGCTAAAAGATATGGCAAAGTGAGCAACGTTCAGCACGACAACGCTCGACCACATGTTGCAAGCGTCGTCAAGGAAACTTTTGAGGCGCTTCAATGGGATGAAATTCTAGCCCACCCGCCGCATTGACCATACATTGTTCGTTCCGACTACCACTTACTCGTATTCCAGTCGATGACTCATGTCCTGGATTTATTGTTTACGAAGAAACCATAAATTTGGTCGACTTTTGGATCGCCTCAAAACTCGAGGAATTTTTTAGACGCGGAATCCGTATGCTGCCTGAAAGATGGGAAAAAGTTGTGGCTAACGATGGACAATAATTTGAATAAAATACATTGTACCAAAAAACCTCAAAACTTATTTGTACCGCCAATAGGTAGTAACATTAAATGCGTAGCAAGTTTGTTAATATTTAGGCTTTGTTAAATCTTATTATTATATAGACATTACGTAGTAACTGATGAATGATAGATTGTACAACCTACATTCCTTTACTAATTTATTTTCGCTTATTTATAATAGTTTAAATACTAAAATGAATTTAGTTAGTACTTTGCAATGTTGTTTGAAATAAATGAAAATTTTAATAGCGACGAATGAAATGAAATTAAGAAAATGTAGGTTTAGTATAAATACTCAGTGTAGTTGCGGTCAGGAAAGTAAAGAAACTGAACGTACAAATATAAACGGGTCATAGCTCGAAACTAGATGTATATGGGGTCTAATTGAAAATGATGACTATTTCTATAGATTTCGTATTAAAGTATTATAAGTTTATATCATTATAAGCAAAGGAAAATTATTTTACGTTCGAAAATTCTCTTTTAAAATTTTATCCCTGCACATTTATACGAAATATGCTATGATACTTGAAATGGGTCAAACATACAATATTTTTCCAATTAAAATTATATATGTCAATTAAAACAAAATCACAAACCAACAAAAAATGTTTATATTCATATAACTAAATTCATTGCTGTCCCATTACAACCTTAACTAAAAAAATATCAATTCAAAAATATAAATTATCATTTAAATTATCTTATTTCATGAACAAAGAAATATAATAATAAGTATAATTTAAATAAATAAAGATTTTTATCATGTGTCAAAATGAAAATTATTAACGTTTCTTTAAATTAAAAATTGTAGATCAATAATAACCGAACGAAATAAACAGAAAGCAAATATCTTATTCAAACAGCGCTGCACAATATAATGTCCGTGAAACACGATTTCGCACATATTTTGTTTCTATTGTCAATATTATATTGATTAGTTTTCCAGCACCATACAAGCGACGATAAACGAAGCTGTTTAGCTTGTGAACATAGTAATATACTATTAGCTTAAAGTAAATTTTTCACGAGGCAAATCTCACAAATTGGTTTTTAAAGTGAACCGCACACTTTAGTTTAAGAACTATTTCTTGTTTAACTTTTAAGAATGTTCCATTCATAAAAATATGAGTTTAATAACTTAAATTACAACAACGAATACTAAATGGGATAGTTGTTATTTCTATATTTTATCTTTCGTTGTTATTGGAAACATAATATTGGTGTTAGACACCAAACATTTATGCTCTATAACAATTTCTTATGAGAGGTAATCCGAAAATTTGTAAAAAATAACATTTTATATGTCATTTATAAAGTACAGTTGTGGTTTAGTGTTTACGATTACTACTCAAAAGAACATACTGTACGCTATCGGTTTAGTTTAAAGGCAGAATGGCACTCAGGACACTAATTTCAATTTGGTATTGTTTTTTAAATGCCCTAATAATATGTTGAAATTGGTTTGTTTCTTTAACAAGTTTGACTAAAATTCAAACCCATTTCCTCATTTTCCTTTTTCATATTATTCGTATGCTTGAAATTAATTTATTTATTTTATAAAGTATCACGAATTATCTAAGGTAAGAAAACAATTTTTTAAATAAAATCGCCAGTGCTGTGTAAAAACAAGCAACTTTTCGACTCATTGAACCGTATGATTCAACAAAATTTGTTTGTATAGATTTTTTGGGGGCTAGTTCATGTTAGTTTATTTAAAAACCATATTTATAATCTAGTATAATCTAGTCTTGTACTAGTTCATGTTAGTTTATTTAAAAACCATCTTTATAATCCTAAATTAATGCCTACAAAATCGTTTGCATTTTATAAGGAAAATTATTATTATGATCGATTTGAATCATGTATCCATTTTCCGCAGCTGATCACTTGTTGTGAAGTACACCTGTGGTAAGATTCTGTTCGATGATAATAATATTTGAATAAAAGTTAACAAACAAATGATTAACAGATGCCGAAAATTAAAAAATAAAATATCGGGAGAAATCAATGAAATGACAAATAGAATAAACAACAAAAAACCATACAAATCATAGTAACAGAAATGAGCCGAGCCTTGAACAAAGACTAGATTCTCTAAAATACATTATATTAAGCCTTCAACGCCACTTTAATCAAATACTAACCATACTAAATTTAGCAAAATAAGGTTATATTTCTCGTTCTTACTGTCCCAAGGGGAAACAGCACTAGGCGCTCAGACATTAGAAATACAAAACATTAAAATTGAAAACGACTGATTGTTTCAGTTTTAGTCCATCGATATTGCGTATAAAAAACCATACAGTTTGTAATCTGAATTCCCACATTTTCAAAAATTAACTACAAACAAATTCAAATATTCGCATTAACAATAAACCAATCATTCCACAAAACCGTTCCAAATGAATTCCTAATCCTTCCTAATCCTCTTCGAAACCGTAATGGATTTTACAAATACAACACTCAACGCTTAAAGTTAAAAACTTTATTTACCTTTAACTTCTTCAACAAAGACAGGTTTTTATCAAAAAATTTCAACTGAATACAGAACTGTTGTAAATTTAATCGACAATATTTTGGTAAATGATTAAACTTTTCAAAATATTTGCAAAAAAACGTAAAAGCTCCTTTGGAAGCATCACTTATGGTGGACCGATTTTGGCCAATCATCGTTTCCATCTGCCGAATTATAAAAAAAACTTAAGTATGAAGTATACTAGCAGTCAATCCGCATTTGCTGTACAGATGCCGAATTTTTTTTTTTTTGAAAAACGGTTTTTCGTCAAAAATCGTAATTTCCACTTAAATTTGGAAAGTGGCTTGGACCGATGTTGCTGTAAATTTAACAAAGAATCGTTTAGTTCATAGTCGTTTTTCCAAAACAAAATTCAAAATATTTGCAAACCTATGGCAGCTGTCACTTTGGGTAGACTGATAGCGATTGTAGCCAAACAACACTGGGGCGTATGTATAGTTGTAGTGTTTGTAAAGTGTATGTATAGTTTCACGCTTATCATTCAATCCGCATTTGCTGTATAGATGCCAATTTTTGTTTAAAGACAGTTTTTCGTCAAAAATTGTCATTTACGTTTAAATTTTGGAAAACTTAGCTGACATAAGCAATATTCAGTTCATAGTTGTTTTCCTCATAAATGATATACTTTTTTAAACATTTCCAAAAAACGAAAAAGTCCCGTTTATGGAAAAACATAATCGACGTTTCACCCCGATCAGTCAATTCGTCTGGGCTGTAGAGTGTCAACAGACATTTAGTCTACACGGAACCAAGCACACACAGAAATTTTTAATAGTTACTTTATTGGACTTCGGCGATATAGCGAATAGTAAATCTGCAGAAACCTCGAGGTTAATATTTCTTTAAATGCATTGTACTGTTGCTATAAGAAGTACTTTGCATATTTTTTCAATTTTATTTTTGGCAACTAGCTACACAGCTGTGCATATTTTATCACGAAACTATACTGGGGTGGGATGTTGTAACATCACATTTTCGATACTTTATCGAAGTTTTTTTCTCGTTTTCCCAAACTGAAATGGGTAATTGTTTCATTTATGTATTATTTCGTTTCTATTGCTATCACAACCTATTAGTACAAATGCAAACAAGTTGTCCTTCTCTAAGTACATCTATAATTCTATCTCGTTTTGTTTTTTGCTGGCCGAAAATTTTTCTTAGTGGATATGGGCATTATTTGACAGGCGAAACTTTATAGAAAACTATATAAATTACTAGGTAGTTCTGAGGCACTTCGCACCCGTTTATTCTCAGCAAAGTGTAGTTAAATATTTTTTTTTTTTTTTACACAGAGACAGCCGAAGCCCTCTGAGTACCTTAGGCTGAGGGGCATTATTTTATTATATTAAAATATCTTCCACGCAGCACTTTATTTGGGAGCCATTATATCATTCGTATATTGGTCTTCTTGGTACCGTCTTCTTTGTATATTGGTTTTAGCATTACAGAAGCGATTGTTATATATTGTGAGCTCAGAATTTTTTCCCAATGAGCCAGTACATTTTCCTATGAGTTACATCTAAGAAAATACTAGAGCATATCTTCTTATTCTCAACAGTATCCTCAATGATATCCGTTATTCTGTGAACATGTTCGACAGTAGGATGATTTTCTCTGAACCCAAATTAGTGTGGTGGAATTTAACATCTTTCTTCTATTAGAGGTTTGAGTTTCTTGCGCAGCACTTTTTAAATATTTTTGATATGACTGGGAGTAATGATATCGATCTGTAAGATTTTTTTATCGTTTTTATCTATCGCCTTATGTTAAGATCATCTTGTTGTTTACGGAGTTGTATTATAGTTTTCTGTTTATCTCAGTAATGGTTAAAAGTCTATGCCAATGGACAGCAAGCATTTTGCTTCTTTTTAACACCTTCGCTAATTTTTAAAGTTGGAATTATTATTATAAGATGTAACACGATAGGAGAAAAAAACTACAATAAGTGATAAATATCAACCATTGCTGCAAGAGGTAATAAACCTAAAGCAACCAAACAGTAAACGAGACCCAATAAGACCCTAACACTCCCACATTGTGTGAAAATGTTTTCGAAAAATAGCCACAATAAGAAAAAGTAATTATAAAGCAAATATTGCAATCGACACACACTGACTTCATTAGATTGTTGTTGGGTTTACAAAAAGTTACTTATCAACAAACCCCGTATCAACAACCCAACAAAAAGGTTTAAGTTACCAAACTATCTGTGTCACTTCAATTAATACCATACTTCAATAACCGTAGGCGTTAGAGAGCATAAAATATTATATCTAATAATTAAGATCAAATTAGCTATAATTTAATAAATTTTATCTAATTTTTAAATGATATATGGAGATATACTCATAGTATGTGTAGCTAAGTTTTCATGTTGCTTTACTCAAACAGTTATTATCACTTTCATTTGAAAACTAATATCGGATTTTTCTAACACCTGCATAACTATATTATTAAAATGTTACCTGATATTTATGTGCCCAATAATAAATGAATCATGATATAATTGGAAAATTAAAGTAATTAGTAATTAGAAGCGAAAAAAATATTTATCAAACAATTTAAATATACATAATTTTTAAAAATTAATCTTTTTTGTGATCACGCATGAAGCTTTAAAATTAAATTTCCTGTTTTCAAGAATATAAGAAAGTGTTTATATTAAGTATTCATAATTTACCTGATATATTGTTAAATATTTAAGCCTCGATTCTAAGAAATAAAATATTAATAAAATAAATTGGCGGCGATTAATGATAAATTAATAATTTAATTGGTTGTGGGAAAATTTCGATTACAATAGAGAGGCTTGTTAGCTTAGCGATAGTTGATAAATTCTAATTAAAATTTATAACATCAATAAAAATATTGCGAATTGATTAAACGCCGCTTTTTGTATACGATCAAAAGAGAGTGAAACGACTGTGTCAATATGATTAAACCCTCTATGGCGATTGCCTGCCGTTTAGTTAATGGAATATTTTTAATATTGTTATGGGAGATCCTCTGTTATTTCATAAATTGGATAATTAGTATTCTACACTACACAGAAAAGAAGTCTAATCTAACCGCATGCGTCATAATTTTTGTGTGGTTCTTTCGTTTTCTTTTTTATTTTTGAATTCATCAACAAGAATTTGCGTGATCTAATGGAATAATATTTAATTTCATATAAAATTGGTTGATTGTTTCTTTTACAAAAAATAAATAATAATAATAACCTTAATAACGTTAAATTTAAACCACTACAATTATAATAAACGTTTATTTATTAATTTATAAATCTACTCGTATATAATTTTCACTGTCTATGATAATTTTAGCTTTAAAACTATGCTCGTGGCATGTTGTCAAAATTTTAGCAGTAAGGCCATTTATGATCCAATTACACACTTCTTAGGATTAACTAAAGGAATTCAGTTTATGGCAGTGTTCATTAGAACCACAAAATTAATTTTATGCAAATTTAAAGAAAACTACAATAGATATAATTATTAATGCATACATTTTCAAGGCAGGAGGCCGTTTAGGATGAACTATCGGTAAAGATAGAGAAGTATCTAATCGCACGTCATAAAATAAGACACAGATAAAGTCTTGCAGAAGATGTCTTTTTATGATACTAAAAATAATGATAGTACCACTGCAACAAAAATCCTAATTATCGTAATGATTTTTATTGTTTTATTACATTTAAGCCAATAAATCATAAACTGATTATATACTTAAACCACAGATTAACCAAAAATTTACCTAATTTTTTTTTCTCTTTTAAATCATCCATCTTTTGTGCGTTTGGTCACACGAAAATACCTGCAATTATTGTAATAATAACGATCGTGTAACATCATCTTAAATAAAAGGGGTACCCAAAAGGATTTAAATTGGATGGTTTGAGCTTTGATTTTTTTTGCTAGCTACACATTTTTCATTAATAAGTACAATTTCTTTGGCTTATCTCATTATATGGACACGGGATAAGCAAACTATACGAAAGATTAAACGGTTGATGTTTAATTGTATTAAAAAATTATTTTCTTTCGTAATCCTTTGACTCCGCCTTTGGATTGACGATTATCCTGTTTCGGATATTTTTCTTTAAGATTTAAATCCGATGGGTATAAAAATTTATCAGTATATTTAGCATACACTTTGAAGGTAAAATCTTGTTATGAAAATATGATTTTTTGTTACTTACGCTTAGATAGTTAATAATTTTTTGAAAACAGTAGGGTTTAGTTGTGATTTATTTATAAAATTTATATTTCTACTGAATGCTAGATTTTATTACAAAAATTAAGGAAATTATTACTTGTATAACATATTGATATTTCCTTTTCACGTTAACCTAAATTGGGCTCGAATACTACCCATTCGTACAAGGGCTATTACATTCTACATATAGTACTTAAAAGCATTATTGTATCGTCAGCGATCTAACTTCTCGAACTAACTGATTTTGAATGTTTTACTATAGATGTTTTTGCAAATAAAGTTTTAGTTCTTTATTTTAATTTACTGGAGAATTTGATTTTTCGTTAAACAAAAAATTGTGTAAGTCTCACATCTAATTTTAAGAATAAAGCTATTTTGAATGAGCCCTAGTAGTTTATAAAGGATTACTAATTTCATCTTTCTATATTTCTACTATTTATAATATTTGGGCCTATTTATAATATTTGGGGGCCAGGTTATAAGCAGGAGTAAAATTCCGTGGCTATAAATAACTTTAAGCTTTATAAGTCGGTCGGAACCGATGGCATTTTACCGTCGGATATCAAACAAATTACTAAATACTACAAAGGGAAATCTTTGAAAACTGCTCTACATTCCAATATTGCTTCTATCGGGAAACCCCTTGAACAAAAAGTATACTGCATGTTAACGTTTTTGAATATAGTGGGGACATTTTTCAACATCAAACCAGAGACGATGACGCAGGCATTCTCTTCTACGTACGTGGATGAGATATTCAGGGGCTGGATAGATCAAATGATTAAAAGCAGAGTCGTGACGGCCAGCCTGGTTGGGTCCTGGTTGAAGTGGCCTTCAACAATAAAGCGAAGTATCTGGGTCAGACGGCAAACTAAACTGAAAACCTAACATATTAGAAACTACAAAGAAAGCTACAATACCGCTTTAGTAAAGTAAAAATGCCATTGGAAAAAGATGGAGTTTGGAGCCCCACATTTTTCATTCCTCTATATTTCTACTATTTCGTTCATTTATAATATTTGGGGCTGACGACTGCACTTTCAATCGTTCCAAAAATAAAATAATTTTCTTAGATTTGTCTCCAATTTGAGCTAAAATTTAAATTTGCAAAATAATTCTGGGTGAGTGAGTTGGCTGGACGAAAAACAAAGATCGTGGATTCTAAAACGTGATCGACTCGAGATCTAAAATATAAAATAAAAGTGATGTTCCGAAAATTAAGTTAAAATTGTTACTAGAATCAATATAACTTGATTCCCAAATAACAAATTTATAATTTAAGATAACGAAAGACTTAAATTTTATTTTACTGTGTTTTCTATTTTTTGTAAATCGGGACATATACAATTTTTATAAAATTAATCGGTTGTCGCGATAATAGAATTATATAATAATAAAATCTATAATAAGTGCGATAATAAATTTTGTGACTAGAAAATAAAACTGTGAAAATGCCGGGGTATTTAACGGTCAGTAGAAACAAATAGAAAACTGTACGTTACTACAAATTTTTGTAGATTTGTGGTTTATAAGAGAAAGTGAAAATTGTTCTTAAATTTAGAAACTCTTTAATTCTAATTAATTTAATTATGTGAAGTGATATCATCCTATAATATATAATAAGAAAACTGTAATAAAAATAAACCTAGTAATCTAATAGTCCGTATAATAAATAATTAAGCTAAAATCTAATTATAATATAATTACTAATAATAAGCAAACTAAATATACATAACCTAAAACTTATTTTAATACATAATCTTAATAATAATAATAATAATATTAAGTATAATATTAATATATTAATTAATCGTCATAAAATTTATTGAATTCTTTAAATAAAATAAAATAAAAATTCGCGTAATTTGCGCATCATATGGGTTTACGGTACGCTATGATAACCATAATAATTATAACGTACAAGAATTATACGTCATTTTAATGATAAATCTACGATTACGCAACGCAAATAAAAAGACATCTACGTTCAACCAACATTCTTCGTACATCGTCATCAACCAACATTCTTCGTACATCGTCATCAGCATCGGCGCCCAACGAAAATGTAATGCATTTTGTTTTTATTATATTTAATACTTTAATTTAAATAAGTTAGTGTTTTTTTTCTTATATGTATATATTAACATTTAGATTCATTCTGAATTTTTCGTTTTAATAATTAAAATTAATTTTCTTTAATTAACTTTAGTTAAAATTTTCTTAAATCTATGTTTTAAAATTTATAACATTATTAATTTGATTCCAATAATTATTCTATTTAAAATGAAATTTTCGGGTTTTATATTTATTTCAATTTTATGAGAATTACAAACCAAATATGAATTAAGTGTCTAAAAGGTGAGGAGGTAAAATTAGGGTAAATCGTGTGATAGTGATGGTGTAGTGATTAATTATTTCATAACTGGCATCGTCGAGTCTTGTTTGTTCTTTTTTTTACTTTCTTGTCTTTATATTTTAAAACTCATACGGTCTAGCAAGATTCATTTAAGCTTTGAAAAACCACGCCCTTCACCCTGAGCTATAGCTGGCCATAGATGACCGTTCAAAGCCTCTGAATGAATAGATACATTTTCTGTAATCGAGCAGTCGGTTACAACTGTTTGGTGGCAAGCTTTTAGTATTCTAACCAAACTAAAACAATACAACACTCTTAAGAGCCCCACTAAAACACTAGTGTTTTAGTTGGGCTCTTAGGAGCACATCCACTCAAGCACTGGATATTCTTTTTATCTCACACTCCTAGATATACTAGATACACAAATAGCAGCGAGCTCAGCTATAAGGCTCAACTCCATCTCTATGTGAAACTGAAACGATACAGGACACTCATATATTCTGAGAGACAGGAACATCACAAATACTACCGATTATACTATCCCGTTCTACTTCGAAGTGTTTTTCAAGCAGACCTAATCGCAAAAAGAGAGGCTGTCTGGTTTAGGTATAATATCTTCCAGAGCTATTCGCATTTTTACGGATAGTCAGGCCTCAATTAAGATGCTCAAATCATATTTCCTTACGTCAAAAGGTGCCCAGAGTTGCCTCTCAGCTCTTAACGGGATGTCAGATTAGATCAACATCTACCTGATGTGTATGCCAGGACTTATCAATCTTATAAAGAATGAAAAGGCGATTGAATCTTTCGACAAGGCACAACCTGCCTTATTTGGCCAAGGGTAGATGGTGATTTACCACTCGCTACGTACAAATTAGTGCTTCATGAGGAAGCTAGCAGAAAAGCAAACGACTTATGCGTAATAACTGGGCAGATCTAGTCAAAACGAAACCTGTTAAAATTGAGACAGCTGGTATCGCTGCGATGGCGGTATTCCATAGTATGATGCGGGGCGCTATTACACGCATGGGCTTCTTGTCACATAACTACTGTCGTAGTTGAAAGATGAAGAAGGGGTCGTCTTCAAAGAATGAAGAAGGAGAAGTAATTGTTCTCTATTTGCTTTACACCTGTCCCCGTCTAGCGCTTAGCAGACTGAAATCCTTGGGAGCTCTCCTCCTAAGACAGGAGTCAGTAAAATGGACGTGAAGGATATCCTTCGAAAATATCCTATGCTTCGTTGAGACCTAAAGACGGTTCGATGAGTAGGAGAGGAGAGAAAACAATGGGACACTTCTATGGACCTAACTATGTCTTGTCACTTCTGTAGGTCAACCACTCTAACATAACCTTGTAACCAATAAATAAGAGGACGGAAGGAGTACAATCTGAACCTTGATGTCAGGTACCGGTACAATGTCATGTTACAACTTTAATCTTTGATGATTTGGTCCAAGTTTTGCACGCAGAAGGCAAGAGTTTTGAATTTACAGCAGAGTAAAATAATTCTCCTGTGGAACTATTCTGGTAATTCTCCGGAAATAGGGAACTGACGAAAAATTGTATATGTAATTTTTATTTAAATATGTTTTTTCTGGCATGCTGAGATAAAAAGTTAGTGTTAATTTTTTTGAAAACAAAACTAAATGGGGAATAATTTTCCCTGCCAAGTTAGATATGGAAAAATTATTTCCAATTTATAAATATTTACATCTAACTTGTCTCCTCAGTAGGCCGGAAAAAAATATTTGAACAGAAATTACATATAAATTCTTTCCCCAGTTCCCTATTCTCGGGAAATCACTAGAATAGTGCCACTGGAATATTAAATTTAGACAATATAAAATCGACAATATAAAATCTATCACCTTTTATTCCAATAAATGAGAGGTAAGTATTTACAATGTTTATGTAAATTTCACCATTTGCGAGGTAAATAAAAGATGGTACATTTACGTTCATACATACAACTATTTCATCATTATAACCACAGATTTGAATACACTTTGCGCATGGTCGTAAACGATTTATCTGACTATTGGTACGCAGCCTTAATACATAATTGTAAGATCGAAAAATTTATTGATATCGTGTCACACGAGATGTATCGTTGGCATACAAATACATATTTTATAATGAATAACCGTAATTTAGTACCATTTGGTAACTTCAAAGATCAGTCAAATTTAGCTTGCAGCATATTAACAGGAACAGTATGCTCGTACTTTATTATACATAGCTAAATTATCTTAATTACGATGGATTAAATTAATTCAAACGAAATACTAATATACCAGATACATTTTTTGATTGTCTTAAAAGAACAGTTTAAATTAATTGCTTACCTGCCCGAAACAAGCTATTTTTATTTATTTTTATTTAATAGTGCCATTTCAAAAATAACTAGTTTTCAATTTAAAAGTTTTAAAATTGTATTGTTATTATTATTTAGTGCATAATTTTGTTTTTAAATCTACACAGCATAAAAATCGTATAAAAGTAAAATAAAAACCGTGCAGATTAAACACAAAATATAAAAAAACTGGAAAATAACAACAAAATGATTGATATCATTGGTAATTTAACAAAAAAAAATCCAGCAATAATCATTTTTTAATATAACAACAAAAGCATACAAATCATGACTTTTAATGACTAATGAATAAACGATCATTGAATCAATCAGTCTTTTATTTGACATAACATGCTTTATTGTAATTAAATACTAGTTTTATGTTTTTAAATTCTCACATTTAGCACTCAAGTGATAATGATTTAGTTTGATTTTTTAGCTTAAATTCAATGGTTTGGAAATAATAATTTTAATTGTTTCTGTTATTCGAATTTTGTTGTTTTAACTTTGAATTTTTACGGGAAGGCACTCGTGTATATATATAAATATGTATATACCGGGTGTTTCTTTTAAACTGAGACGATCAAATATCTCGAAAAATAGCCACTCTACGGAAAAAATGTTCATAATCAAAATTTAATCATACCGCGGGAGAAATACATTAGTGCAAAAAAAAGTCCCCCACCCCCCGCTTTATAGGTGGGGCGGGGGTAACTTTTAAACTAAGATAGGAAGCCATATTTTTTATTGCAGATACGGATTCTACGACTAAAAGTACGTATGATTTGAATGAAATATTTTGTTCGGTTCATGATAGATGGCGTTGTAATCGACGAAATTCAATTTTTTCAGTTTCTCCTTAGAACACACGCATTCGATTCTGCAATACGTTTGAAATAAAAAACATCACGTTTTCATTGGAAATACTCGAAATTCGTCATCAAAACAATTTTATTCAGTTTTGTAAATCACATTTAACGTTTATGTTATTTCTTATCTTCATGTTTTTCGTAATTGCAAAATAAACGATAAAATACTTTAGAATGGAGCGTTTAACTGTGCCAGAGAAAATTGAAATGGTTCTGGTTTATGGAGAAGCTGGCAGCAATCTTGAAAATGCTGTTTCTATTTACGCTCAACGTTTTCCGGATAGGATTCGTTCACGTGCTTCATTTGGCCGTACTATCAAACAATTTATTACTAATGGAAATTGCTGTATTGGCAGCAGTGGCTCATAATCCTCATGTTAGTACACGAGAAATAGTTCGCGATTCCGGATTGTCCCTCACCAGTGTTTGGATAATTTTAAAACGGCACAAGTATCATCCATATCATGTGTCTTTACACCAAGATCTTCATGGCACTGATTTCCAAAATCGGGTAACTTTTTGTCAATGGGAACGGGAACAAATACAACAAAACCTCAATTTTTTTCGTTGCGTAATGTTCTCTGACGAATCGTTTTTTTACAAACCATGGAACGGTTAATCGACACAACATGCATTATTGGAGTGTTACAAATCCGGACTGGCTTCGTCAAGTTGAACATCAGCGTCCTTGGACTGTCAACGTGTGGTGTGGACTAATTGGCAACAAACTCATAGGCCCCCACATTATTGAAGGCAACTTGAATGGTCAAATGTACTGAAACATTTTGGAAAATGAACTGCCAATATTACTTGAAAATTTGAGCTTAGAAGTGAGACGGAACATGTGCTTTCAACATGATGGTTGTCCTGCACACTATTCGGTGGTGGAACGTGAAATACTTGATCGTGATTTCAATGGTCGCTGGATTGGTAGAACTGATCCGGTAAATTGGCCTGCCAGATCACCAGATCTTACTTCGCCAGATTTCTTTTTGTGGGGCTATCTCAAAGACAAAGTTTACAAACAAGAACCAACAACACGTGAGAACATGATTGAGCGAATCAGAAATGCGTATGCTGAAATTCAACCAGACACAGTTCTCAGTTGTGTACAATCATTTGAAATGCGTATTAATAAGTGCATTGAAGTCGCAGGCCATCGTTTTGAACACTTATTTTAAGCTAAAATTATTTTATTCACCTGCCATTTACATTAATAAATTGTTTTGATAACGAATTTCGAGTATTTCCAATGAAAACGTGATGTTTTTTATTTCAAACGTATTGCAGAATCGAATGCGTGTGTTCTAAGAAGGAGAAATTGAAAAAATTGAATTTCGTCGATTACAACGCCATCTATCATGAACCGAACAAAATTTTTCATTCAAATCATACGCACTTTTAGTCGTAGAATCCGTATCTGCAATAAAAAATATGGCTTCCTATCTTAGTTTAAAAGTTACCCCCGCCCCACCTACAAAGCGGAGGGTGGGGGACTTTTTTTTTGCACTAATGTATTTCTCCCGCGGTATGATTAAATTTTGATTATGGACATTTTTTCCGTAGAGTGGCTATTTTTCGAGATATTTGATCGTCTCAGTTTAAAAGAAACACCCGGTATATATATATATATATATATATATATATATATATATATATATATATATATACCTATATATATATATATATATATATATATATACCTATATATATATATATATATATATATATATATATATAATATATATATATATATATATATATATATATATATATATATATATATATATATATATATATATATATATATATATATATATATATATATATATATATATATATATCTTAGGGCGACCCATTTTGGTATGGAAGGAATCTTATCTCTTTTTACCGGCTTCAGGGCTCAAAATATTCGTTTCCATTAGAAATGACTATATGTAAATATTCAGGTCGATCGGAAAACGTTTAAGGGTCGCACCTATTGGTTTTTTGGAAAATATCACTAAAACGACCCTTAGTGAAGTTTTTTCCTCCATTTCACTTCAGCTTGTTTAAGTAATTCCGTTTTAATATTTTCTAAGTATTTTTGAGTATGCCAAATCCAATAAAATGGTAAAAAAGGTGGTTGGCGTATTAGAAAAGTGGTTTCCGGGCTGTTTTTTTTTCAAAAAAATTTAAACTTGTGAGTTCCAGCTAATTTTTAAAATATTACCTATCACGTTTGTCTAAATTTCAACATAACTAAAAAATTAACAATTTTATAGTCGTAAAACGCCCAAAAGGTCGTTTTGCCGTGCATACATATCTGCATCTGAACACATCTATTTCAGGGACTTGCAGTTATTAAGTGTATTTCTGTGGAGATAAATAAAGTGCAATTAAAAACATATACTCTTATTTTATCCGTACTCCTAGTTTTATGATTTTACTTTTCGATGACTGATGAGTAACACATTTATTAAGAAGGATGAAATTTCGTATCAAATAGGTTCAGGATTAAACAATGATTATTCTTTTAGATGTTGAAGCAGCAACATCTTTATTCGAATAATAAAATAAGTTTTATAAAATATTAATTATTTTTTTTATTGATTTTTAAGTTTGAACATTTCATTAGTTTTTCAAGAAGCTTCTGAAATAATTTTGGTGATTAATAATCATGGAAAATAACATACAGACCCGCATGTTGGTTGATTGGTATATGTTTTGTCACTTAGTATTTTTAATCTCATATCTGATATTTTTCGTTATATAATTTCATAGGTGAATCTATTGAAAATCTACAAAATGATCATCTTCCGACGAATCTTCCAACGAGATGTAATTAGTCAATTCCATCACAAGCTGACACATACACTAGTATAAGTATGCAAGCTAGCATTGTTGCGGATGAGATAATTACCATTTGTCAGAAGTTTGGTATTTGTTATCAGGAGAAGAGGAATATTATTAGAAAACTCATGGCATTTATCGGAATCTCAAAAAAATATTAGCAGAAAAAGTGAAACTGAAACAAGTAAAAGATAAGTTTTCTTACACGATGGATGGAAATTCCTTAGCATTGCTCATGGTCTTAATATTGAAAAAACACCAGATCCGTCAAAGTTGTAATTTCTCAAGCAAGAACGAAACAGGAGCCCTACTAATTACCCCTATTTCGTTGTTGCTTGAGAAATCACAACTTTGGATGCTTGAGAAATCACAACTTTCAGTGCGATGGATGTCAAAAACTATTTATAGCATAAAAATATACTTGTTTCGAAACCAGTTTAAACTCAGTCGTAAGTTACATTAAATTATTTTAAAATTACTGTTTCGTTTAAACTGAATTAATTTAATTTTCTTTTTTCAGTATCTGAATCCAAAGCGCTGCGTGACTTCAACATCTTTATTATTGAGATCAATTTGCCAAACTGGTTTGCATGCACGACCCCAACTTCAGCGCCAAGAAATGATTTAAACCTACTGAAGGAGCTAGCTGCATACAATAATATTAATCCAACGGTATCCTTAGTTGCATTGAAAACCCCTTTATGGTATTTAACACCGGTTTCCATCGTCATAGTATACAAGTATAATAGTATTATAGTATTAAAGAAAACCAAAGTTGATAGTATAATAGTTTATTAAAATATTTGAATATACTAGAATCAAAATATAATACGTAGCAAATATTATTTTTAACGATATAAACTTGACAGTGTAAAAATAAATTTAATTTTCCTAATTTATCCATTACCATTTTTAATATTTGTTCACCGAAATGAGAAACAATTTGTTGGCTGATTATCGTGCAGCATTTAATATGTATCAAATAAATTAACAATATTTTTTTTATCAAACGCTCATTTACAAAGGGCTTATTTCAAACCGTACGGTGGAAAACCGGCAGGGCTTGATAGTAAAATAATATTATACTATTATTCTATTATACTATCGACGAAGGAAATCTAGTATTAGTGATACCCTCATGACTCTTTCATTTTTCGATGAGGATCTAGACAGCCAAAAAATAACGGCAATGATTCAAAAGTTAGAAGAAGACAACTATTTAAATTTTACATTTGAAGAAAGTGCCGTACCTGAGAATGTGGAATTTGTCCAAATAGAAGGTTTTGTGTCAAGAAATACATAGTAGTTTTTAACGAAGTCAAATTTTATTAAAAAAAACACTCTGACACATAGAAGGATGACACGGAATAAATAAAAATGCAAGAAATTGTAAGAAAATTTTATAAATTAAATGATGTTGCTGAAAGAAGAATTGGGCTCATTAAAAATTATAACGCGATTTTAACGCATCAAGAGGATACAAGCAGTATCTACTACAAGTTGTAGAATATCACTATAAGAGACTTTCTTTAGTAACAAAAACAAATATTAAGGCTGCTGTGCAACACAAAAACTAGAAAACTATCAAATATAAAAATCTTGTTAATTACATATGAAATGTGTTTCTATTTTAAACCTTTTACGTGGCCTTTAACCAAAATTTCATCTTTTAAAACTGCGGAACCTAACTTCTCCGTGACAAGATATATATTTTAGAATCATTATTAAGGCATTCATTAATTTTCAATGTCAGTACTAGTAACATTTCTTTATCTATTTCTCTATCTATTTAAGTTTCTCGTCAATTTCTTATTGATAAACTCTAGCCATTGATTTAGCAAGTGACAAAGAATTATTTCAGAACAGTTTGTTCCTCGTCTTCATCTTTGCAACTACAACAGTTACCATAGGAGGAGGCTCCTATTCTGCTCGCATGCTTACCTTTGAGACAGCGTCCCGTAATAGTGCCTACCACCATACTGACATTTCGCCGCTTGGCAGATCTGCCTAGTTATTACGCAAGAGGTACTATTGAACCTTCTGTCTTTCATTGTTCCTCTAGCTTTTGAAGCAGTAATTTGCGCATGTAGCGAGCGGAATATCACCATCTGCCCTGCTTGGTGAAATGAGGCAGGTTGTGTCTTATCGAGCGAGTTCATCCGCCTTTTTATTCTCTGTACCATTGAAATACTCTGGCAGCCACGTTAGGTGGATGTTGAACTAGTTTGACATCTCGTTAAGAGATAAGAGAAAATTCTGGGCTACTTTCTAAAGCCTTACTCTAGTTAAAAATACGAATATCTCTTGCAGATATTATATTTTACCTATAAACTAGTCATTAGCTTCTCTTATTGCGATTAGTTCATCTTGAAAAACGCTGCAGTAGAACTCTGAAATGCTTCTCTCGACCAGTGACTTCTGAGTACAGATATTGTTCGAAACCGGAGGCTTGAGAGTTGGGAGTTTTGATAATGGTAACGGGATGGTATAGTCGGTAGTATTTGGGATATTTATATTTCTTAGAATAGATGAGTGCTCTTTATTGTTACAATTCTACACAAACTCCATGAGCCTTATAACTAAGCCCGCTGCTATTTGTTTAACTAGGGTATCTAGGGATGTGAGATGAAAGAAAATATTCATTGCTTGTGTGGATGTACTCCTAAAGAGCCCCACTAATACAAAAGGCAGCTCTTCACTGTAATTTCACCGAGAATTTTAGTTTGAACATAATATTTAAAGCTGGCCACCAAACACTCTTATTAAATGGGTCTAATAGTAGAAATATAGAGGCAATGTACAATGTGGGGCTCCAAGGTTCATCTACTTCGAATGAAATTGTTACATGATTATAGGATTATTGTAGCTCTCTTGACTCTTTCTAATATCTAAAGTTTAGTTTGCTGTTCAGAAAAAGACCAAGGTATAGTCCTATTCAGATCTTAAAAAAAAATTTAATTGTTCTGCGCAGCTTTCAGTGATATAGAAAATAAATTTTAAAAATTTTGAAGGGTCGCAACTATTTTAGGTAGTAAACCTAAATAAAATAATAAATAATAATTCAAAATAATTATATTTCAGTTTTAATACACAAAACATTCAAAATGATTATGTATTTGTGTTATTACAATCATATTTTAAGTGAAAATTAATAGGTCTAAAAAAAATTACACGCCTTTTGGTAATTTTGGTACGGACTAGGGTATACGTATAATACAAACTTGATTTTCGGTCCAAATAAAAAAATATTTTAATTAAACACAATTTAATTTATAAAGCCTAAACTTTATGTTTTAATTGATCCCAAAATTCCTATATCATTTAACTACAAATACAGCATAAAAATGTAAACTTGAATACTACTGTACTTCACTTTATCAGTGAAGGTCAACAAACACCATCTGAGATAGCGGGGTTGATCTGAGGAAGTTTGGATTTCCTATTTATTACCAAATTCCAAAGAAGAGGGCGTAATATCTCACCTCATCTCTCATACTAGTTTCTTGTGACTTTGCAGAAAATTATGCAGCACAGGGTTTTCACTGGAACTTGTAATTTACAAAAATGCAGGAGAGAATTGCAGCCCCAAAGCTTCATTATAATATCAGATTGTCTTCACTATTGTTGTGAATGGATTAAATAATTAAACACAGTCTAAAACTTAATTTTATTACAATAATTTTTAATTATAGCAATTATTTATTTCACTTTAGTATAATTTTAATATAATATTTATTTTATTAGTTAATTTATTATTAATAAATTATTGAAATGTTTTAGAAAGATAGGAAAGGACAAATATAGTATGGTGAATAAAGTAAAATATGTTACCGTGTAATCACGTTCAAAAGCAAATCTCAAAAGAACATTATTTAATTTTATTTTAATTTATTACCAATCATATCACAATAACAGCTTGTACGACCAACTCGTACATATTCATAACGCTGAAATTATATAGGGGATAAGTAAGGTTGAGTGGTACATTATAACACTCCTTCCTTCTTTTAACGAAAGACTACCTCAGGTTGTCTTTTGAGATGAGTATGTATGGTTTAGTCACTCGGACCTTTATTACAGTGAAACATGATAACACATCGTTTGTAATTAAATTTGGGAGAATATTAATAATCTAATCTAAATAAAAATATATTGATATATAGCTAATGACGTAATACATAATTTTTTATAAAAATACAATTTTTTTTAATTTTATTTCAATGTTATAATTCTAGATAACTTATATATTTAAATAATTTAATAATTAGTTTAATTATTTTTTCATAATTTAATTTATAAGTTTGGTTTTAATTGTTAATTGCTTAAACTTAAATCGTACATACAACTTATCAAAATTAAATAGTATATATGAGTAGTTGTAACTCGAATCAATGATAAATATACGAAATAGTTAAATATGACGTTATTTTAATCGATTATAATGTACTATTTTTTCACAACTCCCGATACCAATTGTTGTATTTTCTGGTTACTTCAGTAACAGTATAGGGAATTTGGATTTTCCCGTTTCTTTACGTATATAAACCTAATCACCATTCTGGAATTGTTTGGAGGTGCAATTTATGTCGTGATATTGTTTTGTTCGATCCTTATTTTGAACAAGTTTATCGTCAGCTATTTTAAAAGACTGTTGAAGTTTAAATTTAATAGCACAGAAGTAATCATTATTTTTATGTTATATATTGTAATTTTGGTAATATTTATTTTCAAATTGCGGTTTTTCTTTTTAGGTGTTTTATTTTCGCCCTAAATACTTTGTTTTTATGTAATTTTGTATCCCAACAATTTTTGAAAATAGAATCTGGAATATTCGGTTTACAACCAAAAACTAATTCGTATGGCATAAATTCATTCATTCTCATACCTCCATGAGGTGTTGTGTTATAAGAGAAAGTAGCATATTGTAACCATGAATCCCAATCAAGAGGAACCTTATCAACATAATGACGTAAATATTGAACTAAGGTCTTATGGCTATGCTCGAGTACTCCATCGGTTTGTCTATGATATGCACTAGTGTTTAACTTCTGCATTTTTAGAATTTTCCATATCTCTTTAAATTATTTTCCCATGAAATTAGACCCTTGGTCAGTTAAAATAGAAGTCGGTGAACCAAATATAAAAAATAAAATGTTCGACGAATGCAGCAGCAATAGTTTGTGCTTCTTGATTTGGTAAAGCAAGTACAAAGGACAATTTTGTTAAATCACATTGAATCGTGACAATGTATTTATTATTTTTATGAGAAGAAGCGAATAATGTCTATACGAGTAAGTAGTGTCTCTAATTTTTTTGGAAATAATAGAAAACGATAATGGTTTAAAAGTTCGATATTCATCTTGATAGGGTCCTAAAGGACCTTCGTGGTATTGTTGAATAATAGTATTAATGTCATTCTCATTTGTTAAATTTATATCGTCATGTTGTTCTTGTTCTTGATTTACTCAGTGATTTTTATAATTTTAGAATTTGGTGGTGTCAAGATTTATTGGTACATAATTTGGTATAGTTAATCATAAAACTTTATTAGAATTTCGGTCGGGATTTAAAGAAGAAATAGTATTGTCTTTATCAGAATTTTTATTTCTGTGTTTAACAATTTAGAATCTGAACGGGTTGCAATATGGCATTTGTTACTATTTAATATAATCCGGCTTAAAGCGTCTGAGTTACTATTTAATTTACCTGGCTTATGCACAATTTTGCAATCATATTCGTCCAGTCTAATTCTCCATCGAGTACGTCGCAAAGACGGATTTTTGATATTATAAAGCCATACTAGAGGTTTATGATCGCTAACTAGTTTAAAATTTCTCCCATACAAATACCGAATTGATCGGTTGGCCAAATTATCGCCAGAAGCTCCTTACTGGACAAAACTGAACTAATGGCAATACCACTTGCATCACAATTCAGGATGAACTCTTTGTTAAAATCGGGAACCTGTAAAAACGGAGGATTATTCAAAAATTGCTTCATTTTCGTAAACGCTTCATCTCAAAAAGCGTCCCATACGAAGAAAGCTTATTTTTTAGAAGATGGTTTGATAATTTTTGAGAAACTAGGGTAACATTTACGATAATACCCAACGAGTCCTAGAAACGATTTTAGTTCGCGAGGAGACTTTGGCGTTCGATAAAATTTTACAGTAATTTAATTTCTTAGGATCTGGTTTAACACCTGATTGTGTGATTGATTAAATGCCCTAAATAAAAGATTTCTTTACTTAGGCATTGACACTTGTCAGGATTCACTTTCAGATTATAAGCCCTAAGACTAGAAAAAACTTCAGCTAAATTGTTGGTGTGATCGATCAGGTTTTTACCAAAAATCACAACGTCCAAATATACCAGGCACTTTAAGCCATTTGGCTCACATAAAACATTATTCATGAGCCTTTGAAATGTATTTGGAACATTTCGAAGATTCGTACTCATCCGAGTAAATTCATAGTGGCCAGTTTCAGTGCTGAATGCTAATTTTTCACGATCTTTTATATCTATGGAGACCTGATGGTATCCATGGGCTAGGTCTATAGTTGAAAAATAATAAGAACGACCTAATTTATCCAAAATATCAGTAATATTTGGCAATGGAACGGGGACGTCGGAGACAGTGATCTCATTGAGCTCCCTATAATCGAGACTATCCGCCACTTACGTTCATTCGTATTCAATTTCTTGGGTACGCAAAGTAGTGTAAAGTTCCATGGAGATTTCGAGTCTTCTATTGCATTCCAGAAATTTGTTTGTTTACTTCAGCTTTAATACTTTAAGGCAGACGATATGGTTTACAAAAAATCGGGTTGGTGTTCGGTATTGTATGAATTTGATGAGAAGTTGCGGCTGTGACTGATAATTTGTCTGTCATTGAATCAACGGCAAAGAGACAAAATAGAATTGTGTTCTTCGCTATTTAAATGTGTTAAAAATTATGTTTGGTTTCTAGTAAAGATTGTCTATTATTAATATTAACATTTGTTGAAACTATATTAAAAACATTAAGGTTATCTAACGGTTCAGTTTCAATATTTAAATCGGCGTTTAAATCAACGTCGCATTCATTCGAGTTTACTACACTAATAACCGTGCTGTTGTTTTCAATATTTAAAATAAAATTGTAATCAATACTCCATGGACAATTTCCTTTGAGTAACAAATATGTTCTGAATTTTTAGGAAATTTGTATTTTATTTTAGCATACGTTTTAGAACGAGCCGGAACCATAAATTATTTCGAAATTTGTAAAAGAGTATATGTTGCAAAATCTATTATTAATAAATAGGTGAATGCAGTTTGATGGACGTTGACCAATTTGCAATTAGAAAGTCCTAAGAATTGGACGTTGACCAATTTGCAATTATTGTTCACTGTTAGTTGGGGTGATGGTTGATTCAATAAAGATGCTTCAAGATCATTTCGAGTGAAATTTGGGAAATGCTCGAATCGTTTGTTTGATTTTGTAGCTATTGGGTTGGCTGCTCTAGAGAGAATAGTCTGTGTAGGAAATGATATTTGACCTAAAGTAACAGAATCGGGCGGATTAATCGATTTTGTGGCCTCACCATTCTGATTCTTTGTTTTAGAGGATGTCGGTACCTTATGTTTTTGTGCCATTGCTGTCTCTTCGAACATTTCAGTAGACGAATCTTTTGAGAGATCAGATGATTTTCCAACTGGTTTTATATTGTGTACAGGTGTATCGACGTCTTCCTCAGAACCCAAGTCAATAACCTCCAATTTCGAAGCAGATTCGTTTAAATCGACATCTTCTTGCTCAAGTATTTGAATAAATTCGGTCACCTGCTTTAATTTGTCCTTCAGTTCAACTACAGCCGATGCTACCACTTTCGAGTATTCAATCCTATACAACCTGCCACTAACATGTAAAAGTCGGGAGCGGAATATATCTGTATCGAATGAGACATTCCCTTTGTTCTTTACTGCTTCAATCGCATTTCGAATCTCAGAATAAATTTGCCTAAATTTAAGAGTAATCGTTTGCATTTCGCGTCGAGGATTTTTCTGAGCTATGCGAACTGGTCTATTTGGTATTAATACTGGGTGTACTTTTTCATCCTCTAAACGCTTTAAAAGTTCGTTTAGATTACTAAGAGGGTTGTCCCCATTAATATTGCGCACCGCACACTCCAGCTCAAACTCGTCATGCGCTAAATGTTCTGGATTCATGTTAGTTATTTTAATTCTATGAGAATCACACCACAATTAGTTAATTTTTAGTCTAAGTACTCGTAGTATAAACAATTGGATACGTTTAATTATATAACCAATACGCAAAATTAGTAATGTTCAAGAAAAATTATGATATGTTGGTTTTGTCTTCTATAATTTAACACAATTAATAATTAACCAGTAAATTTCCTAGTAAATGAATAGTATATAATAGAATATTTGTATGTTTTATAAAAGCAAGGATGATCTAGAACTAGAGCATTTTATATCATTGTTGATTTACGATGGATTGATTGATGATGCTTAATAATAAAATATCTGAGCACCGATTTTGTCCCAAATGTGTGAAACGAAATGAGTTTAACCGGAAAGATATAGTAGTAGTATTTGAGTTTGTGTTAGTGACACGCGTATGATTGTTTTGCTTTACTACACATGCATGTCACGTGTCATTGTTTTCGTTTATTCATATTAACCTTTTTAAACGCCATATTTTTCTGTTGTTTACAAACAAGACAGGTTAATTTTTAAATAATTTATGTATTTTCGATTTTTTCATATTTAGTAAATTAACATTCTATTTGTAATTATAAAATCGAAAATAATTGTGTTTTTTCAATTTTATTAATAAATATAAAATTAATTATCTAAGAAATATATTCAGCACATATAAAACGACTGAAATAACGGCTTTTTACTATCAAAACATAAATACTTATAAAAATGGCGAATTTCTGTTTTATATATACACCAAGTAATAAAAGATGAAATACAGTAATAAACGACGATGGATTTCCCTTTTGTTTCAATGTAATCATAAAAAATTCAACATATAATAGAAGATGATTGTTTTAACATGCACATCTGTCGAAAACGCATATGATTCATATTGTTATCTTTATTGAAATTGAGAATTAAAAAAATTAGTTTTGTGCTGTTTATCATTAGTGTTATATCCTAGAACATTGTAATTAAAAAAAAAAAATATGAACGGGAACATTCCGATTATGTATTTTAATCGAAAAATTAAAACTCGTCGATATAACGAATATTTACGCGATATTTTGGATCCTTTTGATGTCTCAGATAGATGGTGGGTAACTTAAGAATTTATTAGTACAATTTACACTATATATATTTTAATAAGTTTGTGAATTTAATTGTAATTATTAATTTGTTTTAGTTTCATTGTTAATTATCGAATGCCGAAGTGCATAGTGACTCAATTAATCGAGAAAATTAAACCTTATGTCGAAGAAGGTGGTAGTTTGTCGAAAATTCTATTACATTTGGAGGTGCTTGCAACGTTAAATTTTTACGCAAGTGGAAGCCACCAAAGACGTGTCGGTTTAGATGCTTTTGCTATTATGAGTCAAAGCAAAATATCAGCAAGCATCTCAAATATTAGCTCAGTGATTGGAACGAAAATAGTCGACCAATATGTGGATTTTCCGAAAACGATTGCTGCAGCCAAAATCAAAAAGGACGCTTTTTTTAATAAATTTGGAGCCCCCGGAATAGTGGGGTTAATTGATTGCACGCATATTGCCGTCGCAAATTTACCAAAAAAAGATGAATATGCGTACATCAACAGGGAAGGTTTCCACTCAATTAACACCCAAGTGGTAATGTCTTAATGATAGTTATATATAAATTATAAATTAAAATAATTTTATTTACAGATATGCGATTTGAATTTGAGGATTCTTTCACTCAACGCCCGGTATCCAGGTTCAACCCACGACTCCTATATAGGGGAATGGAGCAAAATCATGCCGATAATGGAAAGGTTGAACTTAGAAGATAACAACATATGGTTATTCGGTAATAATATAAACTTTTTTATTTAATTTGACCTTTATTAAATAAACTAATTTTTGCATTTCATAGGTGACAGTGGATACGCATTGAAACCATAGCAAAATAAGAAGCGGGGTAGAACGTTGTATTGGAGTTTTAAAATCAAGATTCCGTTGTTTAAAACGTACATCCGGGCATCTGCACTACACACACGAGAAAGTCGCCCATATCGTCTATGCATGTGCTACTTTGCATAATATTTTAATCGATAATAATTATCCAGTGGGTGATATTTTAGATGAAGGCGATGAAGCTATACCAGTTCGAAATGCGTTTGAAGAAGAAACTTCCGATGAACAAAATAGAAGATTTTTATTCAATTTAATACACGAACTTGATCTTATAAATTGAAACTAAAACATAATACTTTAAAAATTCTAAAATATTTTTTTATTAATTTTATAATAATAAAACATAATGAGTATAAAATTTCTGTAACTAAATATATTAATAATAAATAAAAAAACACAATAATTACTAAATTCAAAAGAAAGATTTTTATTTCAATCACAACAAATTTCAACAATAAACTTTTTGGTTATTTAAATTATAATAAATATCGTTACTCATCTTTTAAATACAGTTTAAAAAATTAATCACAAAACCGTCGTTCTAATTTATCCACGCTTTCTTGCAACCCTCTTAATATGGTAATCGTTTCTCGCTGTAGCTGAAGCTGCTGTATAACGGAAATCACAGCAAAACTTTCTTGAAATATAAATTAAAATACTATTTAACAAATTCACATAAAAGCACTTACGCTCCTGGGGTAAGTATAGTTTGTAATTATAGTTTTCAATCTACAGTTTTTAATTTATTTCTTAAGTTTAATTATTTCACAATAAAAATACTATTCTAATATTTCACTAACGCATAATAACTAACACTTACCATTTTATAAACTTTAAATCAAATTAAAATAATTTTAGACGTTTCTTTTACATTCTTTTATCACTCTATTAAATTTTTTTGAATAAACAACTGTCCCCGTTCAACGATAATCTTCTACTGCACGAGAACACCACATGCGATTTTTTTGTTTTCTTTACTGCGAATGCATGTCACGAGCGATTTTTGTTTATTTATGAAAACCATTGTAAACGCCACATTTTTGTGATGTTTACAAGACAGTGTTACTTTTTAAATTATTTATGTGTTTATGTACTTTTAAATTTTTTTATATTTAGTAAATTAACAATTAATTTTTATAAATTTAAAATAAATTTATTAATAAAACTTTATAAATACATATAAAAATAATTTATAATAAAAAATATAATAATGATAACATATATTTCCATATTAAATAATGACACTCCACAGCTCGATAGCAGACGTAATGAATTGAGAAAAGGAAATAAGCACCAAAACAATTAAACCGATTCACCCGGATCGCGTTATTTTGGTACTGTTCATCATAAAAATGACACAAATACGAACAAAAGAAAAATACAAATACAAAGACATAATTGTGTAATATACACTGTATACGTATTTGATTTTTTTTGCTTCACTCATTTTAAATTAGTAACTCGCGAGACAAAATCGATATACTGATCTTAATAACATAAAACAGAAATCAAGCTATTGGTAATAAATTGGAATTCAGCTGATATTCAAAACTTACTAGAAACACTCATGATTCCAAATTATTATCTACCTTAACATCTTGTAAACGTACCACTTGCATTTTTAACCATTCTCAAAACACAAAATAAAAAATTTAATGGACATAGCACTCGTGAATGCAATTGGCTGCCTAAAATACTGTTAATCCCAATATCGGAATCAAATGTACACAAAATTCATATTAAATAGAACAATGTATTCTAGAAATAGTGCAATGCTCGTATTTTACTTTACAAGATATCAAAAATGAAGAAGAAACTCAAAACGAAACCAAAATTTAAAGTACCAACTTCAACAGCACTTTAAAGCTTTACCCGCAATCAAACAGCTAACTGGAATATCGGTTTACTTTGAAGCGCAGTTCTGAATGTACTATACTGATGATGACTAGTTTCATTAATCATATTATTAACGGTCATTCAAATCAAAATCCAAAATGGAGAAGTTTATAAATAAATTTGACATGAAATAAAATTTTTAAAGCATGTTGACTAAGATCAAATAGACAAACGTCAAAACAAAAACAACAAAAAATCAAACGTTAAATACGGATAATAATGTGTCGACGATTCTTATTCAACCTACCTAAAAACAAAATATACAGAAATTAATAATGAATTAACTAATACACTTTTTTGAGTTTCATATCCACGTTAAATAAAAAAAACAAATGTATACTTAAGTACCGGTATCGTGTACCAGCCGTTTGGGCGCCACTGTGACAAATACCAGTTAGGAAACTAGTGTACGATAACAGAATATTCCTGTAGGGATTTCGAGCGGTCACTTTTATCCGTGGCTAGGGCTCATCGTGGTGGGGTGGGGTTTACGAAATCTACAGGAATCGGTATTAGATCGCGTAATTATTCTAACAAAAAAAAATCAAAACCAAACATAAAACAACAAAGATGCAGACATCATCATCATCATCGTCATCCCACTCTACATACCTACTCTTCGCCCCAGATCATCCTCACCTTTCAATTGGCTTTAGCCTCTCATTATGTTTTCATTTAACAATAGAAAAAAAAAATATAAATTCTAAACTCATAATTTTTATTTTTGTCAAAATTATTCAAAACAACAAAATTAAAAAGAAAAAGAAAAAGAAATCAAATAAACTAGTACTACCTAAACCCCCTACTAGCTTAAACTAAAACTAATGAATATAATACATGAAAATTATATGTATTAAAGAAATAAAATTATTATTGAAACTATACGAATAATTGAAAATTAAAGAAAATATAATTATATAAGGTTAAATTATACTAAATAATGAATCTTACTCAATGTTGATTGTGTATTTATGTTGCATGTTGATTGATGTCTCGAGTAATAAATGTATTCCATGATGTTGCGTTATAGTATGGCTGCATATCCGTCCGTATTAGATACAGAGGAATTTAATACCTGACCGAGACAGCGTTAACTATAGCTGATCAACGATCGATTTAATTAAGATTTTTGTTGTTGTTTTTATGTTATTATGTATGTATGTCTATTATTATAATTTATTTATTATTTATTTATTTATCAATTATTTATTAATTAATTAGGACATTTACACTATTTTTATTAGAATAAGGTTTATATATGTATATGTAGATATTTATTTATTTATAACTTATTATTTGAATATATTAGACTTATTGTTCGTCCTTAACCGCCGTTGTACATACTTAAAGTTTACAGATTTTCTAGCACATGGCACAAGGTTATATTATTTTACACCGTAACAGATTCGATTCATGAATAATTTATTCTAGAAAACTAATCTTTCCGTTTTAATAAGATATACTTTTTCTTTCTAGTCACTATAAATTTGATCGTTTATTTTTGTTTATAATTTATTTAGCTCAATTTACACTAGTTTTTATTTTAATTATTTAATTGTTTATGTAAACTATTGTTTAGGAATTTTTTTTTTAATTTTTTTTTAACACTCACTTTAGATACTTAGAATTACAAAACAAATTATGCACACATTTTATTGTCCAATGTCGTACCATATCGTTTTTTTAATCAATAATCCACAATAATTTAAAATTAAACTGGAACTTAAAACTAGCAATAACTAAATCTAATTATCCTTTAATTTCTCTTTTTATTTCGTTTTTTTCGAACTTTCACTTATTCTAACTTAATTTATATTTTTTTTTTGTGTAATTTTGTTTTTTAATTAACTTTTCTATTATTTATCTATTTGTTTGGTTTGGTTACAATACAACCATTCTATCCAAAATTTCAAAACCCCCTTTTCTTTTTTCTTTTGCCAATCATCCACCAAAAAAAACAAAAAACCATAATTTTTTTTGATTGACCGCATAATATAAAATCTGCATTACCATTATGGGATAATAATACCGGGCTGTTACAAAATACAAGAGTCAAGAAGCATTGAACTTAACACTGTGGTGGTGTAGGTAAAATAGAAATAAGTCGGGTTTTTCCGAATAATTTAAATTTCTTTGTGCCTATCAGCACAAAGATTCGGGTTGAAGTCCCATACGTGGTAGCAATTTATGATTGACTGGCTTATTCATTTTACATGCGTCACTGTGAAGAATAAATTGTTTCACGTCCAATGCCATGGTAGGCCAATAATATTGACGCTGTAATATCTCTAAAGTTTTTCGTACTCCCATATGTGTGGACGAAGAGGAACCATGTGCTTGTCTGATTAAGGATGGTACCAATTCATCTGGAACACGTAGTTTCCATTCGGATATGTCGGTATCTGTATATTTAGAACCGTACAAAAGTCGGACCAGAATTTTACCATCTTTTACGCGGTAATTGCACTTATGTGGATCTAGGGCCAGGATGGCGTTCATTTGATCTTCATAAGCTTTCGACAAAAAGGCCTCGGAATGAAGATTGACATGCAAAGGTAATAACTTATCGTCGGGAAGTACTATATTGGGATCAGTAGCATTGTCATTCATCGAACATATCACGTAGGACTGAGAACCGCTTGTTATATCAAGATCGTACGACCGCAACCAGCCTAAGATACAATCTGAATTAAGAGTTTCACAAAAAGCTCTGGATAAAGAATCAGCCACGGTGTTGTCTTTGCCCTTTCGGTAGTCAATTTCGAAATTATAAGGTTGGAGTTTTAAACATGAACTCTGACTGACCTCTATAACGCCAAGAGACAACATTCGATCTAATTCCGTAAACATTAATTTTTGTTTAGCGGGTGAAATAGCATAAAACCGCTGTTTCCCGGGCTCAACTCCTTCGCGAATCTTTATCACATGAGATAGTAGAGTTGTTTTACTAAGTCTGAACTCACAAGGTGGAAATTTCTGAATGATTTGCTGGAGTCTCAGGTATTGAACAGAGGTGAGTGAGTGATATTTGGGTTCTTCCATATCACCAGTTAGGTCATTGACAGTCGACACCGTGAGAGTGATCTTGAAACGGTTTCAAAAATCAATGCCTAAGTATAGGGGTTGTTGTAAGTCGGGTACGATATGTAAACGTAACTTATGCATTTGATTGTTAAAAGTGACGTTGGCCAAAATATAACCGAAAACCCTTTTCTTTTCTCCACTAGCAGTGTTTACGTACGAAAATGAATTATGGAATGTGATAAACGGATTCTTAAGATACTTTCCCGAACCCGCCCCTAAAATACTCACGGTGGCTCCGCTACCCAGCAATCCGGTATACTTTACTCTATTGATTAATACATTGGCATACGGCCGAGAATCATTAATTTCAGTTTTTATAATGGAGGCGGCAATAGCGGATTGGTGTCGTCTTTTATTATGCCAGTATTTACGTGAACGTTTCGTTTGATTTAGATTATAGCAACGGTTCTGAGGTTTAGGTAATATACGAATAGGTTCTAATACGTCAGATGACCTAAATTCCTCGATTGATGAACAGAGGGACGGATCTGTTTCAGATATTAAATGACTTGATTTGTGAGACGAAATTTGGGGCTTATACGATGTTATCCGGCGGTTTGGTTTAGGTTTCGGGAACTGAATTCTACCCTCGGTTGGGGTTGTTTTGTTTGGGGTATCGGTTGAGTAGGTGGTGGGGATGCAAGTTTTTGACTGGAGGCAAACGGATTTTGAGGTGCAGGGACCCCCAATTTCCCCTGGCCTCTCGACAAGTTTCCCAAACACCTCGGACATTGACTGCTTGTAGTATTCCGATAACCACAGCGATAACAAAATAAACCCAGTGATAGGGAACACTCTCGGAAAGTATGTCCTATATCGCAACAATTGAAACAGATAGGTTCACGATCGGCATGTTTAAACTGATGACTTAACACTTGGTATTGTGGCGTAATTGGAAATTTAGGTGATTTCTCACTCGGATGTTTAATTGTAGCTAAACCAGGAAAATCGGTGAGTGATTCGTTTGTATCAACAACTTTGCTGTTCTGATCATAATGGTTTAATTCATTAATGGATGGCCTTGAAAATGATGTATAAAGCGAATTCATTTTTAGTCGGGACCAAGTACTTTCCCAGGCAGCACAACTCTTAATCAAATCATTGACATTTAGAAAGTAACGAACCGTAAGATGATACTGTAGCTATGGATTCATGTTACGCATCAAAACTTCAATAAGACGGTCTTCTGAATATGGTGTATGGCGTTGAAGAGTCAAGCCCATACATGCTGATAGAACTGTAAGAAACTTTCTTTTGGTGATTGTCGTCTAGATTCAATCTGCTGTTGAATTTCAAGATCCTTCCTTCGGTCTTCGAACTTGCTTGCCAGTGTTTCAACCTGCAGGACGAATAAATCGGCTGGTAATCCACTTGGCGAACCATCAAATGAGATGCCCGATCGTGCAAGACTACGTGGTCTGTCGGTGTAAGTTCTAGTGTATGACTTGGCTTGATTCCCAGTGTCGTTTTGAGCGTTTAAATTTTGAAATTCAGGCGGAGTAGCACGAGCGTTAGGGGATATTCATAAAATTCGGTGCTATATTAGTAGAAAACATGCCTTCATGTACTTGATTAGGTTTAGACATATCTCTTTGTTGAAGATGGTTACCCGAATTAAAATGAGTTGTAATAATTGGTTGAGTCTGAATAGGCTTCGAAATTTTTCGATCACTTTCGAAATGTATTCGATGGCATAATTTTTGGTGGTTCCGACTCAATTTTAGCTTCCAATCGTTGTTGTTGAATAGCCAATGTGCCAATTTGTTCTGTCAAATATCGAACTTGCTCTACCAAGGTTAGGACCAGGGCACCGGTATCCAAAGTATGATTATTGTCAACAAGCGGTTGTGATGTAGATTGCGACACCAATTACCGACCGTCTCAAAAAAGGCAAAAAACTGGTTTGGTCAGACAGTGCTCAACGTTCGTTTGAAAATTTGAAGGCTTCCCTTTCTTCAGCTCCGGTGTTGGCTAATCCGAACTTTAGCCGTCCGTTCTACATTCAATGTGACGCTTGCTTGGAAGGCATCGGAAGTGTCCTGTTTCAGGTTGATGACGATGGTGCAAAGCGTCCCATAGCTTTCATATCTCAGAAACTAAATGCCGCCCAGAAAAATTACACCGTCACTGAATTGGAGTGCTTAACGGCCGTAATTAGTGTGAGAAAGTTTTAATGTTACATTGAGGGATACCAATTTACTATCTACACAGATCACGCTGCATTGCGTTGGCTGATGACACAAAAAGAACTTTCGGGCAGATTGGCCAGACATATTTAAATAAATATATAATAGGTAGGGGAAAAAGTTCGTGGTCTTTTTCCCGGTAGATGGCTTTACATTCATATATCTCACTTACCATTGATCGTATCGGGCATATGTGCGTTTGAAAGGTGACATTTTAACTTGTACTTTGACATACAAAACATTAAAATCATTGAAGTGAATGAAAAGTTACAACATTTTAAACATGGAGATAAATAATGAAAAAGTTCGTTATATTTTACAATTTTATTACGACAAAGGTACAAAACGCGGCTCAGGCTTGCGAAAAATTTGTGCTGTTGATGGAGAAGATGCTTTATCAAAATCAGCAACAAAGATATGGTTCAAGAGGTTTCGTTCTAGAAATATGGATATCAAAGTCGATGAAATCATGCACAAAATTGAAGAAGACCGGCATATAAGCAGCCATGCAATTGGTAAAGAACTAAATATTGATCATAAAACAGTTTTAACCCATTTAAAAATAGCTTGATACAAAAAAATGCTTGACGTTTGGGTACCACATGAATTAACAGTTAAAAATTTAATCGACCAGATTTCTATCTGCAAAACGCTGCAGAAACTGAACGAAATCGAGCCATTTTAAACCGAATGATTACTGGTGATGAAAAGTGGATAAAATACGACAGCGTTGTGCGAAAAACATCATGGCCGAAACGAAGCGAAGCTTCCCAAACGGTGTCAAAGCTCGGATTGACGCCGAGAAAGGTAATGTTATGTGTTTGGTGGGATTGGAAAGGAATCGTGCTTTATGAGGTGCTGCCACCAGGCCAAACGATTGATTCTAATCTTTACTGTCAGCGACTAACGCAAGCAATTCAGTTAAAACGTCCAGAATTGATCAGCAGAAAAGGCATTGTGTTCCATCATGATAACGCTAGACCACACACATCATTGATGACCCGGCAGAAACTGAGAGAGCCTGGCTGGGAAGTTTTGATGCATCCACCATATAGTCCTAACCTTGCACCATCGGGCTTGTAGCGGGTAGTTTCTTCAACTATAAGAAGCTCCGCACAATTGTTCTCAACGGACAATCTCCATATAAAGAATTATTCCAAAATATACAACAAACTTGTATACACAAATTATGTACATAACAACTTGTACATAGATAATCGTACAACAGCACTTGTACATAGCGAATTTGGTGTAAGCAAAATATAATTGAAAAATTATATTTTGGTTACATAACAATCTAATTACAATACGTACCTCTACAATCATATCATTTAGAGATGCATACAAATCGTATTGATTTTGCAAAACCAAAATCATGTAAAACGCACCTATACACCACCATGCCATCGCACAAGAGATGGCATGGCAATCATCTATGTTTATGAAAACATATTTTATAAAGGGTGCACCAAAAACATTTTGGTGCATGTAATATTAAAAACCAGAAAATCAGGTTTTGATTTTTGGTTTTATTTTTAATTTTACGCAAGAAGACGAAGAAAAAAATTATCTTCTTCCTATTATATTTTTGGACATTGCCGGAGCAATACACGCGCAGCTCATCACTCACCATCAGCCAAAATATTAAATTAATTTTAATAAAAGTTTTTTATAAATTATTCTAAAATTTAATTAACTGTTTGTTTTATTTTTTTAAATTATTATTATTATTAAAGTGCTACATCATACCAACGCAATATCTGGTGACCCACGACGACGGTTTTTACCGCAAATCAGGTGAGTGATTTTTTTTATTATTTAAAAAAATTGAAATAAAAATTTTATAGACAAAGTGCATGGTGTTTTATTTTTAATTAATTTAAAAATTTAATAAGACGAGTTTTGTGATATAGTGGCCCCTTCAAAAATTCGCTACACAACATAAAACGCGATATCTGGTGACCCCGACGACGGTGTTTACCGCAAATCAGGTGAGTAATTTTTAAATTAGTAACAGTGCAAGTGCATGAGTGTTTCAAAATTATAAAACATAAAATAAATACGACGAGTTTCGTGATATAGCGGCCTAAGCCCCGACCACTGGTAAGCGCGCTATATTCACGAATCGTTCAATACCCTAGTCGTTTCTAGAAGCCACGTGTCCTTCCCGACACACCTTCTAGAAATTCACAAAAACCCCGATTCATAGTCGTTTTTATTTTTAACAAAAAAAAAAAATCAAAATTTTATAATCGTATATAGAGTGTGTACAATAAAACACCGTGTAATTTTTGTTTTCTCATACAAAACAAAACCATGGACGATAACGGTGACAACAAAAACGATGTAAATAAAGGCGAAAATCATAAGCAACAGGTGCCACCCCAGCCGGAATTAGCCACGTCAAAACAATTGACGCGGCTACCGGCATTCTGGGAAAATAACCCAAAAACTTGGTTTATATCAGCCGAGATTATGTTCGACGCGAACAAGATTACCAGCGACAGACACAAGTTTGCGCACACAGTGTTGTCCCTTTCGGAAGCACAAGCGGAGAAGGTCGAGTATATACTACAAGACCCTCCGCAGCTAATAACAAATACGACATGCTCAAGAAAAGCCTAATCGATCGCTACTCAATCTCTGAGGAGCGTAGATTAGAAACGATTTTGAGCAAAGTCGAATATGGTGATCAAAAACCTTCGGATATACTGCACCGAATCAAATCGTTGGCCGAAAAAAATTTCACGGTCAACGTCGTCACAAAACTATGGATCAGGCAACTCCCTGATTTCATACAAACAGCATTGATCCCTCAACAAGAAAAACCAGAAGAGGATCTTGCTGCAATCGCCGATAAACTTCACGACATCATTGGCACGCGGACTCAGAGCTTGAGTACAATAAAACGCGAAACACGTAATAACGAAACGCAAATATCAAGCTCAGAGATACACGCGCCAAACTCTAGCTTAAGCCGTATAGAAAACACGCTAAAACAAATTAGCGACCGGCTAGTGAAGCTAGAGAACAATGCACACACACAGCGACAACCTTCGCGTTCTCAATCGCCATGGAGACGAACTCCTTCTCCTTCAAAAAAACCGCGATCTCAACCAAACCAGGGAAGCTCTTTACAGCCAAACAACACCCACTTACCAAGATACCAATATCCACGCCACTGGTGTTGGTATCACACAAGATTTGGTAATGCTGTAGAAAAATGCCTCGCAAATTCCCTGGTCGATTTTTAGAAAGCACGTGTCTATTCCGACACAAATTCTAGAAATTTTCATTTTCTTCTATAGTGAACCAAAAATAAAATCCGCGTGTTTTGACAGAAATTTAAAAGTGCGACAAAATTTTTTAAGTGTGTAAAATTGATTTTTTTTAACTGTGCACCGTTATATTCGAGTCATCAACAACATGGCAAATAACGGTGACAACAAGGACGAAGTTTATCAAGACGCAAATCGTCAGCAACAGGTGCCACCCCAGCTTGAATTAGCCACGTCAAAACAATTGACGCGGCTACCAGCATTCTGGGAGAATAACCCGAAGACTTGGTTCATATCAGCCGAGATTATGTTCGACGCGAACAAGATCACCAGCGACAGACACAAGTTTGCGCACACAGTGTTGTCCCTATCGGAAGCACAAGCGGAGAAGGTCGAGTACATTCTACACGACCCTCCAGCAAATAACAAATACGACGCCATCAAGAAGGTTCTAATTGATCGCTACTCAATCTCTGAAGAGCGTAGATTAGAAACGATTTTGAGCAAAGTCGAATATGGTGATCAAAAACCTTCGGATATACTGCACCGAATCAAATCGTTGGCCGGGAAAAATTTCACGGTCAACGTCGTCACAAAACTATGGATCAGGCAACTCCCTGATTTCATACAAACAGCATTGATCCCTCAACAAGAAAAACCAGAAGAGGATCTTGCTGCAATCGCCGATAAACTTCACGACATCATTGGCACGCGGACTCAGAGCTTGAGTACAATAAAACGCGAAACACGTAATAACGAAACGCTAATATCAAGCTCAGAGATACACGCGCCAAACTCTAGCTTAAGCCGTATAGAAAACACGCTAAAACAAATTAGCGACCGGCTGGTGAAGCTAGAGAATAATGCACACACCCAGCGACAATCTTCGCGTTCTCAATCGCCATGGAGACGAACTCCTTCTCCTTCAAAAAAACCGCGATCTCAACCAAACCAGGGAAGCTCTTTACAGCCAAACAACACCCACTTACCAAGATACCAATTTCCACGCCACTGGTGTTGGTATCACACAAGATTTGGTAACGCTGCAGAAAAATGCACAGCACCATGCACTTTTGCTACACAGCAAACGGGATCCGCAAATACCGCATCCCCAAACGAGTAAGTCTTAAGGTCGTAGCGGCAGACCTAAGACAACCGCAGCAGAGCCGCCTATTCCTACGGGATTCGGTAAATCAAATAACATTTTTGATCGATACCGGCGCTGATCTAAGCGTAATCCCGTACTACAAATATTATCGCTACGGAACAAATCGCAATCCCGATTTAGTTCTGTCAGCAGCAAATGGTACCACAATAAACACTTTCGGTACCAAACTACTCGACGTTGACATTGGATTAAGGCGTTCATTCAAACACGCTTTCGTTCTCGCCAATGTCAACCGCCACATTATAGGCGCGGATTTCCTAAAGAAATTTGGTCTTTTAGTGGATCTAAAAAATCACAAACTGATTGATCCATCCACTAAACTTTCAATCAACGCAACATCAGCACGCGTTGATACACCATCGCCATTGCATTACACAATTAACAATGGCTATGGAGCACTGCTAAAGAAATTCTCTTCCTTAACAGCTCCACCAAACTATAACGCTCCAGTAATGCACAACGTAGTACACCACATTGTGACTACAGGGCATTTACCATTTTCAAGACCAAGAAGGCTTGATCCAATTCGCCACAAAGCAGCTTTCCTAGAATTCCAACACATCGTGGAACTAGGAATCTGCCGACCATCTTCTTTAGCAGTATCATGTCCATTACACATGGTAAAGAAGATGGATAACGACTGGAGACCATGTGGGGACTACAGAAGACTTAACGCAGTCACAATTCCTGACCGTTATCCTATCCCCCACATACAAAATTTCTCCATGCAACTACATGGTTGCACAATTTTCACTAAAATCGATCTCGTCAGAGCATACCATCTCATACCAATTGCTCCTGACGACATTTACAAAACTGCAATTACCACTCCGTTTGGCCTATTCGAATTCACCCGAATGCCATTTGGACTCAGAAATGCTGCGCAAACATTTCAGCGTTTCATCAACGAAATCGTGAGAGATCTCGATTTCGTTTTCATATACATTGACGACATTCTCGTAGCTTCAAAAGACGAGAAACAACACCTACTCCATTTGGAAAAACCCTTCCAAGAATTATCAAAGTACGGTGTCAATATCAACACGGCAAAATGCGTGTTTGGGACGAATAATCTTGACTTTCTCAGTCACAAGATTACAACTAATGGCATTCTGCAGTCCGAAGGACGAATTAATGCAATTAGAGATTTCCCAGCACAACAAAATGTGAAGCAAATCCAACAATTCATCGGCATGGTAAATTACTACCACCGATTCATACCAAAACTTGCAGAAGTACTTGCCCCAATACACACGCATTTGGCAAGTCTTCTTAAAAAACCCAAAACGCCTCAAAATTTTTCTTGGACTGAAAAATGTCAAAGAGCATTCCTTCAGCTCAAGAACAGCTTGGAAAATATTGCTCTTTTAGCGCATCCGCTAAATGAAACGAAATATAGCATCACCACTGATGCATCCAACACAGCAATAGGCGCGGTCTTACAACAACTGAATAACAAGACCTGGGAACCTCTTGGATTTTTCTCCAAGAAATTGTCAGATGCAGAGAGGAAATATTCCGCATTTGATCGCGAATTGCTTGCAATTTTCCAAGCAATTAAACATTTTCGATACTTTGTCGAAGGTAGGGAATTCACAATATTCACCGACCACAAACCGCTTACTAGAGCAATTACTTCTAAAGCGGAACGAAACCCACGGCAAGCACGCCACTTAGATTTTGTCTCTCAATTCACGACAGACATCCAACACATTCAAGGCAAAGACAATGTGGTCGCCGACACACTATCTCGGACTTCCGACCACGAACTTGCCTCCGCAGCAACACGCTACGACATCACAACAATCGCAAAGGCACAAGCTAGCGATCAAGAACTACAAGACTTACTCTCTAGTTCTACAAACCGGCGAAAATCAAATTGGAAAATAGAAAAATTTCCACTAGCCGATTTGTCAATCTACTGTGAAATATCTACGGGTAACAATCGCCCGTACATTCCAGAGTCACTGCGCCGAACTATCTTCGACACTCTGCATAGTATTTCCCACCCAAGTGTACGAGCAACTCGCAAACTCGTCACTTCAAGATACTTTTGGCCCAGTATGAACAAAGATTTAACCCTTTGGGCGAAATCTTGTTTATCCTGCCAAAAATGCAAAGTGCAACGTCACACCAAATCACCTCATGGGAGTTTCGAAATTCCACCAGGTAGATTTGAACATATCCATTTAGATATTGTTGGACCACTTCCACCATCTAATGGATTTACATATTTGTTAACCTGCGTTGATCGTTTTACGCGTTGGCCAGAAGCCTACTGCATTAAAGACATCTCCGCACAAACAATCGCAAAAACGCTCGTCGAAAACTACATTTCTAGATTCGGCGTTCCGGTCAAAATTACGACCGATCAAGGCACACAGTTTGAATCCAAACTATTCGCTGAGCTCATGCAACTCTTAGGCTCACATCGAATACGGACAACTGCCTATCATCCACAAGCAAACGGTATGGTTGAGCGCTTCCACCGCCAACTTAAAACAGCTCTCAAAGCTCGTGCAAATACCGTCAACTGGAGTTCAGAGATCCCAATCATATTGTTGGGAATCCGAGCAACAGTCAAAGACGACCTAAAATGCTCACCAGCAGAACTGGTGTACGTTCAAACAATCAAATTACCTGGGGAATTCTTTGTGGAACATCCACCTACACCTCAAGTTACCACTGACACAGTGATACATCAACTGCGCTCCACGATGAATAAACTCATCCCAACGGACACGCGCAAATCAAATCAAACTGACATATTCGTACCAAAGTCACTGCAAACCTGTGACTATGTTTTCGTACGAATAGACAAAGTTCGCACAGGCCTCACACCACCATATGAAGGCCCATACAAAGTGATACGACGACTTCGTAAGCACTTTGTATTACAAATCAGAGACAAGCAGCAATCTGTCTCTATCGATAGACTCAAACCAGTCTATGGAATTCTGAGTTCACCCGATCAACTATCGGGAGTGAAGAAAACTGTCCGCATTATCGGATAATACACATGCCACAATTACGCATTTCTACCAGCAATCAATTGGTACACAATTTACATCACCTCTACCATTACAACGATCATTCATCATTATAATGGTACTACAACCAAATGCATCCACAAACGCCAGCGGATACAGAACTCGCGGTGGGGGAACTCACTGCGCGGTGGGTGATGTAGCGGGTAGTTTCTTCAACTATAAGAAACTCCGCACAATTGTTCTCAACGGACAATCCTCCGTTCACATAATTCTTTATAAATGGACAATTCTCCATATAAAGAATTATTCCAAAATATACAACAAACTTGTATACACAAATTATGTACATAACAACTTGTACATAGATAATCGTACAACAGCACTTGTACATAGCGAATTTGGCGTAAGCAAAATAGAATTGAAAAATTATATTTTGGTTACATAACAATCTAATTACAATACGTACCTCTACAATCATATCATTTAGAGATGCATACAAATCGTATTGATTTTGCAAAACCAAAATCATGTAAAACGCACCTATACACCACCATGCCATCGCACAAGAGATGGCATGGCAATCATCTATGTTTATGAAAACATATTTTATAAAGGGTGCACCAAAAACATTTTGGTGCATGTAATATTAAAAACCAGAAAATCAGGTTTTGATTTTTGGTTTTATTTTTAATTTTACGCAAGAAGACGAAGAAAAAAATTATCTTCTTCCTATTATATTTTTGGACATTGCCGGAGCAATACACGCCGCAGCTCATCACTCACCATCAGCCAAAATATTAAATTAATTTTAATAAAGGTTTTTATAAATTATTCTAAAATTTAATTAACTGTTTGTTTTATTTTTTTAAATTATTATTATTATTAAAGTGCTACATCATACCAACGCAATAGGCTACCATTTCTCCCGGTCCATGCAGAACCAACTTTATGGCTTTACATTAAATTCAAAAGAGGCCTGCGAAAATAAGTTGTCTCGATTTTGCGCCTCTAAACTACAGAAGTTCTACAGTGATGGGATCATGGCTCTACCAGAAAAATGGCAAAAGGTCATTGATCAAAATGACACATATTTGGTTTAATAAAGTTAATTTGTAATAAGAAAATTCTTTGTTTCAATGTCACCCAAAAAAGGCCACGAATTTTTCAGTAACCTTATATGATAATTAAAATTGTATAATAGTATAGTTATAGCCCGAACGAGTTTATAACCCGAGACGCGGAGAATCGAGGGTTGGTTATAGTAAGCGAGGGCTATAAAAGCACTTCTCAAGCGTGGTGTATATACTATTTTTTCCACTACTAGTCGTAGAAGGCACACCAATCCGTAAGGTTTTTTGTTGATAAGAATATTAATTTGATAAGCTTGCTCTATAATAATATTAACTATGTCGAAGTAGCCCGAATTTTTTACTGGATTGTACTAAGCGTAAATTTTAAATGACACTGCATTTTGTTTTGTTATTTGAAGTTTTAATTTTGTTGAGTCAAATTGGCATTCAACTAAAAAAAATGGAGAATGATGATTTAATCGGCACGCCACCTGAAATATGTGAGTTAGTCGAAAATATAACAGACCAGTTGCTGGCCCAAAAATCGAGGGATATTTTTGTATATAAAAACATACGTATTTTGTAAATTTTATTTGGATTTTTTTATTTTTATCAAAATCTACTTTATCAATATGGGGAATAATCATAATCTCCCTATCCATTTAATCGTGTTCATTTTTCATTAGTGGTGAATAACAAAATATTATTAACCTCTAGTCGAGAAATTTTGTTTCTCAGGCTACTAAAACACATAATTATGATGCCTTCTACGACTAGTAGTGGAAAAAATATATGATTGTAATAAATGTTCGTACCTTTAGCATTAACAATAATTATAAGCTGTAATAATTAATGTTAATCAGATGATTGCATTATAATCATTCGATGCAAGATAATCTTCCCGGTTCCTGATTGAATGAGTGAATTACTGTTGTTACTGGCTCGATAAAAATTAGTTAATACCAATTTCTAAAAATCAATGTTGGCTTTTAGAGATTTAAGTGTTTTTTTCTTGTTGAAGTCATTAAAATATTGATGAAACATTTCTGATTAATAATGACTTTGTTGTTTGAAAATCTCGCTTTGGAGCCTTGTGCATAAAATGCTGGTTATCGAATGTACATAACTCAATTTATTGATGAAATTTTCCGTGCGTCAATTTTTTCTTTTTGTGTTAATTGCATGATAGCCACGGTAGAAAAGAAAATTAGGATTTGGATTATGATTGCATTATGGAAATGAATTTAATTTATGTTTTTATGGTTTTCTTTATTATGATATATGTATTTCGATGTACGAGGACGAGTATATCATGTTTTCTTGATCGTTACACTATTTTTTACTTATGCAAGTAAATACACATGCCGTTATAAAATTTTTAGAGATGATTATTTATAATTTTTTTATGATTTAATTTCGAAAGACCAAAACTTTTCTTATAATTTTTTATATCGCGTATTTATTGTTTTATTTTTATTAGATTTTTATTATTTTATTATTTGTTAATAGAAATATGATATTTTGATTATTTAAAAAAGTTATTATCTGGTACAAAGTTGATGAAGTTAGCCCGAGCCTGAATTTTTTGGTGGATTTTTTGGATAAGTGTAGCCATCCCGAAAAAGTGTAAATAGATTAAAAAATGTAGCTACATCCCGAAAAGCCGTTTATGCATGAGAAAAACAAACAATCTAGAAAAATAATATTAATGTAAACAAATTAATTTTGAGATATTGGCCAAAAACTGAAAATATCTTATATGGCCGCAGAAAATCAAAAAATTATAGTGAAAATTCTAATCCATCAATTTTCCCCAAATTTTCCTCGTAGGCTCAGTTTGATCTAAGCTATTAGAAAATCAATCGAAAGTATTGGTTACTAGTGAAAGTTTTTGAGATATTGGCCAAAAACTGAAAATAACTTATATGGCCGCAGAAAATCAAAAAATTATAGTGAAAATTCTAGTCCATCAATTTTCCCCGAATTTTCCTCGTAGTCTCAGTATGACCTAAGCTATTAGATAAACAATCGAAAGTATTGGTTACTTGTGGAAGTTTTTGAGATATTGGCCAAAAACTGATAATAAATTGATAAACAAATTTAAATTTTCATAAGAATTGGTTATGAAATGGCCTAGTTTAGTCCAGCATGAACAGATCCTAGAATTTTGTCCAGAACTTACTTTAAAATCCCTAATCAATACTACTATCCAAATTTCATCGTCATCCTTTTAGTATGGCGGAAAGACGGAATATTGTTAAATTTCAAGATTTCATTTACCGAGTTCCTTTACTTCGGAGATCAATCAATTTGTCATTTTAAGGATCACTTTTAATATTTTATTCCGCTGGGATATTTTATTTAGTGAAAAAAGAGATACAAAATGAATAATAAATTTCCGCTGGTAATTATATAACAAACGATATTCTCTTTTGTGATTGTGCTGCCACTTGCGGCGAGTAGCGGAATCTCGTATTTTCCGCTGAGAAATTTCCGCTATCTTATACAGCATTATTTTAGACAGTGTTTATTAATTGTTTTTCTTAAGATTCTTGTTTAAAATTCGACCTCTAAAGGAATGATTATTATTTATACTCGTAATATGTAATAACACTGCTCATTTTCACTTGAATTTGTCGTTATGATAGTTCTAAATCACTTAATTAGATTTGTTTAATTAATAACTGTTGATATAGTTACAAGTTACAGCTTTTATATTTTATAATTTATAAAATTTTAACCGCTGCCACCATTATTGTGAATGGTGGATTAAATAATTAAACAGAGTCTAAAACTCAATTTTATTACAATAGTTTATTATAACAATTATTTTATTTCACTTTAGTATAATTTTTATATAATTATTTATTTTAATAGTTAATTTATTATTAGTAAATTATTGAAATGTTTTAGGAAGATAGGAATGGAAAAATATAGTATGGGAGAATAAAGTAAAATATGTTACCGAGTTATCACGTTCAAAAGCAAATCCCAAAAGAACATTATTTAATCTTATGTTAAGTTATTACCAGTCATATCACAATAACAACTTTTATGACCAACTCATACATATTCATAAAGAAAGTTAAAATTATTTAGGGGATAAGTTAGGTTGAGTGGTACATTATAACACTATCACACTGTAGAAGTTTACTTGTTCATTGAAAAATTGATGCTATTTTTGGAAAACACATTATCTCATTCACAGTTTAAGGAAAAATGAATAAAGTATATTGTTAAATTAATTTCAAAACCTTAAATTTTATAGTTCTAATAATCGACATAAAATTTAGAAGTTTTGGCATTTCAATGACAATTTGGTATTTGAATGACAACAACAATTTTTTTTCTCCAAAATGGCCATATTCATTTAAATTTTGTAAAACTGATCTGAACCGGTATAGTTGCAAAATTAATTTACAAACTTTTAGTGTTTAGCCGATTTTATCATAAATGATATACTATGCAAAATCGTTGCAAAAACGAAAAGCTTCTATAGAAACTGCCACTTCCAATGAACCGATTTCAATCAAACATCACTGGGACCTCCCAATTTATGGTAAAGGCTTAAGAATGAAGATTCGTGTCATTCAATTAATCCGTCTCGGCTATACATGGATCGAATTTTGGTTAAAAACAGTTTTTTTTATCAAATGTTATTTCCGCTTAAATTTTGGAAAGCTGGTGTGTGCCGATATTGTTGCAAAATTAATTTAGGATCTTTTAGTTTTTAATAGTTTTTCTTGTAAATGATATACTTTTCAATTTATTTCCAGAAAACGAAAAAGCTTCTATGAAAGTTGCCATGCAAAAACCATTGGGATCACCGAATTTATGAGCAAAGCTTAAGTCTGAAGTTTCATACCGATCAGTCAATCCGCTCGAACTGTAGAGAAGCTACAGACATTTAGTTTTCTCGGAACTACATACATATACACAGAGCTTCGGTTAAAAACAATTTTTTTGATTGATTTTATCACCAGCAATGTCAAACCTGCAAAAATGTCGAGGTTAGAATTTTTTGTAGTTTACTACGTAAATGGAAGTAAAATGATAATATTGTGTAATAATACACGTAGGTATTCGGCACATATAAATTAACTTAGTATGCATTCATGTATAAGTGTCAAAGATCAAATCTATTAAAGTGATTGTAAAATGATGAATATCATAATTATTCGTCTCATTATAGTCATACATTACATATAATGTTAATCATCAGACTATCTGTGTGCCTGGATATTAATCGAATCGTTTCGTTTCATCACAAGGCCTTACTCAATTTTATCATCATTAATTACCCAAATTATATACTGTGCAGTAACATGCCATCAAATGCTATTAAAGTTAAAGCTGAACACAATTTGATTTGGTCGACAGTCGATTATTACTGTTACAGACTTTTAAAATAAAAGTTATATTTTATAAACATGTAAACGAAATCATTATAGGAAAATCATTAAATGCCTATTAAAATCCTCAACAGTTTAGAAAGATTAACTTTTAAAAACATATCGCGTGCATTTGGTAATTTTATTAAATTATTATCATTTTTTCTATTGTATGTTATGAGAAAGACGAAACACAGTAAAACAAATTATGATTTAAAATAAATTAATGGGTAAAGATTATTAAGAATGAATTTATAAATGTGCGTTATTTTAAATAAGCATTTAACATGTTGTTGTTATTGTATAAATTGGAGTTAATTCATTAAAATCTTAGCTATAATTAAATTATTAAATTTTGTAACTTACCATTTTCACTACTATTAAAAAATATTTTAACCGTAATTAGGAAAATATTTTGAAAGGTTATTTATGTGTGTGTTTATGAATTGGGTGTGTGTGTGTGTGTTTATGGATGTATCCTTTTTAGCTGAAGTGAACGAAACATATTTTATCTGAAAAAGATTATGCCACATAATCTTTTCGTGTAATAGAATTTATAGGTAGGTAGGTAGTATAAGGTAATTTTCTCAGAATATGGATGTGTTTGATTTTGGATTTTTTAGAAACACCTGCAATTAAAATGTGGCGATACTCATCAAAAATATTTTGTGTCAATATGTTAAATGATATAGCATGTTTATATAATTTGTTGAAATAATGTGAACACGACCTGTTTAGAGGGTTTCAATAAAAAAAACGTGATAACCGTAAAAATCTTTATGTACATAATTAAAAATATCGTTTAACGCTCCCTCCCACCCCTTTAAAGTTACCTAAATATAGAGTCTAATGTTCATACAATTTTTTTTTATTGGGTTGAACTTGAAAACTCAACCCAGTATAAATTCCGCTTTCAAGATATTAAATTAACTGTGCTCCCGCCGGTGTTTTAATTATTGACATTTAACTAAATCCAAACATCCATTATTGAACTTTGTTGATTTGAACTTAGCCATTTGTGTTTGCTAGTTTCTTAGATTTGAAACCCAACTCGGGTGTAACGTAACACCCAAGATGGTATCATTAGCACGCTGACACTCCAACCTCCTTCAAAGATTGGCCCATACGATTCTGTGGGGACCCTCCATTGCTCGATGAACCTAATAGAAGTAATAGTAAAATTTCCACTATTAAAGGAAACACAATCATCAATAGCAACCAAGAACAAAGTGAAACGATTGATCTCCCCATATTAGGCCCCGAAGTTCTCAATACCTTAGATAAATGTTAATACGGTTTTAGAAATCCAGCTTAAACAATTTTCATAGAAGTTGTACAAACTGTACAATTAACATGAACATTTAGCGTTACTTATTTAAGTATTTGGGTTTGTGTAATCATTGATTGTTTTGTGAATATTTTGGTTTTAAAATAAAAAAAAAAAAGTATTAATGGAGAAAAACCGATAACTATGGCTTAAGATATATAGACAATGCCACATTGTAACACATAACACATTAAAAACGACCAGTCGCAACTTTTTTGGCACCACCAGGAATCGAACATGGGACTCCCGAATCACAAAGCAAGCGCCCTACTTACTTTGCTATCGAGAGCGAATTCTAAGACATATTGATATTGAATAAAGCATTTTCTGAAATAAAAATATTTAAATAATATTTCATACTTATTGAGTTATTGAATAAAAAATTTCGTATTATATTTTCTCCTAATATTAAAAATATTTTTATATACCATAATGAGCTATACTCTCTTTGTCTCTCTGTACATTTTTCGAATCACCACATTATAAAATCATTTTCGCCATGATTTGATGAATATTTCGATTAAAAATAATAATTTTCTGTTATTAAAAATGCGTAAAAAATCGTTAAATACTAAAGCAAATTTCAATGTTTTAGATATTTTTAATGGAAATATCATTGAATCATGAATAAAATTTATTTAAAACAATGTTAAAAAATCGATTACGGAAAGCGTGTAAACCATGTCTTCAATTTTTGTTTTGATTTACTTGTTTAACCCTAGGACTAAAAGTGTAATCCACCAACATATGTATACAATTTCAAACTAGTGAAAAAACACCTAGTTTAATGCCTAATATGGTAACACCAGTTTTAAGATGTTTGAGTGAGTGTGAGTGAATTTTCTATGAAAAGCGGTCTTGGAAGTTTAATATTAGTTTTATATTGCATTAAAATATAAATACTATAAATTTATTATTAAAATTATGAATTTAGAAATAAAAAGTGTGTTGCGGGTATATAAAGCGACCTTCAGTTTCCCAATAATCCCCCAGTAATCCCAATATTGCAATCACATTTTGTATTTAGTGTCACCTAGTAAAGCCTGCTTAAATGTTATTAAGGTATTTATAAATATAGGGTGCGCCAACTTTTAATTCGTTTTAAAAATGTACATATATTAAATAAAGCGAAGTGAAAACACATTGGAGATCAACTACCTTCCATTCTTGAACCAATTGGACTTTGTAGGCCTTCATACCCAGGTCTTTGGTACTCAGATGTTGACGCACACTGTCAGCTGCACCAGCAATATTTTCAATCGAACGAGCTGGACGACGATGCGAAACGTTGTATTTTCTATAAACATGCCAATTGAACGATTGTATTCACAATTTTCTTCACACTGTTCTCAGGTTTCGCTTCATTTCTACCGGTTTTTACGCAATTTTAGGCTACTGACTCACTAAATATGATTTTTTCATCGCCAAAGATGATGTTTTGGGCGAAATTTGGGTCAACTTCAAACTGCACTAGAGCGCAATCAGCAAACACGCGGCGTTGTCTATGGTCGTTTACCTTAAATTCCTGGGCCAACTGGATTTTATACGGTGCAGACCCAATTCCTGACGCATAATTCGCCAAGAATCGAAGTCGCAGAAAGGCCAAGTTTTTGGGAATGTCGAGAAATTACCTGCATCGGGGTTTCCCGTACACTCGCAGGTAGTATATTTTCGTTGGTTACGATATTTGAACTTTACACTTACATACGGACATAGCCGGGACATTGTTTATAGAAATGTTATCTACAAGTTCAACCCGATCATTTATTACATGAAATATACACTTATCTGCTTTGAAATGGTTACTACAGCTAGTCGTATTTTTTATTGTAGGGAAAACCCCATTTACTAAGATTTGTTAGTATCTATTAACACACATTTTCTCTCGGTAATCTTTCCAAAATAATCATCACAACAAGTATTGTTATGATAGCTGACGTAGGACATTTTAAGTTATTATACTCATAGATTGAATCACTTCCACACAATTGAAAAGGTGCAAGTATTCCAATAACGGTTTACTTAGTTAACGATATATTATAAAATGTAAAAAGGCTTCTTTTCATTTAACTAAAAACCTATAGGTATAAATTATCTTTCAACTAGTTTTAATTTTGTGTTATTTTTTACGATTCTGTTTTGTACAGAAAGGTCAAACAACCATATTTTGTTTCCCAACAGAAGGTGAAAATTTAATAATTTCTTAACAAAAACTAAACGGAAAAATATTTCGTATATTTTTTTATAAATTTTACTTAATAGAAGATAACAATTTGTTCAAAAGCTTGAATTGATCAATTGGCATAACTGATGGTTTTCTTATGTTTAAAACAAGCAAAACCATCACAAACTATAACTGTAGCATATAATTTTCTATTTTGTGCTTATATATGAATTTAAATTATTTTTTAAACTCTTTATTTTAATATTATTATTTTATAACAACATTACAAGTAAGTTTTATTTTTTCATCTAATTTACACTCACTTATTTATAGTTTTTATTTCATATTTTAAACAACAAAGTTTATTTCTGATATAAAACAAAAACAAAAAATGTACGTATACAATACACATACTTACATACATATTTAATAATTTACGATATTTTCATAACTTGTAAATTATCTGTAAATGATTATTCTGTTCGACAGACACCCATAATTATTTGAAAACTTATATATTATATTACGATAAAGGTATATAATACGATACGATATATAAGTTAGCCAGAGTATATTTAAAAAAATAAAAATTTAAATGAAATAAAGCTTTATAAAATATTTTGTGAACGTTCAATAATAACAAATCTTGTTGAGTTGCGCAAAATATGAGAACAAAAATTATACAAAGTAGAATAAAAATTATTTATTAATTTTTAGATTCATTTTATAATAAACTATAATTACAAATTTGATAATTAATTTAATTACGGTTTCTCATCCATACCACAGTGTGTTCCATATTAGGAGTTTGAAGGTTGTTATATTTCAGAAAATAGGTGCTGGATATTGCACCGGAACGTCTATGTTAGTGTTTAATTTTAGCTCCTCTAAGACTGCGAAATAAATTATTTTAACAATCAAAGTTGAAAAAATAGCGGGGAAATATGTTGTGGCCAACACCCGGCTTGCCTTTAAGACAAATGTATATAGATCTCGAATATAAATATAACACTTAATTTCTAAATCGAAAAATTGAACATACCGGATTTTTGATAAAAACTATCTTGTAAGGGGTCTTTCAATAGGAATACTCAAAATTTATTAGGTTATAGCAGTCATATTGTTAAAGCAACATCTGTTAAATTTGTTGTGGATTGTTTAGTGGAGTATGGCAAAACACTATGAAAGGTTGTAGCTTTGAAGAAGAAGCGTGTAAATCATCAAATTTTGTTTTCAAATCAGTACTTTGTTCGAGAAACGTTTCGTCCATTTCGTGATTTTTATCTTTGCCATAACCGTCCTGCCGAAACGACTATTTGACCTTTGGCCATCATATTCTAGTCAACCGGTTCAATAAATAATCAGGCAACATCCGTACGTCACCGAAATCCAACGTCTGCTGAAAACAACGCTGCTGTCCGTAAGTGGGAGTGTACGGGAAAACTCGTTGCAGTCAATTTCTCGTCGTTCATAATAACTTGGCCTCTCTGCGACTTCGACTTAGCGAATTTTGTGTCAGGACTTGTTTCTGCACCGTATAAAATCCAGTTGACCCAGGAATTTAAGATAAACGATCATAGACAACGCCGTGTATTCGCTGATTGGGCTCTGGAGCAGTTTGAAGTTGAGCCAAATTTCGCCAAAAAAAATCATCTTTTACGACGGGGTCAATTTTTGGCTGAAGGGATATGCAAACATGCAAAATTGTCGGAATTGCGGATATATACTAATCCACACGAGATCCACCAGCACCGAATGCATCCCGAGAAAGACTCTGTTTGGTGCATATTTAAGCCTGGTAGTACCATCGGTCCGTTCTTCTTCCAAAACGAAACGAGCATTGCCCTAACCGTCAACGACGCGCGCTACAGATCGATGATAAGCAACTTCTTCTACCCTAAACTTGATGATATGAATACAGACGATAGGTGGTTCCATCATAGCTTAGCATCGAGGATTATGCTAAGGTATGAGTATTTTACAGTTTGCAAATACAACATTTGCATGAGATTTGGATTCATTTAAGAAGCACGCGAATCCAGTTAACATTTTGTTTTGCAAAGTTCACTGATTTGAATTCATTTCAATTCATGCATTAAATGCGCAATACTTAATCTGGTTACTCATTGTGTTAATTACATTTTGTAGATTGCTTGTTGCTTCCGATATATCTTTTCTAACTGTTAGGACATGTATCGTCTGCAAATGTTTCTAATGTAGTACCTTTCGGCAGAATGTTCGGCAAATCTCTCGTATATCGGATGAACAATATAATTCCAAGTACCCTACCTTGTGGTATATCTGCTGATATAATTTGAAAGTGTCGATCTACAAAGTAGGATTTAAGATGCGGCTTAAATTCAAACCCTTGTTGTCCAACTTTGTGGAAAACTTGAGCTACATCTAAGAAAATACTAGAACATATCTTCTTATTCTCAAGTCCACCTCAATAACATCCGTTAATCTGTGAACTGGTTTAACAGTAGCGTGACTTTCTCTAATCCCAAATTGGTGTGGTAGAATTAAACACCTTTCTTCTATTATAGGTTTGAACCTAATGAGCAATCACCTTTTCAAATATTTTTGATATGACTGGAAATAGTGAAATCGATCTATAATTTTTTTATGCTTTGCTGGTTTACTTGGTTTAGGAATCATAATTACTTCAACCATTTTCCATTGACGTGGACCATATTTCAGTTTGGAGGATGCATTAATTATTTGAACCAATTTATGCGAACGTTTCTCGGCAATGGCTTTCAGAATTTGACCAAAAGTAAGTCATAACCTGGAACTTTTCTGGTAAATAAATTATTATTCATTTCATAGTTTATCTCCATTTTTGTCATATGTCTTGTGTTAACTTCATTTATGTTTTACGGTTGTTGCATTTTCATTTGTGGTTTGTCTCGTTAACGTTTGAAAAGTCTCTTCCAAGTGTGTAAAAATGAGTCTCTTCAAAGTGTGTAAAAATGAGAGTCCCTCTCTCTCTCTGCTTGTCACTTTTAGCCCAGGATCCGTCGTCGTTTTTGATAGGTGTTACATAGGTTTTTGTTATTTTAACCCCTTCAATTCTTTCCACAGTGAGCACTCGTTATCCTGTATTTAGAGAGACCTGAGTCGCTTATTTGTGGTTTTATTCTTCATTTCCTTTAGAAGTAGTTTTATTTTGTTTTGAGATTCCCGTTTCGCTCTAACTAGTTGTATGACCTCAAGGGGATAATTATGTTGCTTTAAGAAGTTGGTAGTACAAATAGCTGAACTTTTCCATGCCGCTGGTTTAATAGTATTACTGAATACAACTAGTTCATCTTTCAACTGCATTGCTGTTTCAATTGATGAAGTAAGCTATGATACCACTCGTATATTTTAATTTATTACCAGCAAAATATAATTATTATTTTCTTATAAATGTACATAAGAGGGTCCTTTACTAAAATAATTTTTAATTTTGAACATTACTTAAAATTTACAATACGCACATGCACAATCATACTACATTATTTACCTAGTAGTGGTTAATATACTTTTGATCTCTTGTTTAGTCTTATATACTATTGATTCTCTTGTTTCCTTTTATGAATGAACACAAAATCAACAATAGTGTAGTGTTGTTGGTTTATGAAATAAAAACGAAACACATAGCGGTATGCATGATTGAAAGTAAATTCAAGTCCTAATTTTCATGGAAATGTTTTTAATAATAAGGAAATCTCGCGTAAACACAAAATGCACTAATAATGCCTGTATCAACAACGATTTATGGGTATATCAACGTGAACAAAATGTGTAAGGAAAATAAATAAAACTGAGTAAAAATTCTTACCTTTACAATCGATCTCTAATCGTTTTGGAAACCGAAATTGATTCGATTTTTTTAATACATTAGTATTCTATGTAGAATAAATTAGTGTTGGTTTCGATTGAATCATAAATCAAAACCAACAACAATTAAAAGCCATGAACAAAGTCTGAAACGCAGATACCAACATAAAAGAAACTACAGAAGATTGTGTTGGGTACACTAACAATGCCATGTATTTTTTTTTTGTTCTGCTCCTTTTGTCATTTCGCACCACTACTTATTTAACTAGTTAGCGAGTTAGCACATGTACTTCTTTATGTAGTGGCTGTCAATTTTTTGGTTTTCAAAGATATTTTGTTTTAATATTTTGTTTATTTTAATAATAGTATTCAAATAATTTTTAGTTCTTTTAAGAAGCAAAATATTTAATAGTAATTACATATTTTGCTTCTTAATTTGTTAGATAAAACAAATTTTTTTTATGTTTTTTCGTTCATTGTTTTCATCATTACAAACATCGAGGAATAAATATATAAGAGAATCAAGTAGTGCAAATTTTATAAGCCCATTTCTACGAAGTTAATTTTATTTTATAGTTTTGATATATTTATAAACACAAATTTAATTGTTTGCTATATTTAAACCATATATACATATCTTATAAACATATCGGCATAGTTATTTTATAGTTCATTGTTCTTGTTAGGCTTATACACAATCACCGGACAAGTGGTGCAGTGGTTAAAGCTTCGGCACTTGGACCGGGAGGTGCTGGGTTCGAATCCCATCAGAGGCTAGATGCAAATCGAATTTTCATCATCGATTACGATCGGTGATGCTAATAAATACAACTAAGACCCTCTGATGGAGTGCAGAATTCCGTGTCACGCGCCGACCCACCTTCCATGTCAATGTACAGGTTGATATGGGCTTGCAATGTGCAGGTGGTATACTGTAGTTGTGTGAGTAGGTGTGAAGTAGGTGGGTTAATGATGTGGAGTGAATGAGTGGTATCACAATGGGCCTAAAAATTGGCCTAAGTGTGCAGTAAGCAACTACTGAAACCTAACCTAGGCTTATACAGATTGGCAATAGTAAAATAGATGATTAGAATGTCTACATGAGTCCTCTTATGTATATTTTGCTTTATGGTACAAACCAATGATATTAGTGTGTGAACATAATGAATTTTATTTGGAAACAATACAATGTATACATATACTCTAATACAACTTTCTGTAGTTTGGATTCCTTTGTGCGTATTGCTGTAGTAGGGCTTCTATGGTAGTTGTGTAGTTGGTTTTGTCATAAATAGAAACACTACCAGAAATTCATTCATTACGTATCTTTTTTCTTCTCCATTCATTGTGTTAAATTATTTACAATTACACATACACAAACATTTGACTTTCTTCATGTACACGCGCATACCAAACGAGAAAGAGCCACCAATCGGAAATTTTCTGAACTTATTTATATAATTTATATATTAAAATTGAAAAATATTTAGAAAAGAAGAAACCTAGGCCCGAGATTAAGAATTCTAGTTGATTCTTGTGAAATAATTTGTTGTCTACTGTAGTTGTACATTCCCTTCGAACCTGCACAACTTGTCCACGTTTCGGAGCTAATAACAAAATATTAAAAGAAAATTTGGAAAAACTACAAAAACTAGGCACGAGTTTTATAAGTTATCTAACGAATATAAAAAAATTCTAGAAGAAAATGTTCACACAAGTGCTTATCGTACCTGCACAAGATACCAGTACTTTGGTACAAGACTCTCCCAAATTACAAACTTTCAATTAAAATTAAAAAACAAAATTAAAAATAAATTGCTATAATCTACACTACTTCATTGGTTATATTCATCTAGACAATATTCTATAAATTTGTTGCAGAACTCATAAAATGTAATAAAAGAAAATATTTTATTTATACGTTACACTAACCCAACGTCACATCTAAAAAATTTTGTGAGTTTTATTGTCAAAATATACCAGGGATTAATATCAAATATGCCTGCGGGTTGTTCTATATTTTCCGGTAATATCACCAAAGAAGGGTTTCCAGGTGTTAAATGCGTTGGCATCTGTCGAAATTTTTTCCACAGCTGGTGTGCCAACATATCCAATGACATTTTTCAAAGCTTAAAAGAATGTTCAGCAAACTGGCTGTGCTTCTCGCTTTTTACCAAATCAATTAACTATAGTGAATGAAGATGAAGCTTCCAAAATAACAAATTTATTGAATACGGCTACCAACATGGGTTTTCCAGAAATTATGTGGTAACTAAAAAACATGGACAAAAAATGACTGCTTTAGAGGAGTTATAGGGTGTTCTCTTCGAAATAAAAACTGGGAATACAGAATTAGAAAATAGAATTCAAAAACCTGAGGAACGATTGTTATCACACAACACACATGCACTGGAAGACGATCAAGATAAGCCTAACCAAATAGGGAATGCGAGTATTACCATCAGTGGCTTATCAATGAAACATGATGATATTCGTGTCCTTGTAGTGAATGTATTTAAAACAATTCTCAACTCAATTCAATCTGATGACATATTATCCAACGAACTAGTTCACCAATCCAATATTTATTTATTTACTTATTTATTTATTTATTTACATTATCGAAATTATACGAATTGAACCGCACACGTAACGTTGAGCTTTCGAACTTCATAAATAAAACCAGCATAACGGTGTTTTCTTAGACAAAAATATTTTCTCACAAATGTGCATAACACCACAGAATTGGATATCGTCGTACCACAAAATCATACAAAACAATGAATATCATGTATTACTTGACCCGAATCCAGGCTCAGTTTTACAGAGAAGCTAAATACATCAAATTAAAATATAGCTAGAGATATTTATGATGGAAAATCAGTCAAATATACTTATTTATTGGGGGTATAATAAGTTTTTTTTATAACTTCGAAGCTTTATTCAGAGAAACTGGTACAATGTATTTTATTCAAAGTATTGTTCATCGTTAGCTACGACTGTGTCCCATCTTTCAAGCAGCATACGCAATCCGCATCGGAAAAATTCCTCGTGTTTTGAGGCTATAAAAGAATCGACCCAATTTATGGCTTCTTCGTAAGCAGTGAAGTGCTACTCGGCCAGGCCATGAGTCACCGACCGGAACCAGTGGAAGTCGGAAGGAACAATGTCTGGTGAATATGGTGGGTTGTGTAGGACATCCTACCCCACGCCCAATTTCATCAATTATTGTTGTAATGTTCTCCCGTGATGGTTTCGTTAGGCTAGAGTAATTCATAGTAGATCGAATATTCGATTTGACACTTGAAGTTGATGCATGAACTGCCGATTTACTGCACTTTGGGTTATCGTAGTGGATTTGCTTTTCGTGCCCGGTCACGATTCGATGCAAAAAAAACCTTCCGAATTTATCTTTGGAGCAGTTGTTTGCACGTGAAAAAACGGCGTTTGACGTCTCTTGGTTTGAGTTCATACAGAACCAAATTTCCTTATTTTTGCACCATATCCATGGTCTTGAGACGGTTTCGTATCGCTTGTTCAGTCACTCCCAAAGTTCAGCGAGCTCTTCTTCAGTTTGACATGAATCATTGCATAATAACGCCTCCAACTCAACGTCTTCAAACTTTACAAGTCTTCTTTCGCGTTTTTTGTTACTGGTATCACCACCAAATCGCCACTTTTAAAACGGGGGAACCAGAACTCACGTTTTTATTGATGGAGCATGTTCCCCATATGTCTTATTTTCACATAGCAATCGATGTCCATCAGCAGCAATTTCCGTCAAATTAAAACAAAAATGCACCGCTTCCCGCAAATTGTGTTTTGTTGGCACAAAGGTTGGCATGGTTAGAGCATAAAAAATATGTTTATACTTCAGCGATATGATACATATTGATTTTTCAGAGGGAAATGATGACGCTTTAACATGAACATAGTTACAAGATGGCCTGATGCGATTTAATACTAGTTACGCCATCTTTTGTAAATCCCTCAAAACTTATTTATACTCCTAATAAATCGGATGTTCATCCAATACATTCGCTTAACGATATTTTTCGGATTAAAGATTCTGCTCGTGCTCATCCAGTTGATTGGTTTTTTATTTTATTTATATAAATACTTCGATTAGTTTTCAATTTAAATTTTAAAATTACAAAACATGATTCGCTTTGGTTTACAAATTTTACTTTAAATGTTTTGACTTGGCGATTCAAAACATTTTCTTATTTTAAGTTGGTTGTAAAATAGATGTTTGAGTCAAACTGTTGTCAACATTTTGGTAGGGTTGACATTATTTTTATAGTGAGTTACATATTATTGAGTACTAAATTTTCATTTTATTTCAGAACGGTTTGTACCTATGGTGCTGTAAAATCTTATATTTTAAATATAAATACACAATTAATGTACTTCTTTCTTATTTAATTTTTTGTTATAATTTATTTTTACAAAATAATTTGATGATTTTAATTTCATATCAACTTCTGCTTTAGTAACAAACAGCGACAAACAGTTTTAGTTACTGTTGTTACAGGCTGGCTACTGCCAACCTGCAGATATCACTAAGCACCTGCAGAGGCCTCCACGGTGATTTTTGCCGGCTACGTTCTCAGGGAGAAGTGCTAAGGTCGTGGGATTTGAGGCATACAGGGCTCCTGGCTTACACCGTGATGCTACAGAAATTTAGGGGAGCGCAAATAATAATAAAATGTACCCGGAGTTCCGCCGAAACTCGTCGGCCGACACAGAGGGAGTTTCCGCTCCCATCACACCACACCGAAAAAAAATTTAATAATTCATTTTATTTATAGTGAAAAAACAACAACAGGAAAACAACTTCCCCCTCCACCCGCACCAGGAGAAAACGAGAGAGAGAGAGAGAGAAAACGATACACACCGAGCGTGCACCCGCTGTGCGGCGCTCGATTACAAAAATATTTAGAAATTTAATATAATAATAAAATATAAAAAAAATAAAATCAAAAAAATTAAAAATATAAATAAAAAAATGGTACCTTACTATATATATAGTTATGGGTTTCGCGTATTTGGTTAAAAATTAAACGTTTTTTATCATAACAACATTTATTTATTTTACTGGTTGTAATTAACCGTTCTAGTGCACACAATCACTTAATCTTAAATGAACCTCGTTTCTACTGTTAGTATCGTTTTTACCAAGAAAAGCATTTCCTGCGATAGCAGTGGAATGCTGTATTTTTTATTTTATTTTCTGTTAGTTATTTGATTACATTATACTTTACATCATTTAGATTATAATAGAATTGTATTTTTCTAGGTATTAAATACGATTCTGCGTTATATGGTTATTTTATATGTTTACAGGCTTTTGCTGATTAATTAAATTTAAATAAAATTATATTTTTCTTTAGATATAAATGTAATTCTAAACTATTTGAATATGTACTATAAGGTTGGTTTATTCAACCGTGGGAATAATGATTTGGGTTGTGTAGCTTGGCGTAACTCCTCCCTTCCGAGATTTTCGCTGTCCTCAGTGGAATTAGTTGTTTGAAATTCTCGTGCGAGGTCCCTAATTTCTGGCGCCTGTTTGAGGGTTTTATACCATTGGCATGGTGAGCAGCTGGGGCAGTAGCGTAATATGCAAATGTATATAATGATGCTTACTATTATTATCGTTGTTATACTCCATGTGGTGTAATGGTGTGCTTGTGGTATCGTTGTTTGACTAACGTAGTTCAATTTCTTCATGTTGTTTATTGCGATGTTGCTGATTATTTCCGGGTCCAGTTTTTTTGTTTTGTTGGTTATGAGTATCTCATTAAATGGTTCATAGCTGTATATTTGTGAATATTCTCTATGTTTGTTGTTATATGATACTCCCTTTATGGTGATTGTACAGTTTTGAAAGGTTATCAAACATTGCGAAGGAAGCTTTTTTGATGTTTGATTTGTGCAATCCGTTGTATACTCTGGTGCTTCATCTTGATTCACTATGATAAATTTTTGCTCTGCTTGTTGGATGTAATAGCTAATTTTGCTTTCAATTAGCGTACATTTTGCCGGTTGGTTTGATACTATGTGTTCGATGCATTTATCTGGTGTCTCGTAAATGTTCTCCTTATTGCAGAAGTATGTGTTTTCGATCTTATTGCAGGGTGTTTTGGAATATTTTGCAACTTTGTTATGGATATGGATGTATTCTGATGGGATTTTAATGGCATATGTTTGATTGATGCTTAAAGGGTATAATTTTATATGTTGGAATATACTTTTGGAATATTGCGGAATTATAATTGAGAATATTATCATTGGATGTTTGAAATAAGTGTTTATTTTTAAGAATTGATATAACCCGTGTTCGGTATTAATTTGAATTTTCTGTTGTTCTAAATTTTCATAAATAAATTTGCTTTCTTCTTTTGTTAAAAGGTAATGTGAAATATATCCTTGTTTCGCGAGTTGTATGGAGTCAAGAATTTCATCTACGTGTTGCTGTAGACTACGTAAAACATATTCTATTGAATGGAGATTTTGTTCTGTTATTAATATGGTTTCTATTTCGTCTAAGCGTTGATTTGCTACATTAATATTATTCGTTAAGCTCTGTACTTCTCCATTTATATGGTCTTCTAATTGCCGAAATCGATTAATCATGTTTTTATTTATTTCTACTTGTTCGTTAATTTTTGAAATTATTCTATTTTCGTTTGTATTTATAGCTTTTAACGCTGAGTTTATTTGGTCCGTATCTGCCTGTACCATGTCTCCAAAAATTATATGAATACCTCTTGTTTTCCGAATTTTAGGTTGTATAGTCATTATGGTGTCTAGTAGTGTTTTTGATTCCTTTTTCAGTGTTCTGATTCTGGTTCTAAATAACAAATTTAGTTTAGTATTGTTTTTATTTTTTATTTTTTCGGATACTGCGTCTATATTATTAGAGTTTTGTACGGCTATCGGTAGGTATGATGTTGTGTTTATGACATGTAGAAACTGTAAATTACTTTCGAACATTCTTGCTTCTCCTAATACTATCGGTAGGACCCCTTTATTTTGAGTGTAGTCAACAATGCTCATTGATCCTGCTATTCTGTAATGATAGAGTGTTTCTTAATATTCTTCTTGTGAATTTTTCTTCTGTTAGTGTTTGTTGTAGGACCGGTGAAATTTTGGGTTATTGTGTGTCTCATGTATTTAGGGGCAGTCTTGTCCCTTGTATGCAATTTTTCGTATACTATGTCTCCAGTTTGTAACTGAGGTGGGGATTCTTTATTTCTGTTTATTTTTTCTACTCTAGCTTCTTTATTTTTCTGGTCTTTGTCTGCGATTGCTGCTATTCGCAGACTGTATTCTGATTGTAGAGATTTTGTGAAGTTTTCTGTTGACAAATTGTCTGGAAATTTATGAAGTATTATGTGAGCTCTATGGAGTTCGATGGGTGTAAGATTTGTTGCTGAGTGAACAGAGTTGTTATATGCTATTAAAGCTTCTGTCATGAGATCGTCAGTTTTAATTTTTCGGTTTTCGTCAAATTTTATTCGTATTAGTTCCGTTAGTGTAGAGTGTAGTCGTTCTATGAGTGCGTTTCCAGTACTTGATTTGGGTGTGGTCATGTGGTGTATGAACTTGAACCTGTCTGTGAATCGTTTAAATGTCTCTGATGTAAATTCTGTCGCGCAATCTGAGACGATTGTTTTGGGAATACCTTCTTGAGAAAAATGTTTCTTCAGTATATTTATTATTTTTATTGATTCCCGATTTGGAATCTCATACGCTGGTGCGAATCTGGAAAATCCGTCGATTATGGTTAAAAATTGTTTAGCCCTGAGTGAGAAAATGTCTATATGTACGCGATCGTTTGGTTTTGTGGCTGTTATTGTTAGCTGTTGTTCCATTTGAATTGGGGTTCTGTCGTATTTAGTTCTATTACATACGTCACACTTATTTATATATGATTGGATCATTTCCTTTGTGTTAGCAAATTTATGTTTCTTTCTTATTTGTGCGTAGTTCTCGTTAACCCCTCTGTGGTCCTTTAGGTGTGTTTCTATATTATAATTTTTAATTGGTCCATTGGGTTATTGATTTCTCGTACACCTGGGTTGATCGTAGTTGCTTCTTGTGCTATCTCCACTTCTGTTTCGAGTACATCAGAAGTTTGTTGTGTTTCGGTAGTAGGGTTATCTTCTATTTGGTTTTGTACTCTACATAGATTTATGTGTTTATGGTTGTTCGAATGCTTTATCCAATTTGCAATTATTGCTGCGGTATTATCATCGCAATCTATCGCTATGTTTCCTTTGTATTTTGATACTATGCTCGTTATTATTGATCTAATCGATGTTTCGGAATATTGTTGTTTTTGGTAAATAATTCTTGTCTTATTGTTTATTGTCTCTAATGTACGGTTTGGCCTGTCTGGCTTATCTTGAGGTCCGGTTTTCAGTATTATTTGTGTTTTGAAGTCGTCTATTGGAGTTTGAGTTGTGGGAGGTGTGCAAGTTTCATTGCAATTTATTTCCAGGCGTGATAATGCGTCTGCATTGTTGTTCTTAGTCCCTTTCTTGTAGTTTATTTTGAAATCAAACTCTGAAAGCTTTAAGCGCCATCGTACTAATTTAGAGGTAGGGTCTTTTAAAGACATCAACCATTCCAGTGGGCGATGATCCGTATGTATTTCAAATTTCTTTCCATATAGATATGGTCGGAAATGTTTGCATGCCCATACGATTGCCAACAATTCTTTGTTTGTTGCGTCGTACTTAGTTTCAGTGTCACTGAGTGTGCGACTGGCATAGGCAATGGGTTTGTCCGTATCGTCGTGAGACAAGATTGCCCCTAGTGCATAGTCTGATGCGTCCGTTGTCAACCTGAATGTTTTATTGAAGTCTGGGTATTCCAGGATTGGTTTAGTTGTTAGAAGGGTCTTGCATTCTTCGAAACAATTTCTGTACTCAATATCTTTCGGGTTTATGATAGCTCCTTTCTTTAATAATTTTGATATTGGTTTTGTTTTTGCCGCGAAATTCTTTATGAACTTGCGATAGTAACCTATCAGACCTAAGCTTTTATCCCTTTCGTGGTTTTTGGAATCGTTACTTTAGTAATTGCGTCTATCTTATCTGGATCGGGTTGTATTCCTTCCGTGTTGACGACATGTCCGAGGAATTTTATTTGTTTTTCCATGAATTTACACTTATCGAGCTGTATCCTCATATTTGCTTTCGCAAGCGTTTTGAAGATTGCGTGTAAGTGTTCTATGTGCTCGTTCCTTGACTTGCTATAGACGATGATATCGTCCATATAACAGAGGCATGTACGTCCAATGAAATTATTTAAAGTTCGACTCATTAGTCTTAGGAAGGTTGAAGGCGCGTTTTTCAGGCCAAATGGCATCCTTTTATACTCGTAATGATTGCCGAGTGCAGAGAATGCGGTTTTTGGTATGTCTACCGGGTTCATTTTTACCTGGTGGAATCCGGATTTCAGGTCGATTACCGAGAAATACTTACAGCCATGGAGCTGGTCTAGTAGTTCTTCGATATTTGGAACTGGGAACCTATCGTCTATGGTCTTTGCGTTTAGATCTCTATAGTCTATAACCATCCTAAACTTTTTTTGACCAGAAGCGTCGTCTTTTTTGTTAATTATTATGATTGGACTGTTCCAAGGGCTATTGCTTTCTTGGATAATGTCGTTCTCTAATAATTCTTTCAATTGCTTTTTGATTTCTGGAATCTGAGCGTTCGGGTACCTGTATTGTCTTTTATGGATTGGTGCCTCGTTTGTAAGTTCTATAGAATGTGATATGTCACCCGTGTAGGGTAATGTAGACGTTGTGTCAAATAATTTATCGTATTTTTCTAGAAGTTCATCTAGTTGGGTTTTTGGTAAGCCGTTTATAAAATTTATGTTTTTGCTTCCCGCTCTAAAAGATTTAATTTTCACTGTATGATTGGGGAGAATTAAGTTTTTATTTTTTAGATCTATTATTATTCCTAACTGGGTTAATATATTAGTTCCGATTAGTCCGTCGAATACGTTGTGGAATTTAAGAAGATGAAACTTTAGTTTTTCGTTAGTTTTTAATTCTTTGAACCCGTTTAGGATGACTACTCGATTCACTGTTAACGGCTGACTTACTGTTTTGATTGTTATAGGATTAATTTTGATCGTCTTTTCAGATTTAATTAAGCTTGGGTCGAGATATGATTCATCGGCATCTGTGTCGATGAGAAGGTGAATGGGCTTCTTTTTAATGTGGATTGTTATGTAGGGTAATGCTTGCTTTTCGTGTGTGTTTAATCGCTGGTTTCCGAGGCATCGTCTTGAAAAAATTGTTCCGTATTTTCTGAAATTTCTTCATCGGCCTCCTCCTCTTCAGGTTCTGTTTCTTCCGTTTCCGTTATATTTACGTTTCGTTCGTACTTTATTGCCGGGAAACGTGTTTTATTATGTTGTTCTTGTTTAGGTATCCAATTTGATTTTGAGTTGTAGCCTGATGGTGCTGGTTTAGAGTTATATGAGTGTGTTATAGCGGGTATGACTTGTTTGTCGTCTATGGCTTTGAATCTTACTGTTGGTTGCCACTCTGTCTTTTGGAACGTTTGGAACCTTCGTATAGGTGGTTGGTATTTAATGTAGAACATGTTTTCCTCGCTGATACAGGCTTCGAGCGATTCTACAATGTTCTGTGGTTTACGACATCTTATATTGGAGCCAAGTGGCTCTTTAAGATTTGCAACGAATCGGGCGAGACACATTTCTTCTTATTATTAATAATTGTACATTTACTATTATTTCTACCGTGTAGGTTAGAATGTGCTACTAACGCTGTTTGAATCTCCATTATTTTGGTGTAGAATTGTTTTGACGTCAGTGTATCTTGACGTGTACGGTGTAAGTCTCTTATGAGAGCGACTTCCGATCTGGGATCAGAATAATGTGTGATTAAAGCTTCTTTAATTGCATCCCAATCTGATGATGAAATGTCGTTCATAATAAGCATTTCGTTTGCCTCTCCCCTGATTTTGTTTCTAATAGCTTTTATGAATGTGACGGGTGTATCTGTATTTGCTGGCAAAATTGCTGTACACATGAGCAGTATATCGTCAACGTCTTCGATGAACTGATGTAACGTTCGTATGTCTCCAGTAAATACGTTCATTTCCCTAATTATGTCAGGAGCTTTGAATGCTTTGTGTAATTTATCTATGACTAATGTGTCTGCCATTGTTGAGTTTAGGTCGTCTAATTCTGGTTTATCCGTTGAGGAATTTTGAGAATTGTTTTGATTCCCCGTCATTTTGAAATAACAGATTCACACAATCGCGCAGAAAATTTCACAATAACTTAACGATATCAAATCTCTTTTGTTTACAACAATTTCATAAGGTTTTATTTATTAGCAAATTTATTTAAGAAAGTATTTATTCACTTGAGAAAGAATTTATTTCGAAATTATTTATTGATTTATAAATATTTATTCACTTGAGAAGAATATTTATTTACGAAAAATTATTTATTGATTTAAAATATTTATTTATATATATTTTTTTTTTTTTTGCCCTGTGTTCTGCCCACTTAGTTCACGCAAACAGTGGTAATATTCTCCGATATTCGTATGTATCGAGATAGGGAACATTTAAAGGATAAGATTGCAAAAATTTGATTACTTACCCCGCAATGATCGAACAGACGATTGTTATATAGAAAAATATCATATTTCAATCGTTCGAAACTGTTCTGTTCTCTTGAACGGACACTAATGCCGGTCGTTCGTCGATAGATCTTGCGCACTAATTGATTATGCACTAAAACATTAAATAGCGTTTGTTTTGCTATAATAAGCACGATTTTACACAGTTTTAACTATTATAATTACACTGTTTGTTACTTGCTTAGCACAACTGTTTCTTCACTATTTAAATATTTTATATTCTTTTCACGATATTTTCGAGATTATTTTACTCGCGGCACGAGAAAAAAAAGAATCACTAGAACTTTTAGTTAAATTACTTGTTAGAACTAAAATTCTAACACCACCGGCTGCGTCAGTTATGGGTTTCGCGTATTTGGTTAAAAATTAAACGTTTTTTATCATAACAAAATTTATTTATTTTACTGGTTGTAATTAACCGTTCTAGTGCACACAATCACTTAATCTTAAATGAACCTCGTTTCTACTGTTAGTATCGTTTTATCAAGAAAAGCATTTCCTGCGATAGCAGTGGAATGCTGTATTTTTTATTTTATTTTCTGTTAGTTATTTGATTACATTATACTTTACATCATTTAGATTATAATAGAATTGTATTTTTCTAGGTATTAAATACGATTCTGCGTTATATGGTTATTTTATATGTTTACAGGCTTTTGCTGATTAATTAAATTTAAATAAAATTATATTTTTCTTTAGATATAAATGTAATTCTAAACTATTTGAATATGTACTATAAGGTTGGTTTATTCAACCGTGGGAATAATGATTTGGGTTGTGTAGCTTGGCGTAACTATATATATAAAATACTGGTGCGGCCTTGCGCGGCCGTCCTTGCTAAATAAGCGGCTGGCCACCCGAAACCGTAACTTCATTTGGGCGTCTTCTCGCCGTGAACCGTAGATATTTATTCAGTTTAACTATTGCGGCCTTGTAGCCGTCATACCACAGGTGAGACACACCCGGACCGTTGTGGCCTGATTATGCCAACATTCACGCTCCAACGTTGTCGCCCTACCGCCGGTAAACTCCACAACAACTTCCTTGGAATGGCCTCGACTGGCCACCCGAAATGTTGGAAAAATCTCAGCTAAATTTGTACACAATGTAAAGAAAATGTAATCCAAGTGGAAGGCAATTAAACAAAATTGGCACAATTGGCGTGTCTGAGTAAATCAATTTAATGTTTCGAATCGGCTATCCTCAAATACGAAAAAAAGTTCGGTATTTTTGTAGCGTAAATTATAATGATGAACACACAAGACAATAAAAATAATTATCTTTTTATTTTAATTTTTATTGTAAACACACAATAAAATTTGTACACGTTTTTTTAATTTTAAATTTTGTTTTATCTACGTTTCTTCACTTTGTATATCTAATCAAATAAAAACTTGGTTTTCAACAAATTATAATACAGTCAAAAAAAATCACGAGTTATAAGAAAAAATAAACTCGACTGTCTTTTACAAAATCACAAACTAGGTCCCATTTTTTATAAAAATTAAAAACTCAGCTCGACTTTACCAAATTCCAAACTCGAATCTCCATTAAAAAAAACTCTTACGCCGCACAAACGACGCGCAAAACATTCCAGAAGAATTGTCTTTCTTCTCTGTCTCTCGTTTACATCAATTCGCATTGAGGTAAACGAGAAGCATATAAAAAGAACATTCTTATGAAAGGTTTTGCTTTACACACCACTCGATGTACATTGCTCTCCCTCTCTCCCATTTTCGTACAATCACTACCAACCAAACAGAAAGAAACACACAGGAATCCATCCACCATTAACCGCGTTTAGATATAAAAAAAACGGGCTAAGGAAACGTTACGTAAACCAACCGATGAGAATCAATTAGGACATCAATTAAATCATCATTTAGTGATAAATTTGAATAATAACACTGTTATTATTCAAATTTATCACTAAAACTTCAATATATCGACAAGAAGTCGTCATACAGAAATTTCCACAGTATCTTTTTTAAGGTTCCTAAATTCTCTATAAAACAAGCAAGCTCGTTCACAGTATCAAATACGAGTAGTAGCATATTTTTTTCCTTTAGTCAATTTTTATTTTACTCAAAAAACTCATAAAAAACAAAATAAAACGGATTGGAGCGAATTGAAAAGAAAACAAAATTTCCTTCAATTAGAAGTAAAATTATTTTTTTTGAAATGTGTTATTTCACCAAGATACAAGCGTTTGAATCTGGGTATTTTTTCGATACAAATTTCTGTTTCGATTTTTTTTGGTGCAGGGTATGTATTTGGGATTAAAACAATATTTTAATTTAACTTAAAATTGTTTAATGAGCTTTTTTATTATAAATTAAAGTTAACAGTAATTAGCTCAATTTTAAAAACTAACTTTATTATTTCTTTAGCTTTCGGAACCTTTTCGGTTCCATTCTCAAAAGAATAATAAAACAATTTTACAAAAAAATATTTTCTATACAAAATAAAAACGAAATCAAGGCTATCTAAAATGTAGCTATTTTTCTGTAGATATCGTTAGCTACTAGAAAAATATATTTTTTATTTTAGCTAGGCAACAAATTTCGTATCTACAGAAAAAACACTTTACAAAATAAAATTTGACTTTAAAAAACTTAAAATGAAAATAATTGTTTGTAAAAGCAAAAAATCAAATTATAAAAATAGATCGTATGAATTGCCAATATAAGCGTAATCGGTAATTTTGTTAATAGAATTTGAACAGGATTTTATATGTAGCATTTCCAAAATAGATCTTTTTCTGAAATTTGGTTGTTTTTCTAAAATGTTTACATCTTCCAAAATAATGTTATGGTTGGTATTTCTAATATGTTCGGAAAGTGCACTTATTTGATTCGAACTTCCCGTGGCACCACGTATATGTTGAAAAAATCGTTCTCGTAAAAACTGTTTTGTTTGTCCCGTGTAAATTACGTTACAATCGTTACATTTTATTTGATAGACCAAATTGGACTCTTTCTTTAATGGGATCAGATCTTTTAATTTTGAAAACAAAATATCATTTAAATTGGTAGCTGAACGACCAATAATTTTGAAATTATAATTTTTCATTAAATTTGCGATTATGGGACTAATTGGAGAACCCATAGGAGAACCAAAAGTTTGTTTATAAATTTTATTGCCAAAAGAAAAATCAGAATTAGTCAAAAAATCCTGAAATTGAAAGTACAAATTATTTATCATTACCTTACATAAAAAATCTTTTCGAAAAATTAAAACATTTATTTAAAAATTATAATTTCAAAATTATTGACGAATATTAGAATATTTATTAAATTCACCGAATTAAAATTGTCGTGACGCAATCCCAAATCTTTTTATTTTGACGTGGTTAACTGTTTTGAACAGTACGATTCATCCACTTTCAGAAAGTATATGCCCACACTTGGTAACATCTCTGAGTTTTTCGGAATCGGCCATAGTGTAGCAGATATTTTGACGAATATTACAATATTCATTAAGTTCACCGAATTAAAATTGTCGTGACGCAATCCCAAATCTTTTTATTTTGACGTGGTTAACTGTTTTGAACAGGACGATTCATCCACTTTCAGAAAGTATATGCCCACACTTGGTAACATCTCTGAGTTTTTCGGGATCGGCCATAGTGTAGCAGATATTTTGACGAATATTACAATATTCATTAAATTCACCGAATTAAAATTGTCGTGACGCAATCCCAAATCTTTTTATTTTGACGTTGTTAACTGTTTTGAACAGGACGATTCATCCACTTTCAGAAAGTATATGCCCACACTTGGTAACATCTCTGAGTTTTTCGGAATCGGCCATAGTATAGCAGATATTTTGACGAATATTAGAATATTCATTAAATTCACTGAATTAAAATTGTTGTGACGCAATCCCAAATCTTTTTATTTTGACGTGGTTAACTGTTTTGAACAGGACGATTCATCCACTTTCAGAAAGTATATGCCCACACTTGGTAACATCTCTGAGTTTTTCGGAATCGGCCATAGTGTAGCAGATATTTTAACGAATATTAGAATATTCATTAAATTCACCGAATTAAAATTGTCGTGACGCAATCCCAAATCTTTTTATTTTGACGTGGTTAACTGTTTTGAACAGGACGATTCCTCCACTTTCAGAATATATATGCCCACACTTGGTAACATCTCTGAGTTTTTCGGAATCGGCTTTAGTGTAGCAGATATTTTGAAAAATATTTGAATTTTTATGAAATGTATATCCTAATTCTTGTGTGAATCCATTTCAAAACAATTTATTTTAATTTAGTTAATTGTTTTGAACAGCTTAAGTTGTTTACTATTGGTCGTTATATGCCAACAATTGGAATCATCTCTGAGTTTTTTTTAATCAACCATAGTTTCGGATATGTATATCATTTCAAACATTTAAAGAATTAATTTCTTTACTTGTAATAACCCTAACTTTTAGACTAGAATTATTATGATAAAATTTGATCCCGGTATTTGCATGAAGTATACATTTTTGACGGTATTTTTTTAGTAGGTGTATTATTTACACTTTTAATTGCTACACTTTTTAGAAGTTACACTTTTCGTTAATTTGTGTAACTACACTTTTCAATAATTTGTGTAGCTACACTTTTCGTTAAAAACTTCACACCGGTCTCAAACCTTTAATAGAAGAGAAATGCTAAGTTCCACTACACCAATTTGGGCTTAGAGAAAATCACTCTACAGTTGAACAAGTTCACAGAATAACGTATAGCATTGAAGATCTACTAAGATCTAAGAATAAGAAGATTTGCTCCAGTATTTTCTTGGATGTAGCTCAAGCTTTCGACAAAGTTTGGCCCGAAGACTTGAATTTAAACTGTATTGAGACTTGCCTAAGTAATTTTAACAAATTTTTAAATCCTACATAGCAGATCGAAACTTTAGAGTTAAATTTGAAAATGAGTACTCTGAATTAAAAATAATATCAGCCGGTATATCACAAGGTAGCTAACTTGCACCTATTCTTGGTTACTTGGACTTGCGGAATATTCAAGACTTGCGGAATATTCAAGGTACTACAGTAGCAACATTTACAGATGATGCAGCTATCCTAGCAGTTGGTAAAGATATTTCGGAAGCAACAAGCAAACGTCAAAATGCAGTTAACATCGTAAGCAACTGGACTAAAAAATGGCGTATCTTAATGAAGCCCAATCAGGACACGTCAACTTTACAAATCAAAATGTAAACTGTAAATGTAAACTGTATTCCCGTGGTTCTCAATTCAAACCTAATTCCTTATGCAAATACTGTTAAATACCTTGGCATGGCTCTCGATGCAAGCTAAGATGGAAAGAGCACATCAAGAAGAAAAATGAAGAGTTAATCATCAAATATATGAAAATGTACTGGCTCATGGGTAGAAATTCTGAGCTCTCAATACACATCAAATTGCTTCTATACAGGCAAATGCTAAAACCAGTATGCACCCAACTTTGTGGTTGTGCCAAGAAAACCAATGTACAAATTATAGAATGCTTCCAAAGATTGAAAATGCTCCATGGTACATAAGGAACGACAACCTTCATAGGGACTTGAAGATGGAATACGTCACCGACGAAATAAAAAAACAAACAAGAAAACACGTACAGAGTTTATCTCGACATGAAAATGAAAATATCCGTCGTATGTTGGACACCACCAATGGAGCGAGGAGACTCGAAAGGCAGAAAACGCTGGAGCTGGCCAGCTTGAATTAGAATAAGAAATTATTGTAAAATGAGCAACCTATAGGTTACTCATCCTAAGCCGAGAAAATAATTTAAGCTAGATAAATTACTAGATGATCTCTGAATTAGTTGTAATATTGAATAAATAAATTAAAAAATGTACTTGTTGGATGATATCAAAGGAACAATAATGCTCGAAATTAAATAAATGGTCTAATATGGAAATTGTTTTTTGACCAAGTTGAAAATCCAATATCGATTTTTATGGTCATAACGTCGATTGTTGTATTCATGAATTGAGTCAACGTACAAAATTGTAGAGTAAAACAACTACAATTTATATTATAAACAGTGAATTATTTGTACCGATTATTTATTCAATATCATCAACTTTAATGATCCAAAAATCATTTCGCCAGAATGACTTAATTATGTTTTATCGTTGTTTACTCATCAGTTCTGCTTAGTCATTAATTATCGGCGGATTTTCGACTTGGTTTATACAATATAATATTTGGAACGCATCTGAGCTCTTGTTTATTAAATTCATGATATCTGTTTAAACTATTGTCCTTTAATTAGGTTTTCCTAGATAAATTATTATATGCATTATTAATTGAACAAAGGTATGTAAACACTTTTGATTAAGTGATTCTAACTTAGCCAAAATTGTCTACACACCTTTGTTCTGCCTCAGTATCCGTTGAACCATCACCATATAACTTCTGCAGGTTCATAACTTCTAGGATTACTGGTGAAAAATTAAATCTGGATAAAGACGCAAAAAAAATTAAAACCAGTACATTTTAACTCTGAACTACCAGGATCATTTTTTTATGTCAAAAGGAACGAAAGTTCAGTCCAAAATAGTTACGTTACACAAATCTGCCCAAATTAAATTTCCTAGTATATAATATGCACCTAATACAATTCTAGTGTGAGTAAGCACACCCAAATGATTCCACTGTCAGCAGATACACAGTCCCAAGGATGAAAATTTTTTTTTTAATTTTTTCAGAAATGTCGAAAAAATAAAATAAATCTCAGCATCAAAACGCAGATAAAATTTCCATCACTTTAAGATCAAATATTTTTATATTTTTATAAACGAGACAAATTTTGGTGGTTTATTTTGGCGCGGGTACAGTTTCTTATTTCTCCAATTTTCGTTTGATTTTCCGAAGTTCCTAAGCAATATTTGCAGTATTCGAAAGATTTGTGGTTTTGTGTTTTGGATATATTTCACACTTTTTCAATATGTGGTTTCGTATATGTATATGAATAAAAGATTCTTGGCGTTCTTTGTCGATATACATACGAGTAAGTACATATCGCCAACAGTCAACAGGATGTCAAAGCACACCAAATGATAATCTGAAAAGAAACATTTAAATAATTTTGGATTCATATAATAATTGAATTTTTGTGTTAGTATAATTTCTAGCGTCCTCTATTTATAAGAGAAGATATGAGAGTTAATTTAATGCAATCTTTATTACTTTCATTTCTTTGTTTCCTTTCTCTCCTAATATCATTGCTGTATAACAACAATAACCTTAGTGATCAAAGTCCAAAAATTAATTAAGAGCCGCATAGGGATTGGAGACAGAACAATGCAACAATATCAGTCCACAGTAGTTATTGGCCTAAGGTAATAACATATATAAAAAGCCTTCTTCGTAGCTGTAGTAACCAACTTATTTTGATTCAAACTGCTTGAAGTTAATTAATTAATTGTATTAATTAATTGTCAAATTTCAAGTTATGTGCGGCAACAAATTGCACGACCTCAATGTATGAAACTTATAATGTATGTACAATACATCATTATCTCGTAGTTTTATTAATTTATTATTTATGCATCCTAAACGTATCTACGCACATTATCTCGGCGAAGTTTTTAATTCTGATATGATTATTTTTGGGTTTTATCTTATTCTCGTGAATTTTTTATTTGTTTCGTTTTTTGCTTTATTTTATTTTATTGGTTATGAATTTATGGCCGCAAATTAATTTTCGAGGCGCCAAATTTTATATAATGATGAGTAGTATTTTTTTTTATTTTCTTTTGAAATTATCTTCCCTCTCGTGGTATAATAAAATAACCATAATATTTGTTATTAAAATTTCGTGCTGGTTATTTCTTTACATTTAAGTTATCCTTTGTTGTTATTATTAACTTTGCACATTTTTATTTTTTGGCTTGGAGGAAAACACACAATTTTAGATTGGTTTTGTTTTCATATCGTAATTTTAATGTTTAATGTATTCAATTTGAATCCTAATTGCAGGTTTTATAGTTTATTTTATATATTTTAAAAATAAATAGAAAATTGATCTTAAGGGATTTGTTTTTGTACTTTTAAAACGAAGAACGAACACCAAGAAGAACAAAAATGGAAGCAAGACAAATATGTGTGTTCACACATTGGATATAAAAAAAATTGTTAAGCAAAATGATCACGAATTTATTATTTCTTTCTTATGTTGAATTTTTTTGGTAACATAAGTAAATGTAATTTGATAAAATTAAGAAGATGCAAATGGTGTATGTATTTGTTGGCTATTCGGCATTTGATTTTGATAAGGGTTAATTTTGAATAACTTTACAATTTTAATGAACCTTAAATAAATTCAGCAGACTGACTGTGTTACGTAATTAAAGCAGCGGATATATTGGTATTTGTTTGGAATCAATAAAAAATTATCCTCGTCGTGTGGGTTCAATTTTTCCCGTTTATTATTAAAAAATAAAGAATTTTTCTGGGCTGATAGTTAATATTTGACGTTGAAACCGATAGGATCAGCGCTAAAATAAAAACGGTATCTAAAAATCGAGAAAAATATAAAATGTTCGATCTCGCATGATAACGTGTTATACAAGTAAATTTTTTGGTGATAATTAGAAAACTTCAAAAATCGGACTTGTTTTGTGAATTTTTTATAAGTGATTTGATATAAACGATTGCGCGCTTTTCAAATAAGGTGGTCTTTAAGTTAATGATAGTGTGAATATGAAAAGTCTCAGTTAGTTTAAAGAAATCATTATTGGTTTTTTTCTGAGGGCTTGGACTAATTTTTATAGTTGTACGGTGTGTGTGAATATTTTTTTTATTCATTCATAACAAATACTAATAGATCCGCTGCTTTAATTACAAACTAATGCGAGTTTACATTGTACAACTTGATAAATTACTAATGTATTAAATTACATGACACATATCGGAATCTCAAAAAAAATATTAGCAGAAAAAATGAAACTGAAACAACTAAAAGAGAAGTTTGCTTACAAGATGGATGGAAACTATTTGACATGGGTCCATATACCATAGTACCATTGGTGCTAAGACCATAGTATTGAAAAAACAGAAGATTCGTCAAAGTTGTGGTTTCTCGAGCAACAACGCAATATTAATGGTTTTAACATTCGTTCATTACGATCAATGGATGAGAGCAATTCCTCATTGGCGATTAATGATCCACAACCTTCAACAAGTAGATCTCAAGAAACAGATATTACGAACACCCGCTCACTTACATTGCATTCTTATATTCACTGAATATAAAGGACGAATTAAAAAAAACTAAAGCAAACAAAAAATTCCGCTTCATCTCATTCATCGCTAAATATGAAGAACGTGATTGATAAGAATATACTATTGATAAGAGCTGATCTTCTAATCGCCACCACTTCAAATGCATTAGGGCATGATTTAGAATCAATTGCAGTTTCCAAAGATACCATACCTGATCATCAACAACGACTCAGGAAGGAAATCAGTAATGAAATATTAAAGTCTTTCAGTTCTGATTCTATTATAAAATGAAAAATTGTTCGAATATATAGCAGAGAAAACAATAGTTGACCGACTGTGTGTTATAATATCCGGTTATGGTAACACCAAATTGTTGGGAGTTCCAATGATTACACACGGAACCGGCATAGAGCAGTGTAATAAAATGCTTGAAGACTGGAATATAACAGAAAATATTAAAGGACTATGCTTTGATGCAACGGCCAGCATCGTCGGTATGCTAAATGGGGCCGACAGACTTCATGAACCAAGATTAGGTAGACATTTATTGTGGTTTGCTTGCAGACATCATATATAGGAATTATTGTATTTGTTGTTCTTAGTAGTATGTTAAACGAAGTATCAAGTGGGCCCGATATTCAGCTTTTTCAGAGATTAAAAAGCAGTGGAATTCTTTTAACCATATCCAAATAAGCTCCGGTTTAGCTGACGCAAATGTTCAAGAAATTTTCAGTTCACCAGAGAAGGAGAATATTATTACCTTTATTAATGATCAACTTGGAAAATACATATTGGTAAATAACTTTTATGTTTATCACGTTTGTTTCTTGAAGATCCACTTACATATATCACTATAAGACCACTATAAGAGACTTCCTTTAGTAACACAACCAAATATTAAGTCTGCTGAGCAACAGATAAAAGATTTTAACCAAAATTTCATCTTTCAAAAATATGGAATCTAACTTCTCTGTGACAATCTATATATATCTTAGAATCATTATCAAGCCACTAATTAATTTTCAAAGACAGTACTAGTAACATTTCTTTATCTATTTAAGTTTCTCTTTAATTTTTTATTAATAAACTATTTAGCAAGTGGCAAACAATTATTTGAAATTTACTCATTTTGGTCGTTTAAGCGCTATAAAATTGTTAATTTTTCAGTTACGATGACATACAATACCTCATTTTTTCGAGTTTCATTACTCTAGAACCACAAATAGTGAAATGTATAATAAAACAACAGGTACTATTTTAAAAATTCGCTGAAACTTATGAGTTACAATTTTCTTGCTAAAAAACAACCTGAAAATGAATTTTCTACTAGGCCAATCACCTTTTCTTATTATTTCATTGCATTCGGCATGCTCAAAAATATTAAACCGGCATTACTTGAACGGGCTGAAGTGAAAGGGAGGAAAAAAACGTCACTAAAAGTCGTTTTAGTATTTTGTTTTTGAAAACACCAATTTGAGCGACCCCTAAACGTGGTCCGATGGACCTAACCTTTGCATGAGGTCGTTTTTAATATAAACGAATATTTTTAGCCCTGAGCCCAGTTAATAATCAGGCATGAGGAAAAATGGGTCGCCCTAATATATATATATTTCAATATTCGAAATCTCTATTTGAAGTAGTTACAATTTTTATATTAAAATTTAAGTAGTTTCAGTCGAGTTTTCTAACTGTTCCTCCGCGATTAGTTTAATAGGATTTAAGTAGACACTGTCGACCAATTGGCCAGCCTAATTGAAATCCCGAGTAGTCACTGAAATGGTGTTCAACGTCCAACAATCGCTAATATCAGATCAGAGACTAGTGGGCAGGCGAGGCGGATCATGGCATAAGGAAGGTATATTTTATCTGATTAAAATCTTAAAACGTTATATTTGGGAGCATAGTCTATCATTAAAATATGTTGGTGCTTCTAATTTTAAATGATCATGATCATCACATCAAATAACAACTGAATCGGTTTCGTTTCATTATTTGCAATTCCCATAATGATTATATAAAAACTAAGAGTATATAGCACGAGACCCTTTTCGCGCGAGTCTTACTCGCATGCACTTTGATTTTTAATCTTCATAACCTTAAAAATACACAGAACAGTATAATTAAAATAACTTATTTTCGCGAACAATAACGTTACACCATTAACAAACACTAGCAGCTATGAGACCCTAGTGAATATGTACCTTAAGTTAGTGAAAGCTTATCGGCAAGTATAGAATAAAATTATATTTCCCAATGGGAGTAAGGAATTGATGAAGTTTTTCCGGTTTTTATCGTGTTTTGGGCAAAAAAGTAGCGTTCTACGCGATACGCAATACTATACAATGAACATATATTTTTCCTGGTAATAACCAGGAGTATAAGCTGTTCGAATTGGTATATAATTATTTCGGGATCCTTGCTTTTTTAAAGTCAGTTATTGGCAAAATTAACTGTAAAATTTGGTTCACAAATATTATTGAAAGCGTAACTTGATCCCTAAGATTGTCACGTTGCCGGTACAAGATAATTGTTACGAACATTCTATTTCCTCTGTACGACTTCATATGTACAATATATAGTACAAATAGGCAGTCCAGTTGTTTTAAATTATTTATGTTATCGCAGATACGAATACGAGGATGATGAATGATGTTGCTTCCTTAACCTAAAGGGTTACTGTTCAATTTTGTTTCGAAAAACTTTTTCTCCCTGCTTAAGTGATTAATTATTTTTAAGACGATAATACAAGTTATTGTCAATTAAAATAATAAAAGATTCGTTGAATAAAAATACGACTGTATTTTTTAGCTTTATGACGAATATATTCGACATTGTGCGAACAATTTTCGTTTCGTTCTGACGAGTATACTCGACATAAATAGTTAAAGAGTTAAGGCGATGCTATTGTGTAATTAAAACTCTAGTACTATAGAAGAGAGTAAAATTAGGTATTGGTATCATAAACCAATTATTCTGTTTTGTTTGCAAATAAATAACATAACATAATAACATTTACAACACCCCAAGTGGAGGGTTCATCCTAACAAGGATATCGGCAAAACCAAAACACTTTCTATTTGAAATTTTAATAAGAATTGTATAAAGATCTATGATTAATCTTATAAAAATTTATTTTTAATTTAATTTATTTAATTTATTTTTATTTTTATTAATTTTTTATATTAGTGAAATTATTATTATGAATATTAAGCGCAATTTCAGAGTGTTAGTACCCAACTTAAAAGGTCCTTATGCTACTTACATGACATTGGAAATAAATAATATCATGCAGGAGCGAGAATTCAAAACCAATCAAATTTCGTGAAATGCTTTATGCCCGCCCAGTAGTTCCATACTTGAGTTAAAATATTTTTTACTTTGTATGGAGAAAAAAGCGAAAGTAACTATCAGTACGATATTACGGTATTTTTTCCGAACTAACTCCCAATGTCATGTACGCACTGTAAGAGGTATTAACTGAACGATTTAAAATTGTCTAGGTGCTTACTCTTTATTTTTTCCGTTTTTTTAAGTATGTATTGTAATAGGTTATCCAATTCAAGCTTGATAAAGTAAACTTAAAAAAAACACACAAGATATTCGGAATGTATTGTAATTTTTATTTCATTTTACAGATTGGTCCTTGCCATTTTTAGTTAAACAAGATATCATTCAAATGTCCTCCACGGGACTTCTTACAGGCCTTGATTCTTTTGCGGTAATTTTCAATGACTTTTCGGCACATTTCGGGCGGTATCTCGGCCATTACCTTACGAATATTAGTTTTCAATTCGTCAAGAGTTTGAGGATTGTTTGCGTAAACACGATCTTTCGCGTAGCCCCAGAAAAAGAAATCCAAAGGCGTTAAATCACAGGATCTTGGAGGCTAATTGACATCAGCCAAGCGAAAAATGAGCTTCATCACTGAAGAAAATTTTGTTCGAAAAATCAGCATCGACGGCCTGTTTTTCCAACACCCAATTTGCGTATGTTAAATGCTCCATATTCTTAAATGGCAGAATGTCAACTAAATAAATGACAGCGTACTTGACGTTTATCTTTGACAGATGTCGGTATACAGATTTCTACTTTATCAACCTCGAATTGGATAATCCTATATATAACTCCTTGTACTTTTACGGTTTTCAGAACAATACGGTTTGCTTGAGGATGCCCCACAATAACAAATAGTACCGAATTCGTCTAAAACACATTTAATACTATTGCGAATCGAAATGAGGTGGATGTAACTCACTTTATTAAAGAATTAAATAGGCTTTTACACAAAATAATTTCATTTCCTTGGTTTCTCACCTTATTTCATAATATGGATTAACTATTACCTGACCGTAAATGTCCGGTAATTATTAGATCATCAACATCGATACCTTTTATGCTTTATCCGCGTTGTAATATACAATCATTTAACATGTAATAGAATGCATTCATTCATTCACAACATTTCATTAACGGCCCTCCGTAATTCCATAATTAATGATGTGAATTACATAACCAAATTTTCAGAGATATACAGGCATTACACAGAACATGTTCCTCCAACTGACTTCAGTTCAACTGTGTTCAACTTTGCTATTTAGTATGAAAAGAACCACCTCAAGAATTGAACCTGATTATTTACTTAAATTAACGTCAGTCAATAGCTTATTCTCGTAAGCATTTGAATTCGTCAAATCACGACTTTGTTAACAAGAATGATATAATTTATCGAATTACGAGTATATTAGAGATTTAAGGTTATTGTGCTATAGTGATTTGATTTTTAGAAGATTTATTATTTTATTCATTGACAATTTATTTGTACTAAGATTTAGTACTGACTTTTTCTGTATACACTGTGCTTATATTTTTAACACTATTTGCCGTGGACACTTGGCGAAACACACTACACTTAATATGCATATTTTTTTTTTGTAATCACTTGTTTTTAATTTTTGAATATTAAAACAAATTTTCACAAAGTTTAAAACTCACTCGATCGATTTCGGATTTTAGGCCATCATCAGGACTATCTACTCTATGATGGCCTAACAAGCCGAAATCGGTCGGGTGATTTATAAACTTTTTGAATTTTTTTTTAATATTCAAAAATTTATTTTTGCGAAACAAAAAAACAAAATGTGTTTATTAAGTGAATTTAAATCATGTTTAATATTTTGAGCTTTTTTAAAAATATTGTTGATATTGAATGTGAATATGGCGTAGTTTTGCGATACAATGGAATAAAAATTTGTAAAATTGTGATGTCGCCTCAAATTGCCATGTGATTTCCGTAAGCTCTACCCTATTTTGAAATTTGATAGTTTTAAGGAACAGTGAATTGGAGACAGTTGGTTCTCGTAACTTATTCAAAACGAAAATATTTTTGAATAATTTATAAATTTATAATTAAGGTTTTTACTTTACAAAAAATAGAAATATTGTTTAGGCGATCTCTTCCAAGTGATAAAAAATAATTTGCTAAATATCCAAGACTATGCCATATCGTAGAGCTTCAGCTACATAAAAATATGTAGCTTTATATACATAGTATAATCTTTTGTTTAAAATTTATCCGCTTCTGTTTTTGTGTTATTTTCATTTTTAAATGTTATTTGATTTTATATTTTTGTTCTTCATTTCTTAATATTTTTAATATCCAAACATAAATTATAAATATGAACACCTTTAAATTATAAAAAGAATAAGATTAAAAACAAAACAAAAACAAGAAAACTCTTGTTAGCAAAACCACAAAAAATATGAAAAAAACGGGAAAAATTTAAATTAACTGTGGATTTATTATGTTCCTTAATTTTATAATATAATTTTTTGTCTTATATCCATTTATTTATACTTGTATCCATTTAAAGAAATCATTTTTCTCGTTGGCTTTTTTGTTTCTGCTAAAATTGCTGTAAGGAGAACACTTTAACCAGACTGATTTATGTGATAATTTAATGGGAAAAACTGTTAAAGAATGTATTGATATTTTTACTTTTCGTTGGTTTTCATTATTAGTGCATCAGCGCTTTAACCGTGTCTTGTTGTTTTTTATAATACTTATTGGGCATTTGTAATCTTTCGATTTTTTTATTGCAATTTATTGCAATTTAATTAGGATTGATTGATTGTTGTGTTTTAATTAGAAACCAAGGGTATCAATTTAAAATTGATGAATATCATTTTAAAATTGCAAGTATTTGGTTGGTTTTTATATAAATTGCCACAAGGTCTAATCGTCACCTTTTAATCAATATAGCACAATCGAAAGAGAGGTTTTCAGTACGCTTAAATAATTTATTAAGTTATAACTTGATGGGTATTCAACTTCCAATTTTACTACTAAATAATCTTTATTTATATAATTCGATAAATTATTAATAAAGTTTTGAATACATTGGAACTAATTTATCATCATTATTGATATATTAATAATATGCTTAACGAGGACCATAGCGTAATTAACTAAAAGATCATTTAAAACTAATCTTTGTTAAAATGTGGTCTTCTCTACGTAAAATTTGGTATAAACGTGTAATAAAATTTATCTATGTCCACAGCTATTTATGATATCCGGTCAAAATAAAGATTAATATATGAATAATTTATATAAAAAATTAAGAAGGAATATTAAAGAAAAGATGTTCAATAATCGATAACATTATTATTAATGGCTCAACACATTGTCTGGCTTATTTAATAATAACAAAAAATGAAGTAAAATAAAAAATTAACAGAAAAAATAAACGAAGTGTAATATCCAGTGGCGTAGATATTCTTGTTAAGCAAAATCAACGAGGCGATGAAATATGTATTATAATACATCAAATAAAAAATATTAATCCTTAGCCCAACATATCGTGTAGGCGTTAGATATTATTTATATCCATTTAAGATATTTTGTTTTTGTTTCTTTTAACACAAAAAATGTATAATTTTATTGTTTTACTTATTTTCTTATTATTCCATTATTTTCTTGATCTTCGCTCAAACATAATTTTTATGACTACAGATTTTATATTGTACAACATTAAGGAAAAAATAAAAGTGTTAAAAATCATAAAATAGTTTAATCAAACTATAATAAACAACCCTGTATAGTTGCATTTAGAAAAAATTGGATGTGGCATGGCCACTTGGCACCAAAGTGTTCAATGTAATTTTTAAAGAGGTGTTGTTTATGTATATATTCAGTATTTAGAATTTGTTTCTTATTTAATGGTTTTTCACATAATTGAATATTTATTAAAACAGAAATATTGATTTCTGTTTCGTGAATCACTTGTGAGCCAAAACAATAATAAAATTTAAACAGAATTTCATTTGTTTGTTCTTTTCGAGATTCGAAATAATTTATGAAAATTTTGCAATTATGTGTTAAACATATATGTTAGTCTCCGAAAATAATAATACTTTATTTCTTTGCAAAACTTATAAAGTAATTAAATTTGATAATTTCCATAATGCATATGAAGTTGAATGTTCTACGATATAAATGAATTGCAAAAATTATACTTAAAGCGATGCGGTGCCACATAGACATTTAACTACGTGCGATTCGTGCGTAAATTTGCTTTGCCTTGCCACAAACAAGAAAAAATTCGTACGAATTTTACAACAACAATTTTGTGTGAGTCAAAGCGAAAAACAAAACACCGATAATTGAAAATTGTTTGTAGTGTCAAAAATCAACGAAGTTTGGTTAGAATCACAACGTAGAAAAAAAACGTTTAAAATTTTTGGGTGAGTTCGGAATCCGTTTTAAAGAATAGTACGGGGAAAATTATAGCATTCAGAAAAAAAACGTTTCTAGGAACGGCAAAATAGAAAAATGACTGTTTTTCTAAATTGTTCAATAATTGTAAATTTATTATTTTGGCTAATAAATAAAGTTATTTTATATTATATCTCATTGATTTAAATAAAATATATGCAATAATTTATTTTTAAATGAGAAAAACGTTTGTAGAAATTGTAATGTCAGTGGCATCGCCTTTAGGCCAGTATTTAAATGTCACCCAAAAGCCGGTTTCACGACGAATGAACAAAAAATATATCATAACACAGAGTGCTATGTAATGTATTGTTGTATCAAGAATACCTTATCTTTTCAAGAATGCTTTATGAAATGTATACAATTCTTTTAGAAACATCATTTATATAATGTAAGTATCAATTTTATACTATTTTCGCATAAATTATATTCTTCGGAACAATTGTATATTTTTCATATGCTTAATCTATGTACTCTATCTGTATACAACGTCAGATACATTTTAAACTAGTTGCTTATACGATTAGTTTACTCACAAATATTTTAATTTAAAAAGATCTATATGATATGATATGATATGAAATGACAAGAGACGTACATGCCAAACATAATGGCGATCCTAGGTATGTATAGCACATTCCTGTAGTAAGCAAAATCCAACATCAAAAGCTTATTTGAAAAACAAATCGAACTACAGAATTATGCGGGCCCAGCTCCTGCCTGCATCCTCACATTGAAGGCAACGTTGTGCAATTACGTGTAGAAAATAATTGTTTACATTTTTCACGTAAATAATGTAAATAATGATTAATTACGGTAAAAAATGTAATTAATTTGCGACATCTGCATGAAAATGAAAGAAGCACCAACTAATTATTATGTGGATGGTGGAATAGTTATTTTAAAATTTCGATGAACTATTACTTTGAAAAATTTTCCCATTTACTCTCAATTTTTATCTCCAGAAACTCTGGGTGCGGCTCTTTTTGCTGAATTCATCAAGTAGATCGTGTTGTGTGGTTGCTGAGGTTGGAATAACACTGGGCGATTTATTTACGACTGTTTTTCGAATTTAAAAAAAAATTGGTATCACCCAATTAGAATTTAACCGTGTATTCGTTTACAGTTTTACACTAAATACATGCTTTAAAAAAATTCGAAAATCTCGGAAAATTACTAGTATTCGTAAGCAACGAAAATAAGAAGCACAAAATATTATTTTAGCAAATAATAAAATTAAATTCAAATGTCCAAAGCATTTTTTTAAATCTTAAATGTTTATTTATTTATTTTCCCAACCGCACGACACATCGTTGGTAGATTGATGATTGGCACCCAATAACGGGTTACCGCAGTCCGAATCAATACACCGGTCACAATGATATTCAGTCGTATTCTCTTTACATTCAAAACATTAAACTGAGTATCAATCACAGGTTGGGAAAGTTCAATATCCGAGATTACATTGATCATATTCTAACTCATAAGCTTTAGGGTTGAAAAGAATCTGACCGGTCCCTTGAGGTCAAAACTGTATGTATATGGTGCACACCAATCGCACTGTCGTCCAATAGTATTTTAAAATAGTTACCAGTCCACGGAATTCTGCACATTTTGTACTCATCGATAGCGTCGGCCGCTCAATAAGTTGCACGCTAAAAAGGTGAAATACATTTTATTACAAATTTATATGTAATTATTGTGGAAAACATATTACTGTACCGAAATTAGTTTTGCGTATTTTTCAAAAGCGGACAATCCAAATTTTAGTTTTTCAATATTGTAATAAATTGTATAGGGTGTCTCAGCAAGAGCACCGGATTTAAATTATGACAGTTGTCACGTACAGGCCACGCGATTTAAGAATATGGAGAAGTATTCAAACCAACAACCTTTTAATTATTGTAAAAACACATTACAAAAATGGTGAAAGTTTTTTTGAAAACAGTTCGCCAATTACTTCAAGTTTTCGGTCGCAATAATGCGCAAAATGAATAGACAGTGAGGCGTTTTATTACAAAATTTGAGACCAAATTTTCGCTGATGAATCAGAAGATCATTGTTCGTCATCGTTCTTCTCGGTCACTCGGAAATATAGCCACAGTAAGCGAATCTGTGGCCGAGACTCTAGGAACTTGGAAGTGCGGTATCGTGAAATGTTAACGGAGTTTTTATGACCCGAATTGGATGTAATTGATGTGGGGGACATGTTTTTCCAGCAAGACGGTGCGACGTGACACACATCACGTGAAACAATGGTGTTACTGCAGACTAAGTTTCCAGGCCGTATCGTTTCTCGATTTGGCGATCAACATTGGCCACCAAGATCATGCGACCTTACACCGATGGACTTTTTTCTTTGGGGTTATGTGAAGGAAAAGGTGTATGCGAATAAACCTGAAACTAAAGAGAGGAGACACCCTATTTTTCTACGTACCTAATATTTTAATTACTGAGGCATATTTAACACATTTGTAATACCAATTTAATATGTACTTTAAACAATACAAAAAACTGGTTGCCATTGGACTGATTTCTTTAAATAGTGTGTAAGAATGATGTTAGAATAGTACAAGTAATTCTAAAAAAATGAAAAACAGCAGAATTAATATGTCATAATATGTCAAAAATCAAAATAACAGAATTAAATGAAAAATGGAACAACACAGTTTAACTACATTAACAAACATTGAAAAAACTGAAAACTAATACATAAGCATACAATACAACAAAAACACTTATAACTGCATTAACAAAATTTTATACAAACACGGATACAATGATTGTACCAGTTATTATATCGGCCAAACTGGGCGATCTTTTCAATAAGATTCGCAGAACACATAAACGAAATTAATAGAACACAAATAAAATCTAATTATGTCCAACATTTAACAGATAAAAAACACAAATTTACTGATATACATACAAATCTCAAGTGTTATATAAATTAACTAAAGGCCCGACCGTGGACAGATTAGAAGAATTGGAGACATACAAAAATATAAATCTCTCTCTATTGTTAAACGACAAAGTGAATACAACACTAATATTTTAAATGATTACAAATTGCAAACCAATACGAACCTAGTATGTATTTTTGTAATTGTAATTTGTTTTCCAATTAGATTCATAGTTGAAATAAAATTGAAGAATGAATACAATGATTCAAAAACCAGACTTCTAGTAAAGATAAGATCACAAAAAAAAATAAAAAATTTTTACGTGTAAATTAATTTAAATAAAGTAATTAAACTTATATATATATATATATATATATATATATATATATATATATATATATATATATATATATATATATATATATATATATATATATATATATATATATATATATACATATATATATATATATATATATATATATATATATATATATATATATATATATATATATATATATATATATATATATATATATATATATATATATATATATATATATATATATATATATATATATATATATATATATATATAATTAAACTTATATTTATTATATTTTATAAAAAAAAGGTTAGTTTTTAATTTTTGTAAATAAAAAATTAAAATAAATTCTGTGATATAAGAGCAGCAGACATAGAAATAGAGAATATCCAAAAATATAATATATAAAAAACACAAATGAAAGTGAAGACAAAGCTAAAATATTTGGAACGTAAGAAACCGATAACTATTAACTAAATATACCACTATCAGAAAATGAAGAAATAGTCTTAACTACATTAAATCTAGTATGCAGGAGATAGAGTTAATTATTATTCCGAAGCATGGCAAACCTCCACAACTAATACAGGCCAATTTCGTTGTTACCAATTATGTCTTGCTTTATAGACTTGGAGTTTCATAACTCGAAAACTATCCATTTTTAGACTTTTATTGCAAGAGTTCACAATTTTAGAGATCCGTGTTATGAAAAAGTTGGTAAAATAAGATAAGTTGACGTGTTTATGTAGGTATTGTACAAGTTCAATTAAATTCTCTATATGTTTCGTCCAGCCTTTACGTATCAAGCCAAAATGTGCATTCAGGATGTTTATGTACGTATTGGCTCCTTGTTGATGCATGTTATAGCATTGCGCGGCATAATATAATCACCAGCCTAGTTAGAAATTTGACAACATGCATAATATTATTTTACGAAAGACGTACTTTTCTATTGTATATATTTCTTACCTTTTTTCAATGTTTATATGTAACACTTAATAAACACATTAAAACACTTGTTTATTATTTCGCACAAAACTTTTGTTTTTTTTATATGTAAAAGAACAAAAAAACTAAATTTTTATCGATTTTTAAATACTTTTTAAAATGGCGTAGATAAACAATCGAGAGCAATAAAAATTTACATTTCATTTCAAGTTCACTCCTCGTCGCAACGTCATCGTAATTATTTTAATAAATAAAATTGATTATTTTTTGTATACGGTTGTTACATTTTGCTTGTCGTATAAATAAGTAAACATTTTCTAATTGTTTTTACAGGAACACCAAACCAACACATGTGTCGGGATGATGATTCTAATATTGTTTAAGACAACAGCCTAATATATTCTATAAATTATCATTCTTTGTATAATAAATTAGGAATCTGATTGATTTAAATAAAATGTTTTCATTGGATATGTTGTATGGACTACTACTGTGGGCAAAAAGTAGTAGTAGACTTTTTAATTAAAATTTCGCGCGGAGAACCATCCGTCGAAATATATTTTTTCCTATGTTGGTATGATTGTCAGTGACATCTGTGCCAAACGTCACATCAAAATAATCATTATTGTTTAGTATAAGCTTGTCTTTCTGAAGTACAAAAAGTGCATTCGGCGATTTTTACAATGAGTGAAATTATTCAACAAAGAAGTTCCATTAAATTTTGAGTGCGGAATCAATTTTGTGGTACCGAAACGTTCAGAATGTTGCAAAAGGCCTTCGATGATAATTGTATGTCGCGAGCAAGTCTTTTTGATTGGTACAAATTGTTCGAAGAGGGTCGAGAAAGTATTGACGACGAACCACGTCTAGGACGGCCATCAACATCAACTGATGATCAACACGTTAATAAAATCAAGGAATTGGTGCTCGAGAATCGATAATTAACAGTCAGAGACCTTACTGGCATCGTTGAAATATCGGAAGGATCAGTGAAAACCATTTTGAAAAATCATTTGGGCCTAAGAAAAGTGAAAGCACGCTTGGTTCCAAAATCACTCAATTTTTTGGAAAACAGAGTCGCGTTGACGTCTGTGAAACAATGCTTTCCGACTACCAGGATGTCATGAAACATATTATAACTGGCGATGAGTCTTGGATCTATGCTTACGACTCGGAAACAGACGATCAATCGGCCGAATATCGTGCCAAAGGTGAGCCGAAGCCGAAAAAAACACTTCAAACCAAGTCAAAAATCAAGGTGATGTTGACAGTTTTCTTCGATTTTCGAGGTGTGGTGCACTCCGAATTCCTTCCGACCGGCCAAACTGTCAACAATGAATACTATTTGAGTGTTATGCGTCACTTGCGCAAAGCTATTCGTAAAAAGAGGCCGAAATTATGGATCGACAACTCTTGGTTTTTGCACCACGATAATGCACCTTCTCTTACTTCATTGGTTTTACGTGATTTTTATGCCAAAAATTACACCCATATCATTCCACAAACACCGTATTCATCTGATTTAGCTTCATGTGACTTCTGGCTGTTCAGCAAACTCAAACGACCGCTCCGGGGAAACCGTTTTGAGTCAATGGAAGACATTAAACGTGAATCGTTACGCGCATTGGAGGCTATTCCGGAAATTGACTTTAACAACTGTTTCGAGGATTGGAAAAAACGTTGACACAAGTGTTTTGAGGCCGGGGGGGGGGGGGATTACTTTGAGGGGGACGAAATAGATTTGGAGAAATAAATAAAGAATTTCAAATTATGAACAAAGTCTTAGTATTTTTTGCCCACAGTATTACAACACATAATACAAGATATTTGTACCTATCGCTCATTTGCTGCAACACTGTCACAACTCAAAATTTACTCATTTCATATATAGTCGAGTCAAACGATTCCCAATAATTCATATTTTTATTATTTAAATAGTATAGTATCAAAAAATATTCTCTTATGTAGTTATTTCGAGCAAATTAGGTAAAATTCCTTATAAAAATAACTCAATCCGCGAGAGAAATTAACATTTTAAGATCAATATCTTTGAAACTATTGCAAAATATTAAACAATTATAAAAATTCAGATTCAGTTGAGATAGGATTAGAAAAAAAATTTAATTTACTAATCAGAATGTATATTTATTTACTTTTGAAAAACGCCGTTTTAACAAACAATTTTGAGTGATATTTCCAAATCGCTCTATGCAAAATTAAAAATTTTGGATTATGTCACTCTTGCAGCAAATTGGCTATATATGCACGTAAAGGATGTTTTCTAGAGGTTCACAATTTTAAATTAAAATAGAACAATATGGAGATACAATATTCGATCACGCTTCGCACCAATTGCGGCCATATCTCTAATAACTAGCGGAATGTTGTGTTCGAAGTGTTCAGTCGTCTCTGGTTTATCGACGTAGGCAAGTGACTTAACATATCACCAAAGAGAATAATCTAATGGAGTTAGATCACAAGATATCGGTGTCCAATTAACAGGACCATTACGTGAAATTAGTATTTCATCAAATGTTTCTTTGAGTAAATTAATTGTATCCTGTGCTGTGTGGCATATCAGCACATATCAGCAAGATTTATGCCAGCCAATTGGGGTACAAAAAAAGTTATGATTTTCTTTTGATGTAATGGTGTTTCGGCAAAGAATTGTGGATTATCTTCACTCCAAATCCGACAATTCTGCTTCCTTACGTACACTCAACCAAAAGTGAGCTTCATCGCTGAACAAATTTTTTTTCGAAAATCAACATCAATATCAATTTGGACTTCAGCCCATTGGCCGAATTCACGGCGTGTGAGATTACCAAGTACGTAAACCAAGATCCTTAGATAAAATCTTCCATAAAGTGGATGGACACACCTCCAGTTGCTGACAACGACGTCGAATTGATTGATTTGGGCCTTCCTCAAAGCTACGCTGTACAGCGTCTATCGCTTGTTCGGAACGCAATGTTTGACGGCTTACTAGATGCATGTATTCATTTAGAGTATACGTGGTGTGAAAACGAACCATAGTTAACCGAATGATCCGCTCTCTAAAAAAACATCCTTTATATGCATGGATACATTTGTCTCAAACGTTACCATTCATCTAAGATATATAAATTTTAATTCGTCTCATACATGTCACATACGATCGTCTATATCTTCTCACATACGATTCATCTCAAATACGTCATAAACGATTCACCTCAGACATGTCTCAAACGAAAATTAGTGCCATTTGCTGATAAATTGCGTCAGTAACTTTCCTGCTCAAAAACGTCACAATTGACCTTTTGAATTGTCATTCAAATGCTAAAAGTTTTTATGTTGATTACTAAGCTTTTGAAATGAATTTAATAAAATATTTTTTCATTTTACCTTAAACTGAGCGAAATGTAAAGCACATTTTTCTCTATAATCTTTAGAAAGGGACTTGTTAATAATAGAAATCGATAATCGGTACAAATTAGTTATTTTCAAAAAATTGGAAGTACACATCTGTGCAAAGTTTAAATCAAATCGGATTTTAGGAAGTAGATGAAAACAGATTTCAAGATTTGGTCGGTCACTCGAGGTGAAGTTATTATAGAAAATTTAAAAATTTTGAGAATGGAGTCTTGTGTCTAGCTTTATTTGTTTTTAAAAAAATTAATTTTAATTCTAAGCTGGCCCAAAAATATATCCCCAAAAAAAATGTTACCAACGCTGGCAACACTTTTAAACTATTAAGATATAAACTAAACTATTGCGATAGTTTAATTGTATATCGCAATAGATTATTTTATATCGTGAATTAAATTATAATTTTCTATCATAATACAAAGCGATCCTGCAGGAAATTGAGCATAGAAAAGTTATTTATACAAATTATAAACCAAGGAAGTATCGATACGTTTTATTAAAGAATTAATTATTATTGTATAATTATTATTTAACAGTTGCCATTACCACATAAGTTTCATTAACCTGTGTACATATAAATAAATTAAGTACACATTTCGTTGTAGCAAGTAAGTACATTGTAATACTCATATCAAATTAGAAAACCATACTAATAATAAAACATCCGATGTTAATAGCATGATAATTAAAACGTACTACAAAAATATTACCTTAAAAATAAAATTATAACTTAAATTGTAGTATTAAACCAAGGTGCGATTCTAACAGGGCTCTCGTGGCCATATACAACCCAATTAAGCTAAATAAATACTCATGAATTTTTACTCTGTAACCTTTAAGTTTTGGTATTGGCCTGCGATGCCGTTACATTAGTTGGGCCATATATGTTCACGAGAGCCTTGTTAGAACCGAACGCCTCGACGCAGTGGTATAGATTAGGACCAGAACTAACGGGGAAATAAAATGGCATCGTTAGCTTAAGCCTGAACTTTGAAGTTACAGAATTGAATATTTATTTTAAAATTAATTTTAACGATTTTGAGTTTTTTTTTTTTTATCGATGCAATCATTTCTGGGGCCGAAGCACTTCCTGCTCTTTCGCGGTTGATTTTCCCGTCTTACTTTTACGCATCTCCGCCAAATCGAAGACGTACGGCTATAGGACCGATTTAAGTTACCATCTGCGCATTGCATAGCTCCATGCCAGCCTATAGTACTGGACATGGAAGATGGGTCGGCCCATGAGTTTTGCACGCCGATAGGGGGTCGCAGTTGTGTTCCTTTTAATCACAGATTACAATCTGTTGATGAAAATTTCCTTTTGCAACCTGCCCCTATCGGGATTCGGACCCGGTACCTCCCGATCCAAACGCCAAAGCTTTAACCACTGTGCCATTTGGTCGGTTTTGAGTTGTTAATTTTTGATTATCTTTTACGAGTATTAGTGTGTCTTTAAGTTGAATTTCAAATTAATTTGGTTCATTATTTAATATGTTTTAACGAATTTTTGGGTTGAAAGTATTAGATATAAGGGCGAGATAGTTTTAACTGTTGTTATAGTAAATTTTGGGCTGACTATGAGAAACTATCACGATAGTAATATTTATTTGGACTGAGTTTTTATAAAATTGTCGTGAAATATAAGTTTTTGGGCTGATACTTTTAATATTATAGAAATCATCATTTTAGTGTTGCCATCGCATTTTGTACGTTGAAATTTGTTACCAGCTTCACATACATACATAAAGTTCAAAAAAATTTATGAAAATTAGCTCGGGTAATTGTCGATAAGGGTCTAACTATTGTGGGGTGTGCAAATATTAATTTTATTTAATAGGTAGGTTGGAATGGCAAAGAAAAAATGTTTAAATATTCATTCAAAAATACACAATAAATTTAATTTAGTAAAGAACAATCTTAAATTACTTTTTATGTTTTAATAAATATTTTGTTATTCTTTGCTTGCTTCTAAATCAAATTATGAACAAATATAGTGGTATAAAGTGCTTAAAACTATTGAACATTTAGATTAGTGTGCTTTTATTTTATTTGTGTGGATTATCCCTCCAACTCGGTTGTATTAGCAGTGGAGTGATTAGCTTTCTAGTAATTTGTAATCATAATTTATCGGTTGGTTTAAGTGGTTGATCTTGCCGATAGAAACCCATATCGGTATTGTAAAGTATTGGATTATGATGTGGAAGGTTGAATCACAGCAAAGTTTTTCTAGCGGAATACTAAATCCACTATTGGAGTACACTATTTCCGTTTGATTTGAGACAATACGTTGATCAACATCCTAAATGCACTGCGGGATGGAAAATAAGAGCTGAACTCTTCGCAGCCTTAACTGAATGATTGACTTCAATTTGATTTTGTTTTTTATATTTAAGCATTCCGTAATCCGTGATTCTGAGGCATTAAAACCACACGAGTAAATATTAATAATCGAGCTAAATGATTTTTATTTAGCTCGATTATTAATATTTTCTCGTGTGGTTTTAATGCCTTAGAATCACGGATTACGGAATGCTTAAATATAAAAAACAAAATCAAATTGAAGTCAATCATTCAGTTAAGGCTGCGAAGAGTTCAGCTGTCATTCTCTATCCCTCAGTTTAGGATGTTGATGAAGGTATTGTCTCCTTGTTGATGCATGTTTTACTGGCAATGCAGGTTTCAATAATTCATTTAAATATTTGTACAATTTGTCTTGATTAAAAAAAATGCATGAAAACATCCCAATTGACGATTTGAATCGTCATTCCTGCTGAACCACCGTAACTTCTAAATTTTATTTCGATTTTTATTCTCCTTTTGATTTAATAAGTTTTGTTTGGATCGCTTATTGATATATACTCACGTGATTTTAATGCATTAATATCACGGATTAAGATTATTTTTTAATTCCGTTTGTTAGGGGACATAAAATGTACAGTTATTTTATTAAATATTGAGGCGGCAATGGAAGATATAAGTCAGCGTAATTTTTTATATTATGGCACATTTCCTGCATTATTTTATTAAAGCTTGAGTACTGCCTCGAAAATATACTGTAGCCGATATTTAAAAGGTTCAAATCACATAATCGACATCACACTGCCACACCACTTAGGCTTAGTTAAGTTTGGATATACGCAGAAAAGTACCAAGGTTTACACATCCACACACACACTACTTAATTACCCCTGTTGAGCCAGCCACCCCACATTTTGAAACTGGAAAAATAATCAGTAAAGAATGTGAGCTCATTTGAGCCCTTTCAATTAGACAGGAATTTAAATAAATGTCGTGCGAGGCTGAGTCTACGTTAACTCAGTCCCTACCACTAAAATATAATAACTTTTTTTAATAAATTTCAAAAGCAGTGAAATTTTCATTTTCGTTTTCGCTTGTCATTTTTATATGGAAAATTTCTTCAGCTGCGTACTAGACATTACCAGGTATATTTTGCCGAAATTTCAAAAAGAATACACAAAGGAAACATTTCTGTTATTGGTGTGTAATTACAAATTTAATTTACTCGTATGTATACATTTTTATTGATACACAGTACAAATATATGCACATACGAGTATTTATGTTTATTGGAATATTTATTTGGTTTTATAAATATTTACTATTAAAAATATATCTTTTCTTATATTTTATTGGACTTTTTTGAAATATGGCTCCAGTATTGAGCTAAAATGCCGTCGACAATAAAATAGCGTTCTTGCGACAACCGTCGATTTATAACGACGTTTACAATACAAATTTTAGCATTCGACAGTAAATTGATATCGATACGACAACCCCAATATGAGTATGTGATATGGCTGATTGTTTACAAGTCATAAATTCTTTTAAAACAGCACAAATTAAATTAAGTATCGGATGTTAAGTTCCGATTTATGAGAGCAGTTTGATTTTTGAGCTGCTATCGCTAAAGCATGAATTCTACTCCCAACTTCTCCAGTACAAACGACATGTTTTTTAAATTACAAAAATTAAAAATTTCTATGTCAAACATGATGGTATAATTTGATTTTGATAGGTACGCTTAGTAAGAATCCCACCCCAATTTGTCAAGTACAATACGTTCTTTTAAATTTACAAAAAATTTCAATGAAATACGTACAGGTTGATTTTGAGCTGCTACCCTTTAGCGCGAATATCACCCTCAATTTCTCATGTACAAACGACAACTTCTTTTAAAATAAGAAAAGTTAAATATTTCAATTTCACATATGATATATTGTTTTACGAACTCACGAACCTCGTGTAGTTTCATTTTAGAGCTGCTCCTTACCATAAATTCTATCCAATTTCTAATACAAACGACAATGTCTTTTAAAATTTCAAAAAATAGTTTCTTCTGACAATGGTTTTAGAAAAAAACATCATCAAGCTGTTTTCAGCTTACTTAAAACGCAGAGTGGAACTACAGATGATTTACTAAAACGAATACGTACGAGTATATTTTAAATATGCAGCTAAATGTACATCTTGCGGTTGTTGAAGATTTGTAAAATCGGTATTTTAATATATAAGTTTGTATCTATGAGTGTCTCAACGGTATCAGAAGGGGTTTGAACGATTTTTATAAAATAAAATTTCTAAGCGAGATTTTGTTTAAGGGTTCCGATTCGCGCGATTTGGATATGTTAGCCAGGTATCACTTGCGATGCAATTCGTTTAGTGATGATGCAATATAGCACATACACCTTATATTATACAGTGAGGAGGTGCTTATTGAAACGTAATTTACATATTTATTGATTGATTGATTATTACGTACTACCAAGACTAAACAAGGAACTCGGGTACGCCGGGTCTCTCGTAAACCCTTTTACACATAACAAACTGCTTCCTACAAACTCGGGCTCTCTATAAATTTAAATTTAATAAAAGTTAGAAGTAGAAACAGCTTTCGATATACCATGTACATTAATCAAATGAACAATTTATCTAATTTCTGTATTACAACCTCCAAAACCAATCAGTATGATTAAGAAAGGAATAATGAGTGGAAAGAATAAAATGATAAAACTAAATAAACTAACTAAAATGAGAAAACTAAATTACTAACTAAAAAATTGAAAAATAAATCTTAAAACTTAAACAATTTAAAATAGTATGATATATGTATATTTTCATATTATTTTAAATTATTTGTTAAGTTAAATTGAATTTTATTGTGACTTAACGTTGACATTCAAAATTTATTACCAAATATGAAAAAAATAGAAAATATACCATGCTTCGGCAAGATTCCCAAGTATTTTCAACTTATTTACCCTAAGAACTTCAATTAAAGTATTATTATTATTATTCAAAATTATTCTAAAATAAATAAAAGCATACCTTAAACAAAAAACAGAATTTGTCATTAGAACACCATTAAAATCAAAACAATAAAATATAATATAATCCGTCGATCATTTATGAATTATATTATTATCGCCATTTTACCTTTATAATTTTAAATTAGTAAAAGAATAATAATTAATTAGATATTGCAAAAACAAATACTTAAATACAAATTATTTATATCAATACACAATTCAACACAAAACATACTTGACCGAGACACTAATACGAGTATTATTCGCGAAAATAATTCTGTTGCAATAGAATTTTATATTTTTTTTATTTAAAACATACTAACGAAATTTATGACACTACAAAAAGTTTCTTGTCACACCACTGAACATTACTTGGTCACGTAAATTGAGACACTAATATTATTCACGAAAATAATTATATTTCAATAGAATTTTTTTTTTGTTTTTACAAACCGAATTTACAACCGAAAATGTTGACAATACAAGAAATTTCTTGTCACAACACACATTACATGATCGCGTATACCGAGACACCTAATATACTCGTACATCTATTCGCGATAATTTTCTCTTGTTTAAATTTTATATTAATTCTAATTAAAATTTTTCTTAAGAAGATGGCAAATGTTCTTATGATTTTTTATGGGAGCTTGGAAGCTGCAGAGTAAATTTGAAATGCGGTTAAATATTACTGTACTTAGATAGTTTTCGGGGATCATGGCCCTTCTTTAATTAAATTATTTTGTAAGTTATTCGGGAGAGTGTAAATTGGATGAGCTTAGACTATTTTCGAATGTATTATTTTAATATTTACCGAATCATTTATTTTACAATTCAAGCGTTGAACCATCGATTGAGTTATTTGATTATCACGGATCCTACAGTTGTGCTAGCTACTTATTTTTAATTCTGTCATCTTGTAGATCCCTGATTACTTTAATAGTTTTATTTAATTTTGGTTTGGAAGGCTCAAAAGAATAGGGCCTTTTGAGTTAGTGTAAAATCAGCTAAAATAAATCTCTATCTAGCGCACAATAAAAGCGCGATCAAATAATAAATATCAAAGCTAAGGAGTACATCGATGGATAAACGGTAATTTCAGTAAAATGTAGTAATTAAAATTAGAATAAAATTGCTTAGTAGTATTCGACTATGTAGATTGTAATTAAACAAGAAATAATATAAAAGAGTTATTTTCAAAAAAAAATTTAATTCTGGTTTAATTTGTTGTAGGTATTGGGGATTCTAAAACTGTGCCAAACATCCATTATTTATATATTAGCTTACTGATTCCAGATTAGCTGATTTTGGAACCAAATTTCGTTTAGTCATTTTTTTGTTTATAATAAACATATTTGATTTAAATAGATTAGGGATGGCAAGGTCAAATGACTTTTACATTATATAACTTTTTAACAACAGATTCACAAAGATTCTAGTAGGTACGCTTTGGTACTACAATATTTGGTGATTTCTGGATTCGATTTATTTTATTTTGATTTAATTTGTTTTAAGAGAACAAAATTAATTTAGTTAATACTAACCATTAAATTATATTTATTTTATTCAAGTATAATTTAAGTAAGTCGTTCATTGTTCTAAATAATGAATCTTTAACTCATAATGATGACGTTTTATTTCAGGAAATTTACTGCAATTTAATTATAAATTTTTAATTATAATTATAATTTTTTGTAGGATGCTGATTGCTGAATATTTAGATCCTTAAAAATCAAACTTATTTGTGCTGTCTTGTGCTAATCGCCTTACATTATATTTCAACAAACAATTTATACTAACTATTGACTCCTTAAGGGTCTGTAACCGGGTCAATTAGGTAATATTTAACATGCCTATCCTACTCGTGTCCGTCCATCTTGTTAAATGTAATAAAAGTGTATAGCGGGCCCGGTGTCTTCCAGGAGTATCGCTAAATTGCCTGGTAGTACATTTCAATCAATCAATCAATCAATGGACGGGACACAGATAAACACACAAATGATTCATTGGGAACATATTTTCTGATGAAAGTAAAAATTGAGGAACCCCAGTGAAAAACGCCCACGAAACAACCGCATTGACAAACATAATTTTTTGGCTCAGGGTTATATTTATGTATTAAATATAATTCATTTAATACAATATTATTATTTCGGGTGTTCGATATGGATTAGTACCGGATTTTGCAAATAATACTCAGCGTAACGTCACAAATTTTATTTTTCAATACTTTTTAATTTATACAGCAACTTTAAATCGTTAATTCTGCTCACTAATTCGCTTTTACTATGCTCACTTTAACTCTTCACTTTACTGTTCACTACTTTTAATTTTTAGTTTTCGTCTTGCACTATTCACTGGTTTACTTACAGCTGTGTCTGCGTCCCAATTGCTCGCGCTTATATACTTGTCGATCGCTGTTGGAGGTGTTTCTTTTTATTGCATCTGGCGATGTATGTGTATTGCAATTATAAATCAATTTTCTGTAGGGATATTCACAAACATTCCACGTCATCAATTCCCCTGTTTTGATGATTAACGCCGCTATTAGTTCCATATTTACCATGATGATTAATGTTGATTATTGCCGCCGTTTACAATTGCTTTCGTTATTTTCACATTCCCCTCCACTTTGAATGCCATTCTAAAATCCAATTACAAATCAGTATTAGAGGAATATCCGATCCGACAATATCGTTGATGTGAAGAATAATAATCTCCTCAATAAAATTATGAACTTTGACTAGGTTCGAAAACGCGGCTTTTGGTTTGACAACATTTGGTGGTGTATAGATCCACCAGGTGATATATACTTGAGTAGAGAAAAAATTGTAACACTATATTCCATCGTTTAAACATAATTCATTGATTACAACTAAAAATTGGTTTTAAACACAGAACAACTAAGAGCACGTGAAATATCGTTTTTATCCTTGCGGTTAAAAGTTTAATTTTTAATTATACATCGATTGCGACAAAAGGAATTTGCTAAAATTCCTATTAATTACATATTTGTTTAAGAAAAATTATTCTTTTACTTCAAACAGCGCTAAAATAGTTGATTTACTGTAAGGGATCGTCGTTATATTCATAATATTTTTTTCATTTTCCTTTTCAATGCAAGCTAATAGAAATGTATTTTAGAAAGTATCATTTTATTAAAGATATCCACTATCTTGATTTTGTTGTGCTTTTTAATAAATTAAATAATTTAAGCTTACAATTTTCTATAAACACCTAATAATAATTTTTAATTAAAAATATTATTTAGTGTTTTTAGTAAATGAGACAGGACAAATTGTGTTTTATAGTTAGGTTTATAAAAACAATTTTAATTTGGTCAAACAAGTGTCGGGTGTTGGCCATAATATATTCACCTCTCCATTTTTTCCAATTATTGGTTAAAAAACATAAAAGTACAGTTTGTTTGTTTGCTTAATATCTTTTCAATCTGTTTTGTGGCCGAAGCACTCCCAACTCTTTCGCGGATGATGAGTATGCGCAAACACAAATTTTATTTTTACCGCACTATTACACGTACGATATTACTCATCTGTTCTGGGGTGGAAGCACTGCCAACTCTTTCGTGAACCCCATCAATATGATCAAACAAAAATATTCTTATCACCGCACCATTTCATGTACCACATAACTGCCTCTATCGGGATTCGCCAGATGATTTAACCAGTACATATATGCGTTCCAAAACTCGGGTTTATTTATTTATTTATCTACAGCAATTCTATACACAATGGAAGAATGAAAAATGTAAATAAAATACAATGTAAAGAGGGAACATTTGTATACATACAAGATAAAAATTGAACAAATATTATTATCAAACAATAAATTAAATAACTAATATTTAAGACAAATTTCTTGATTTGGTAGAATCGAAAATGTGGTAAACAGAATTAAATACTCGCGACATTTTTAAGACTGGATCAGAGTGTGAAACACAACAGTTTGTGGAAACAGAATCATTTTGTAAGAAACCATTATAAAGGCGTAAACACCATTCTTCACAATCGAATAGGGGATGTATTACCGTCATAAATTTCAAAACCTCTCCAAAACATTCTTTATGCCTCTTTATAAGGCTCGTGAACATTTCAACATTTAGGTAGATTAGACTGAGTGATTGATATACTGAGTTCCTGGTAACACGGCCGTTTTGTTCAACTGCAAAAAATATAAAATCAAAATTAATAACAAACATTATCAAAATTAACAACCATGTTCGTTACAAAATGTTCTCTAAATGCTATCTCATTTAATGTGTAAACGATTGAACCAAGAAACGTTCTTATACATATATTTAAAAAGCCAACAAAATATTATCTGGTTTTCTTTTGTAACACTAGATGGCAGTTATTTTGTTAAGATATTAAAAGATAAGTTATCTTTATTATAAATTAAATACCTATATTAGTAAAACCTAATTATCTTTACAAATTTAAAACCTATTACCCCTTCTATTGGAATATTCTGTTTTCCTTTACTTTATTTTAATTTATTTTAAAAAATTCCATCCTCTTTAGGGAATTCTCATATAAATACGATAATACGTACCTACATACTCGTACATATAAGATGCGAGTATAGTGAAATTAATACATATTTTAGAATTGTATGTTTTATTAAAACTTTTATTTTAAGAAATATTATTTGTATACAAATAAATTATTTAATCAACTGTCTTTCCACCACTTTCAAACCAACATTAATTTTTCTTATTCGTTCTTTCTTGATGTCTTAATAATAATAATAAATATTACATCTCCTAAAGTACAAATATAACATAAAATTAATATTGTATTAACGTTATTATTATTATAGTTTTATAACAAATGTCTGACTGTCTGTCTATTTTGTTATTATAAAGTTATTAAACATCTCTTTATACCATTTAACTAATACTGATATGTACTCGTACATAAACCTCTAAAATACATACCAAAGAAATTCGAAACTAATGATCTTTATGTTTGTTTTCAAGAATAAAAAAGGTTTTTCTTTAAATTAAAACAACAGAATATTCTTATAATCATATCATCATCATCATCATCATTTATTTTATACAAAAAAAATTCAAATAAGAAAATTAATATATTTGTAAGATATGTATGTTGTTGCTTGCTTATGCTTGTGTATGCGAGATGAAGAAGGTATCTTGTACATATGATGGGTGTCAGAAATAGATTTAAACAAACAAAACATTTCAAATCATTATAACACACTTATTGCAGTAAGAGTGAGCAAGTGTAGAATTGGTTAGAGGTGTCATGATCGAGTTAACCAATGAAGTATGTATGTTTAAATAAATTTGTTTTCTTGTAACAAGACAACATTTTAGCTTTTGTACCAAAAGGAGGGAAGAAACAGTTCAGATAAATTAAATTAAATGATTGAGTCTCGTATACACAATATGTATACTCAGAAGCCAAGTTAAAGTTTATTGGATATTTTAATAATTTCATCTATGTTCTATATTTGAAATAAAGTTAAAAAAAATTAACAGATTTCAATGCTTGTTTATTGGCGATGAAGGATATTTTTTACCCAATAATATTCTGCGGTTTTTGATAAAGATATTTCAGGTGGCCGGAATCAATTCAATGGCCCAATTGACCATCGTGGCATAGCAGAACTCCTTTTTCACGAATGGCGCTGACCCTTTTTACGGCGATATTTCTTTCTGTCGGGTTTATTATTTCCCCTAATTTATTCCTTACTTCGCTACTGCAGCAACGGTAAACTCCTTGCCAGCTACTGGTTTCACAATGATATCGCTTGACGGTTGTCACTGAGGCTTTGGAATAATTTCAGACACCTGTTTTGTTTCTTGCTACAAGTATATGCGCGTATGTAAGCTCTACTTTCTTTTGGCGTGCAATTTGATAGCCACTCAACAATTTCCTTTCCTTCGACTAGACGACCTTTAACATCAACTAGCTCTATAGACACATTGTGTGGTCAGATTCACGAATTGAGCTTAAGCAATCAAAATTTTGTTTCTGTCTGCGACAGTTATTTTACTGAGCCCGTATCTCACTCACTATTGTAGGTTGTGCCCCGTTTAATGTTTGACTACTATTGTGCGTTGCCTTGTCATCACTTTCATTTCAGTGCGTAATACGTTTTTGCGCTTTGTTTGGAAATGGAGATCCTGATTTTGTAGTGGATTTTTATTTCAGGTTAAAGATGGAACCAAGGACGCCATTTTACACTGTCACTAATTACGTTTGTTTCCGCACTGTGTTTAGCTGTGAAGTGGATTTTTATTTCACCATACAGATGGAACCACCTTCGATGCCTTCCTTCAACCTCGCAGAAGTGTACAGTTAAGGATATTGAAACAATTCTTGTATTGTAGTTGGGAAATCCTATCTTTTTCTGAAATTGACAATGACTCCTCGATTTTTGCTTTTCGATATATATACATACATACAGTATTTATTTTTGATTTTAAATTTTCGCTTTTAATAATATTTTGATCCGCAATATGATTCGTTTAGTAAGTAGTAGTTGACACTAATACGTAGTGTAAACTACTATTTGGACAAGGTTCAATTATCGTTTGAAAAGTGAATGCACTTGAAAGGACATAAATGTTGATAAATTAAACTGGATTTGACAATAAACATATTACCCTTGGAAGTAGAAATTATGAATTTTTTGATCAAATTCAACTTTTTTGAAAATATAATTGTTACAAAGATTAATCATTGAAATATTTGCCATTACTATCTATAGTATTTTGCCATTTATCAGGTAGATGATGACTACCTTCGCGATATAAACTTGGTGGTTTCGAAGCAAATAGTCATAGAGCTATTTTTTCACATCTTCAACTTTCGTGAACCGCTGGTCTTTCATGCTGTAAAACTTCTCAGCCTAAGGAGAAAATGAGTTTCTGGGTTGATTTTGCTGTATCAGGACGAGCATTGTCATGCAGCAATATCACCTTCCGCCTTCCTTGGCTCATAAATAGTCCTTTTTCCTCCAGACCGTCACTTAATTTGATCAATTGGGCCTGTCAACGTTCAGTTGTAATAGTTTGATCGGGTTCCAGAAGCTCGTAGTAAATTATTCCTTTCTAATCCCACCAGACACACAGTAACACTTTCTTTGCATGAATATTCATTTTTGCAACTTGATTAATTGATTAATTCGAAACAAATTGTTTGAATTAATGAATGAATGAACGCAACACTGAATCCGCCTTTTCGGTTACATTGAATTTTTACTGACACGATAAATAAAATTTCCCATTTCAAAACAATTGTTGCTGATGGAACATTTCCTATAGGAACAGAAACATTTACTTTTGTTACTCACCGCTGAGGGCTACATCATCACAAAATTGTATTTTTCCTGCTGATTCTTCAAAACTAACAGAACATTTCTGAACTTTAAAAGTAACAATCAAATTCATTTTTTTCCAAGAAAAGAAATTTCCGCAGATTCTTTTTTAAATTTTAATATCGGAATCGTTTGAATATCGGAAATCTAAAATAATAATTTAACTCAATAATCATTTATACTTTTCATAAGTGGCTAGTATCGGTAACTTGAAATATAAAACTGCCAAATTACAACGTACAATTCCCCAATTTTTTTTTTTATAATTTCGGTCAAATTAAGTTTTTTCAGTTTCTTGGCCGAAGCCTTAAAAACTAACGAATGTGAAGTTTTCGACAAAATTAAAAAATAACAAAACATGGCGGACTACAAAATTTGTCGAAATAACAAAAATGCACATGGATTAGTAAAACAGTTGACAAAAGCAATGTTAGGATTATTTAAAAAAATTTCTCTACAAATCAACTGCTCGTTAATATGCATTTAGTAAACTAGCGAATTCCGCAATCAAAATGAATACAAAATTCGAAATGTTCAAACAAATAAAAATTATCCCCATTTTAATACGATGACGTAGACCCATTTGTTATTGACACCGAACTTGATCAATTTTTGCAAAACTAAAATAAGTGGGATTTAGACGTTCACTGTATCGAGAATTGGCCAGCTCCCAGAGATGTCCCACGAACATGGTATGCATGCTAAATGGTATGCACTAAATGCATATTAACGAGCAGTTGATTTGCAGAGAAAAATTTTTAAATAATCCTAACATTGCTTTTGTCAACTGTTTTAATAATCCATGTGCATTTTTGTTATTTCGACAAATTTTGTAGTCCGCCATGTTTTGTTATTTTTTAATTTTGTCGAAAACTTCACATTCGTAAAAACTAATGGTCACCACGGATTTATATGTACAATCTTAGAAGAATAAATAGTCTAGAAATTTATTGTACCTAAATTATACCACATTTTCTAGAGAGAATTACTAATGAAGTTTTTTATATTTGAGTTTTACAAAAAATATCCAACAGTTTTTTATATTGCGGCAGAACAGTACAAACATTTCTCATTAGATTAACGATAATCATTGACCAAGTATTTAAATCTAAAATGACTCAAATACCAAAAGCGTTAACCGCCTGATAAGGTAATTGTATTAATTATATTGTATTTTAATTATTGTGGCAGTAAGGTTTAATTAAAACAAAACAAAAATGGCGTTATTTAATATTAATGTTCATGTCATTGCAATTTTATTACATTAATTACTTTAAATCAATTTATTCATATATTACTTGACATGAATACTCCATAATTGTTCAATTAATTATTTTAATTATAAATCAACAATATTTTTTATTATAATAAAATTAAAAACACATCTGATTTTATTACAATGTAGGTAAAAAATTTAAATATATAACCCTTTGCTTAATAATAACAATAAATTATATTCAATAATTTTATTATTTTTAATTTAAATTTTTTTCTTCATGTGTCTGGACTGGATATGTGTTCAATTAATTTTATTATTCTTTAATATTTAAATTGAATGACGTTTATTAATAAATGATTGTTAATAGTTCATTTAAAGCGGTTATTTCCATCATTTAATGTTAAAGCCTTGAGGTAAATTGATAGTTTAAGCAAAATATATTAGTATGTATGTAACATGTATAAAATAAAAACAAGTTGTTTTAGAATTTGCATTTTATAGCAAGACACGCAATATAAAATATATGCAACTTTTCGATATTTATTGTATTTAACAGTGAGTTATAAAGCACGCAGTAATTTTTTCTAAATATTGCTAATTATCATTTTAATATCTTTTTCAATTATTTTTCGCTGTGCTAAACGCAAAAAAGCAAAAATAAATACGGGTTTTTCAGATAAAACCGTTTATAGTTTTGAAATATATTTTTAAATTATTAATAGGTAAATATTAATGCTAGGCCGCAATTGTCTTTCAATCGGAATCACATCTTCAATTGGGATTTGGAAAGCGACGCATTTATTAATAGGGTATTATGTGCATCCGAGCTATATCAAATACTATTTCTCACTAATGATTTTTAAGCACCAATTAAATAATTAAGATGTTTCGTCAGATTTCGTCGACAACTAATGTCATCGACGGATATGAGTAACTCGAAATATTTTTTTAGCTATAATTATGTCATTCCTATTTAATTTTTACTTATGTGTAGAGTGATGTATCCTCCCTCAATGACAGAGTATTATATGAAATTATGAAGGGTCGGCCAAAAAAAGTTTGTCCATGAAATTTTGACACAGTTTTTGTGTCTCATGTGTATATTCTCACTGTAGCGCAACGCCTTAAAATGATCGAAAAATAGTGTGTCACGTCAGAAATCCCATTTTCGAAATCCCACGGTTTTCTTACTTTGTCGAGTAGTATTTGATTGTGCAATTTTGTGCGTCTAACGGTAAAATTTTTGCATAATGCATTTTGGGAGATACTGTGGGATTTCTGACGCGATTATCACACCAGAAATCTCATAGATCCATTTAATCATTAAAACAAATGTTTTGCTTTAGTTTAATTGTGCAAAACTGTGCATGCCAAAACAATTTAGTTCTCCTGCAGAATTGATCAGGATTTTTCCTAGAACGGCTATATTGGCTATATACTTAGATCAACTATGTAAGTAAAAGTCGTAATTTTCTAGTCAGAATATTTAGACTAGATGTATATAACATGATAAGACCAGGATTCACTGGTGGCGTACTCCATATCAGCCAGAATTGGGAAGAGAAAACCCTTAATTCAGCCCTATTTTTAAAACTTAAATTTTTGAAATACACTTAATGAATGATTTTTAAAAATCGCACATTTTATTAATGAAATCAGTTAAACTGCTTGTACTGAACATATTGATCACGTTTCAGGATTGTGTTTACTCCCCAGCCAGAATCATCCGTAGAAAACCTCCATTCCACCCTAATTTCAAAAGATCATTGTTGAAAAATTGTATGAGTGATTTCTGGAAAGCCCACCTTTTTTAATGAAATTACTTAAACAAGTTGAAATGAACATTCAGATAAAATTTCATGATGGTGCCTACTTCCCATCAGCCAGAATCACCCATAGGAAACCTCCGTTTCAACACTAGTTTTAAAAAAACATTTTTGAAAAATTTTGTATTTTTTGTAATGGTTTATCGTGATAAATTACATTTTATTTTGGCAATTTCTATTCAAAATTTCATCTGAACTCATTTTGTGGGCTAACACTTTCGTTATATTTTTTCTACATGATTTTGCCTTATTGAATCTATACTGCTTTTCCTAAAATGTTTACCAACATAGTTTTTTCTTGTTTAATTTTTCTCTCTATTGAGTGACAATTGTATTATAAAATAACTTTTTTGTATTTTTAAAATTTTTTCAAATAATTTAATTAATTTTATGTTTTTTAATTTATCGCTACGTATTTTTATAATGGCAGAAAATCGTTTTATTTAATCTTCATTTAAGTTCTTAATTTTTAGCTTTTGATTATTGTATAGTTTGAAAGTTGTAACTAAAAATCGAATACATGTTTTATATATAGAATTGGTTTTTATCATACGTTATTTATTTATTGATTCTTTTATATATTAATAATATTGTTTAGCAAAGTTATCAAGAATATTGTTTGTTCAAATGAATTAAATTAACTTGATATTACAAATAAAGCAAAATATTACTTTTCTGAAATGGCACAATAAAATCTAATTTATGTTAGTTTTGTTTAGTCTTTTTATTTTATTTTTGTTACATAAAAATGTTTTTGTTTATTTTAAATGTTTTGAAAGTTACATCTTGGATTTTTTCCTCTAACTCTCTAAGAAACACTACTTGATTTTCTATTAATTTAAGTGGTCTTTCTTTTCCGTCGTTTCGTTTTCCCACTTTTCTCACTGTTATTTCTAAGTTTTTTTCCCTTTTGGAATATACGACATATTTGCTTTTGCTTGAATTTCTATTGAATTTTTTAGGTTTTTCTGATTGAATAGAACTTCATTTTGTGAGAAGCCAGTAGCTGACTACGGAATTATTATACATAGTGCAATCGACAGGTCTATGGCGGCGAAAGTTGTTGAGTTTACCAGCTTTTCTTTGTTTGTATTGAATATTACAATTGTAGCTGCACGGTTTTCTCAATCTATCCATTGGACTCTGCGGAGGATGAATACTTTAGTTTAACGTGATTTGGTGATCCCAGACGATAGTATATATTTAGAATTCGAGAAAGTTTAAAGTATTATTTAAAGCATTGGTTGTATCGATTAGGTTATTGGTATTAATTGGAGTTATTAGGAGGTGTTTGGAGAAGGTATCTATTACTGATAAGAAGCTATTTTTATTGATGCTGAAGATATCAACATGCACCCTTTCGAGTGGTTTTTTAGTAATAGTGTAACCTCTTGGCTTGATTTCAGCTAGGTACGGTAGCTGCACACTGTATTGATAGATAGCTCATAGTCGGCTTAGAGCGTCCCGTTACCACCGTACCAGCAGCCATGTTACAATAGAGTTCATTTAGTGTACTCAAACAAAAAAGAATTAGATAAGGAATAATCAGGAACAATCAATAGCATATAGAACAAGTTATATCACACAACACTGGCCTTCATTCCCCTCCACTAGCTAGCTTTAGTTACCACATAACGCTCATACGGATTATCACACGTAAAAGAAAGTAATCATTTGGTTGGTTTTATGCGAAACGCGCTTATATGGAAATCACAGAAAACAAAAACCGAACCAAAAGAAAATATTTACATACAAGTATATGATTTGCTTAAGAAATAGAAAAAAATTAATAAATATAACGAAAATTATTCTAAACTGAAAGAAAATAAATAATTATGACTAAGTAAAATAAATGGCATACAATACGTTACGAATCGGACCCATAAAGATGGCCTTGTGGTTGATATTGTAATATGATGAAGATGTCCGGCCTGGTTGATGATGCTGCTTCTGGGGTTGAATTCGTAGATGCATCTGCAAACGCACCAATTTATATAACGAGCGATGTATTATTGATGCTCGATGTTATTGGTACCGTGAATATTAATTTATGAAAATATTGGAGTTCCTAGTACTACTTGGGCTCCCAATGTTTATCTTATTTTAACTTAATTGGTTGAGTAAACAGTTATCGATGTTGAAGGACATCTACCGGGTTTTATTAATTGATGATATAGAAGTGTTTCGTTATTAGGTCACTCAACCGGGATTTTTTTTAACACACGTATTTTACTTTTTTAATGGTTACACATAGTCGCGCGTTCTCACTAAAAAAAGAAACTGGTGGTCAGCACACACACATGAACAGTTTGATCTTTAATGTACAACTTTAGATTATCTACCAGAGGTAGAAGAGAATTCGATATAATATTTTTCCTTAATTAATTACTATGACCACGTCTTAGTTAAGCTTAGGTTTGCAACTGCACATACGAGTATTATTTATTGTTTATCACCAAAATACATTTATATTCTTGGTCCCAATTACTGAGCACAATGTCAACTTTTTTATATCATACAAATAAATTATTTTTATATTACAATAAATATTTTTACAATTTTGTAATGAGTAGTCTTTTTTCATATTATAAAAATAATTTCTATTTAAGTTTTATAATTTTTACATTTCCGTTTGGTAGATAGATCCATACGGTCTCGAATTCCGAACTTGACTCCTTTTCTAACTTGTTGATCTCGTTCTTTTCGCCTCGCTTGTCATTCAGTCGCGCGCTTTTTCCCCGCCTTCTGAAACAGATACCAATACTAGCTCAATGATTAACTGGTACTATATTTAAGCATAAAAATATACGAACATCTGTGTGTGTAATAAAGGTAATTATTTATAAAAAAAATATTGACAAGAGTAACTATTATACGAGTAGGTGGTATTACTACGAGAAAAGCCTATTGCATAAAATGGAATTGTTAACGCTTGTAAATAAATTATTGGTTACGAATATTTAATTAAAGTGGTCGATTGTTAAAATTTGTGCGATCGTTACAATAGCTTGTGCTATAATTTTTATATTGTATGGCTTGTGATCATTTTTATGCACATTGCATTTGTTACCAGCATTTATATGACTTTTAATTTTGTTAATCATTTTTGGATAGACATTTGCTCATATTAGTTGGTTCTTTGCCTCTTTCGTTCCTCGAAGTGCTCTCTCGTGTTCTTTTACTATAATCTGATCTTGTCCACTTTCATTACTATAGCATTCGAGCTTTCGACCATTTTTGTGACGAGAACAAACTGGCCTTGTCATGAAAAACTCTTCCTACATGATTCTTCTATTTTCCATAAACTCTCTGGAGCTAGAATAGTAGATTGTTTACCGGTACGATAGTTCTTGGGAAATCCAGTTATTACGTTTTCCTTGCGAGATTATTATTCTTTTTAAATTTTGGAAGAGATCTTCCGTAATGATTGTCTCTATTTTAGAAAATGTAAGCATTATTTGGTTTCTGTAATAGTTGGTCGATCCGCAAAGTGGATAAAGTAGTCAACTCCGACGACTTTGTTTAGTCCCCTAACTTTGAAGGCAATAAAGGTGAAAGGGCGGCAATAGCTACTTTGTTACTAACGTACTCAATGTACTTACTCTATGAAAGAAAGTCTTGATACCTACATAATCATGCCTACACAAATTATGATACCTACATATTTGATACAAGGTTTGGAGATGATCTCGGAGTTGTCTCCATGGATGGAAATAGTTTCCTGCTCGTTTCTGCTGGTGGTTAGTACTGCCTCGATTTGATGCTCAGCTAGCTGCAGTCCTACGTAAGAAAACCTCCCCTGAATCATGACTTTTAAATTTGCCAAAAGCAACAATTACAACGTCGTCCGCGAAGGCCAGCACTTTTACTTCTTCAAGCATATCAGTAATGATTTCTCACTTTCTGGTGAGTTTCTGTACGCTTGCGTTTATGTTTGTGTATGTGGATGGGTGTGTGTGTGTGTATGTGTATGTGTGCGTGCCTGCAGCTTATATATAGCCCAGATGGAATGCCAGTTATTTTTGGCCGAAATCGGTCCACCGTAAGTGGCACTTTCCAAAATGAGGTTTTCGTTTTTTCCATCTATATTTTGAAAATTATTCTATTCAGAACAAAAACAACTATGAATACATAGTACATCTAAATTAAAGTTGCATCAATATCGGTTTCAAAATTCAGTTTTCAAAAACTTAAATTGAAATTACGATTTTTGACCAAAAAAACCGTTTTTCAACAAAAATTCGGCCTCTAAACTGGTCGAGGTGATACTTTGTTTTTGAGCTTTCACCATAAATTTTTTAGATATCCGTGTTGGTTTGCCGAAATCGGTCCACAGGAAGTGCGGGCTACCATAGAAATTTTTTTTTCTCCAAATATTTGAAATAATTGTATATCATTTACAAATAAACGATTAAAATCGTATATATTGTAAATTAAATTTCAAAGAAAATTAGTTTAAGACATTATCATAAGTTTTCATAAAAAATTAAATTCCCAAAATTTTGGCATCTATATAATTCACTCCGATTTACTATTCGGGATGCAAATTTATACTAAAGCTTTTTCCATAAATTATGAAGATCCTTGCAAAACGTGGTGGTAAATCTGTGTATCTTTTTTATAAAGAAATTATTAATCATCTAATCGATTTAACGTCCTTTTAAGGTCAATTAATACCTTTCTTGTTCATTCACGAACATACTGCCTTACGTGCACAATTCTCCATGTCAATCTGTACACTGGACATGGGCGGTGATTCAGTGATAGTTGTGTTCGTGTATAGTTCGAACCCTTTACCTCCCGGTCCAAGTGTCGAAGCTTTAACCACTGCACTACGTGTACGTTGTTTTTATGGTAACATTTCTATAGCAGCTTTTTCAGTTTTTGCAATAACTTTGAAAAGTATATTAATTACAAAAAAGGACAAAGAAATAAAATGTTCAAAAAATATGAATATTAAATTTTCAACTAGGGTTAACGTTTTTGGTTTTCTGCCTTAAGTGGGAATTAATGATATTCGATTAATTAAAAGACAGTTTTTACCATAATTCCGTAAGCTAAATTACTAAGTTTAGGTAAGTTTATTTTTTCGTTTTAGAGATGAAGGATGGTGTTTTCGAGATCTTTGTACTTCCATTTTGTTTTATTAGGTTGCTGTTTATAGGAAGATATTGAAGAATTACAATACTCAATCTAGTAGATTAGAACTGTGTTGTTTTGTGGTCCCGTAAATTGCAACGTGTATGTCCCGAAAAAATCCATTTACTATCCTTCACGACCAGACCGTGGCCATACACATTCCAGCCATTTAAATTCGCTTTTCTGTTGTTGTAAATCTAACTAGAAAGCGTGGTCAAGATAATGTTTTTAATATTAAAATTAGTAAACTGATCGATAGGTTTAAGATTAACAAAATAAATATTGTTTAACCTCAAAGCAAGTAAACTAAATTAATATAAGCCGTTAAAGTATTTTTTTAACATTATTACAATTATATAATTAATTGCTACTGAAATTAATCTGTATTCCAATAAAGTCTTAATTCCTTTGTATACTCATATGGTATAGTACGAGTATAAATGTATATTTAACATATTTTCACGTTTCAGAATACATTTTCTAATTTCATATTAATTTTATTTACACACAGGTAAAAACTTCGAACTTCTTTTACATAATTTATATTTTGTGATCCGAATATATAAAAAAATTGTTGTTTTACAAGAAACGATTATCTTCTAATAAATTATTAAGGCTCATCTATATAGAGATTCATAGCACTTATAACATTATAAAAAGCTGGTCGGTGCGTGCAATTTAGTTTAATTTAATAAAGTGATCCAAAACATTTTATTTATAGTTTTTGAATTAGGGTTAAATTTATAAATTTTGTTAGTCCAAAAGTTATGAAAATTGTAAAGTTATGGCATAGAAAAATAAGTTTACCATAGATTTCTCATTTTTATAAATCCTGAGATAAAAATGATTTGCGTAAACAACTTCTGATAATTTCAATGTTATGACTGTATTTGTGAATTGTAAATTCACAATGCGCAATGTAGAGTCACAAATACAATTATGACATTGGAATTATCAGAAGTTTTTTACTCAACTCATTTTTATCTCTCGATTTATAAAAATGAGAAATCTATGATAAACTAATTTTTCTATGGTTATATGGTTTCATTAAATTCATTCATGTTTTTCATATTATTTTATCGTAGAATAAATATTTGCTAAATTCGTTAACCAAAACGCACAAAAAATTAAAAATAACCAAGAGGAAAATGATATTGATAAATGAAATTGATAAAAAAACAAGTAGTGTTGTTCTTATTTAATATTGGTGGTCTATGTAGTCCAAATATCATTCACAATAATATTTTACTTGATTTTGAAAGTCCTAAGAGTATAATAAAAGTTCGTGGTAAGTGCGAGTCAGAATCGCGCCCAGAAGAGGCCGAATAATGCTTCAAACTTATCTTCTTATATGAATTGCAAATAATGGACAGATAAAACCAACTTACCTCCTGTCGCAATGATCCATCTCACAACTGATTTCTGGCTTGTAATCTCCGTATGTTGGACCTTGAACCTTATCTTACTATACGGTGAAAAATCTCTATGATTAGTGTGGCCAAATAATTCAACATCTTTAACATAAATTTAATTTCAACGAGAATTTTAATCGAATTTAGTTAGATAGACCTTTTAAAGTATAGAGAAAATCAACTTTGACCTACTTATCGTCAAAAGACACGTGGTTCTATAAGGGTTCCGTTTGTTCTCTTTTGAAGCACAAAACCCCAAAAATTATTAACACTACCTGAGAAACAAAAATATCACTGAGTACTTTGGTATAGTTTATTATATGTACATACGAGCGAATTTTAAAGAGTGTTTTTAGAGGTACACATCTTTAAGTTGGCAGCGCTGTTTCGTTTGACAACCGATTTCACAGCTGACATTTGCTTTGTCATTAGTTTGATTTGCCATTTCGTAATGAATAGACCCACGTCTGAGCAACGCTTGCAAATTGTTGAATTTAAAAGAAATGGTTCTGTTCGCCAAACTCATCTTGCATTACGTCCATTTTACGGTCGTCATAATCGTCCATCAGAGCGAGTAATTCAGTTAACTATGGATCGTTTTCGCACCACGTATACTCTAAATGAATTTACGCATCCATCAAGAAAGACGTCACACAATGTGTACCGAACAAGCGATAGTTGCTGTACAGCGTAGCATTGATTAAGACCCAAATCAATCAATTCGACGTCGTTGTCAGCAACTGGAGATGTGTCCATCCACTTTATGGAAGATTTTATCTAAGGATCTTGGTGTACATGCTTACAAAATTCAACATATATAAGGAATTAAAGCCATCCGGCCATCGCACACGCCGCCAATTCGGCCAATGGGCTGAAGCACAAATTTATATTTATGTTGATTTTCTAAACAACATTTTGTTCAGCGACGAGGCTCACTTTTGGTTAAATGGGTACGTTAATAAACAGAATTGTCGAATTTGGAGTGAAGATAATCCACAAACCTTGTTGGTGCGAAAATCACTGTTTGGTGCGTTTTATGGGTGGGCGGAATCCAAACGATGTCTTCAATATCCATATGTCTTCAAAAACGATGATGGGCGGAATGTTACAGTTAACGGTGAACGGTATAGAGACATGATTGCCACATGCCACATAGCGCGGAATACAATTAATTTGCTCAAAGAAACATTTTATGAAAGACTAATTTCACGTAATGGTGCTATTAGGCCACCGAGATCGTGTGATCTAACTCCATTAGTTTATTTTCTTTGGGGATATGTTAAGTCACTTGTCTACGCCGATAAACCAGAGACCCTTGAACACTTGGAACACAACATTCGGCGAGTTGGTGCGAAGAGTGGTCGAAAATTCGGCCACATGGCCGAAATCATATGCAATCATTAACGGCATACAATTATCTATCCAATAAAGCTATGTAGTTTCACTGCTATTCACAATATTTTTCTTTGTTCTATTTTAATTTAAAATTGTGAACCTCTAAAAAAACACCCAATAAAAGTTATAATTTAAGCAACAGGCATTGAATATAATATCAAGAGACTCATACCAAAGAGTAACCAATTAGTGGGTTATTCAATTAATACACTTTTTGTTTTGCTAGAAAAAAGAAATTGAGGCCGTGAGAACCATAGTGGCCTAACTCAAAATTTCTCAAAATTAACTAACGATTAGGCCACTACGAAGTTTTTTTTCTGTCTAGTTATCATTTTGATGTGAGTTAGGTCAATTTGTTTCCTAACGTGTGTGTAGGAAATTTCTTATCGTTTTTCATTGTGGTAATTGTTTTTAAATATTTTAAAATGGATAATATAGATAGTATTGATAACGTGGAACATAACTGCGAGGTAATATAGAATATTTATAATAGTTGTATACTAAATATTAATTACATAAAATAATTTACTAAAGAGTTACTTGTTTTAGTAGATTTGTTTGCTGATAATAACGAGCCATATCAGGTTCAGAGTACCTGCCAACAAGAAGTTCATCTCCCCTTTCCTTGGATCTTGCAGTATAGTGAAAATAATGAAGAACAACATAAAGCTAGGAAACGTAAACGTGTTCCGAAAAAATAGATGAAAAATTTTAAAAAGGAAAAGCGAAGGAGAGGTGAGCAATACGTGAACATTATAGGAAATCCTGTTCCACCCAAACAAATTAATATTAATCTTCCATGTCTCTGTGCTAAGAAATATCAAAAAACAAAACAAGCTGTTTGAATCGTTCTACAAACTTGACAGCTTTAACTTACAGACATCAAATCTGTTTTCTTTGGTCAAAGTTAAGCCTAAAAAAGAATTTCACTTCCTAACGACCAGGTTAGTTTAACAAGAGAGTCCATAGGCAATCAAATTCAAGAATTTATCAACTGCCTAACTCTGATGGCATCCAAACAACAGTTTGCAAATCATTTTTTAAAAATATATTCCAAGTTAGAGATGGAAGCTTCACCAGAGTCTTAAAAAATAAATTAATAATTCCTACGCCGCCGTCAGATAAAAGGGGCAAACACAATCCAAAAATAAAACAAATGATGGAAAATTGCAAGGTGTTAAAACGTTCATTGAACTTTTTCCTAGATATGAATTGCATTATAATTTACACAAAAGTACTGAACGAAAATTTGTAGACCCTGATTTAAATTTAAATAAAATTTATTCTTTGTATTGTAATCGAAATACCGAACCTGCCTCCTATTTTATATTCAGAAAAATATTTAATGAAAACTTCAACCTTTCCTTCCATACACCAATATCCAATTCTTGTAAAAAATGTGACAACCTTGAAATGAAAATTAAAATTTCTGATTCTGTAGAAGAAAAAATTCAGCTTACGACACAAAAACAAATTTATTTGGCAAAAGCAGACTGTGCCAGAATTAATTATACCAAAGACAAAGAATTTGCTATCATAAATCGGGATGCCACAGTAATTATATTTGATTTAATGAAAACCTTACCAACATCTATAATATCAACAAGTATTTGCTACTATAAAAGGCAGCTGTTGACCTATTACCTTGGTATACATAATACAGTAAATAACAACGTGACAATGTGTGTATGGGATGAAACTGTTGCATCACGAGGGCCTCATTAAATTGGGTCATGCTTGCTAAGATATATCAAAGAAAATGTACATATAAAAAAAACTAATTTTGTACTCTAATCAGTGTGGTGGCCCAAATAAAAATAATAAAATGGCCACATTCTGCCAATATATTATTGGCCATCCAGATTTTATTGTTGAATTTATAGTTCATAAATTCTATGTGAGTGGTCATTCCTATTTAGCGTGCGACCAAGATTTTGGTTTAATCGAAAAGAGAAAAAAAATGTTCAAAAATTTAGTCGTTCCCGATGATGAGTGCGAGGTTATCAAGGCCGCAAGAAATAAAAATCCTTTTAATATAATGAAAATGTCAAATAACCATTTCTATTCCAAAAAAAACTGGACAGAAATGTCACAAACAGAAAAATGACAGCTGAGGGCTCCGAAATGAAGTGGCTGAATATAAATTATCAAAAAATACATCCTTTTAAAATTTTATTCAAATATTCAAATAATGAAGAAGACGCATTTCAGCAAATGGTGGTAAATGTGCGAAGGTTTATTAAATATAAATAAAATAAAGATTTAAAAAAAGATTAATATATTTATCTTTCTATTGCATAGTATTGATTTTGTAATTAGGCCGCTATGGTTCTCACGGCCTGAATTGTCCAGTGGATTTAATGTTCTTTGAAGGTAATTAATACCCCCTTTCATTCATCCACACAACACCCATTTTTTATCTTTTGCGATCAACTAGCAATTTTTATCTTTTTCAATCAATAGGCACGAGTATAGCAATATTCGATACAAATAAAATCTAAAAATGTTGTGTAAGTGTATTGTATAACCCATGAATTTTTTGATGAACATTTTTCATCTGTACCGTTATTCTTTATAAAATTACATCCTACATATACATTACATACTATTTGCTTAAACTCAATGATATTTCTATGTATGTGTACGAATAAAATTACTTAATAATCATACATTTGCTAGAAGTGTGAAACAATCCAAAATGTTAACTTATCAGTAACAACATTTCTTAGAACAGCTTCCAATATATAAAAATGTTCATCTCTATGGAAATTAAGTAATTTTTTATATGGAATTTTACCTAATTTGCTAGAAATAATGACTTAAGAGTGTCTTGTGATAAACGAGTAAAATATTTAAAATATGAATAATCGAAATATGAATTATTTAGTATAAATTTTCATTTGTGTAACAGTTAATTACTGTGCATTAAATGAGCGAAATATGTTGAATGGATGTGTTGAATTAATAATTTTTGGGTCCGTTTTAAAATTCATATTATTTATTGAGGATGATTTTTTTGTTCACAAAATTAGGCAAATGTTTGGTAGCGATTACATGTTTTCTTAACGCTGAGTTTTTTTGTTGATTGATTGATTGATTGATTGATTTTGAATGCACGACCAAGTTCTTAGGCTTGAGTTCCCGGATGACGCCGGGTCCACCGTACACCCTTTTTTACACATAACAAAACCGAAGGATTGGATAGGTTAGTTAAGTGGGACAGAATCGGCCCGGTTACAGACACCTAGGTATAGCCGATAGTTAGTAACACAAAGACAACACAATTCTAATCTACTAGATGAAGGATAAAGGCTTAATAGGTTAATGGATAACGATGGTATCGGTCTTCAACAATTGCTTCTTTAAAACGGCAACCTAAGAAAAAATATTATTATTTCACATGCGTCTGGAATTTTCCTGAAATTTAATTCTATTAATACTTTTCGGCTTCCTAACCAAAATTGGTTGACTCGACCCGTTACAGACACCTATGTAAAGTCGTTAGTAATAAAATGACAACACAATTCTAATCTACACAATCAGCAATTACAATGAAGCATTAATTCACAAGCATCTGTAAATTTCATGAAATTTAATTCTAAATTCATATTTTCCGGCTTCCTAAATAATTGAAACATTTATTAATTTAATCATTCTCCAACTCCGCAACTTACAGTAGAATTTCCTGAAACCAAAGTTATTTGAACTATATTCAAAATAACTCTAAAATTCATTAGTATTTAGGTCCTAAACCTTGCAAATAATATGTCACAAAATTATATTTGAATTAGACTCACTTCAAGGAAGCGATGTTACACAAGAGTATATGTTTGCAGTACTATACTGCTTCAATTAAATTTGTGACATTCTATTAGACCTCAGTGGTCTGACATAGCGTGTGGTTGTACTAAACTGAAATTTAGCTTGCATTTACGATGCAAGTGATAATAGTGGCACTTTTTTGAACACTACATTACCTCAATCTGTTAAAGTCGCGTGTAGACTTCAGTATATACTGTAATACTGTATTTTGATTTAATTGTTTTGAATTTTACGGTTCAGTTTGCCATTATTTCCAGTCATTTTACAAATAAAATTAGTTTCCTATTCTAAATATTTAAAAGACGTCGGTGTTTAAAGTGCTTTTACCGTTGTACCTTTAATGCTGGAGACATAAAATGAAAATATCAGTAGAGTGTATACTTTATTGGCAACATTTTTCTGCAATATGTTGGATGTTGCAGCATCGGCTGCATTTTTCATTTGCAAAGAAGTGAATGTCCGCAACAGGTGCGGCGTTAGACAAAGTGTCCTAGTCACGTTAGTAACACATTGGTTCTCCTAAATATCGAAGAGATAATGCAAAATGTTTCCGTCACCAAACAATTTACCACTTCGACCATTGAATCGTTTCTCGGAAGACCAATAAATATGACTTGAATTCGTCTCATTTATGTCGTGTTTTCGTTTTGTTCTTTCATTTCAGATTAGACCAAAAGTTGAGACTGGCGGAAGTGATGCTTATACTTTTGAAATGTAGTTAAGTTTGCTTGACGTTCTACGGTATAAGTTGTTGACTTTAGATTGACTAAACTACCGTGCTTGAACTGGACGGCATACATAGCAGTGCAAAATAACAAAAAATCAATAAAAAAATGTCACTCTCAGTCTCTGCTTCATGAAAACAATAAAAACGTTCAATTCCGAATAAAGTAGAGCTCATATACATTGCTTCCAGCGAAGTGGCACCTCTCTCAGCCAAAACTACATAGAAGTAGAAAGCCCCGAACATACGTTAATTGGGATTGTTCGGAAAGTCGAAACTTCGAGGGAGAAAAATGATAATTCTTCTGATCGAAGCAAAATGAGTCCGGATAATTCAATGAACGATATCCCAGAATCACAAAAAGTATATGCTTTCTACGTAAGAGTAAGGTGCGAAGATAGTTATTAATACTTAAACAACTTTTCGAATAAATATATGGCTGTGATTGTGCTCTCTGCGTTACATGCAAATTAGAAAATTATGTTTTCTTCAAAACAGCCTGTCCAAATCAAAAAGTTATCTAGTAGCTCCTCTTTCAGATTTTTTAGTTAAGGGCTTTTTCAAGAGTATCTCAGCCTAACACGGATTTGACTGATGCGTGCCTTCTAACTTTTGACCGAAATTGTCTAGGTTTTGTGAGTGAAAAGTTTGTGACTAGTATTTCTGGACCAGTAGTAGAACAATTAATGGTTTAAGATATTTAAGTATAGGCCAAGAATAGGCAGACGAAGAATCCGAGTTTAGTGGATTCCTAGCCACACTGCAGTTTTCTTTTACATAAATATTGCAAATCGGCATCCTTGTACCTCTCCAATATATGTTTATAAGAAATGAAGGTTGGAATTAGCGCTTTGCATATTCCGGTGTCGTCAATTGAAAGTGAATTCTGAAGTCTGCCGCGCCATCTATAAGCCTAACACCGCTTGCAAGCCGCGGTTTCTTAGACGAAATTTGTTTCCAAAACTTTTAGCAGAACTCGAATAAGCCGCATTACTTTATTAGGCCGCGTTCCTAATAAAGTCCGTCCGTTCCTTATAGTCTTGTAATTATGAAGACCCATGTGTTTAGTAGTTTAAAATTTTTGGTTTTGTTTGGTTATGGTCTCCTGACTACCTACCATTGAAATGTTTTAGACTCGTGTAAAGGTAATAGCTAATTATATAGAATTTGTTACGTAGAGACGTCGAAAAAAAAAGTTACTCTCTGAATTTTAGAATTGACGCAATAAAATTTGTAAAAGAGAATTCGAGAAAAGCAGGCCAGCATTATGGATACAATGAATCAATGATACGACGATGGCGATTGGCGGAAAACAAAATAATTCAAGTTGCTGATAAATCCAAAAAAAAACAAGGAAACTTTATCGAAATATAAAATGGCCCCAATTAGAAACAGTGCTAAAAATATGGACGGTCGAACAGAGAAAGGCTGGACGTCAAGTAACGGGAAGATCTTATTACATGAGGCTCGAGCACGTGCAAGTAAACTGAAGCTTTAGATTAAAGGATCACCAAAATGGATATATAGCTTCATGAGGCAGCAGCTTTCGGATAACTGGGAGACGAAAGCAGCTGATTTCAAGGAATGTGTAAAAAAAATAAAAACGAAATCGATCTGTGTCAAATTCGGTAACCCATGAGCTTTGATTTACCATCGAGCTTCACAGTTGAGGAACGTGGAACATCAAATGTAAAAGTCACAACAACAGGTCACGAAAAATCTTGTTTTGCAATATTGTTGGCTGTCACAGCGGGTGGCAACAAATTTCCACTGTATGTTATTTTTATAAGAAAAACGCTACCGAAAGGGAATTTTTCCAAAAATATTATCATTTCTGCCAACAAAAAAGGTTGATGGTCGTCTTCGGAGATGGAGTTATTGGCACCAAGAGTATGGGGAAAACGACCACAATCATGTTTCAACAAAGAATTCCTTTTAATGCTGGACGCAGCTCCGAGGCATACGACTGAAGGCGTGAAAAAGCTACTCCAAGGTGGCTTGACTAGAAAATTTCAGCCTCTGGGCATAGCTGTGAACAAATCATTTAAATCTAAAATAAAAGCTCTGGGGGGAAGAAAATGGATGACAGATGGGTGTATAAGGAATATAACAAGAGGAGATCGATGAAATGGGCCTCATACGAGGAAATTCATCTATGGATTTCGGCTGCCAGGAACGGAGTTACTGCCAAAACAGTACAAAATGTATTTAAACAAAACTGGATGTGATAGAGGACGCTGATGAAGATGTCAGAGCACAAGTTGTTGACATTTTATATGGTTTTGGTGAATTAGAATACAACGACGAAGAGTTTTGTTGTTTTGAATAAATAGCAAAAACTAGTATTTACTCGTATTGCCCATATACTCGTATAAATTAGGTATAGAAAATTATTTTTATTTTTATTTCTTAATATTACCTATTTGCTCCTTCACAATAAGGTTACCTGTTTAATTAAGACTGAATCGTTGTACCGTAAATAGCTATTATTTTTAAATAAATCTACCTACCTATGTGGGTAAATATTACTTTTTACTATGAAAAGTTAGTTTTATTTAAAATTGAAAAAACTATTAAGAAAATATGTAGATTTTTTTGCCTATTACCCAGGTAGGTATTTTGAACTTTTATCCATACGATTCATTGATTATTATGTAATAAAATATAATGTATAATGTAAAATAAAGTAATAAAAATAACACTTATCTTAAGCATCCTTTGTAATCAAAAAAGTCCTACAAATTGAATATTAACATACAATGCGTACGATGCATTCAAACAACGGTGTCGAAATACATATAAACGAAATTGTTATATACATATCCTACACCATTGCAAGCGCACCGCACACAAATTAATATATTAACACAATACGTATAACTTTTAACTTTACTTATTACTTCTTTACACACAAATTATTATTAATATTATTATTTATTTATTTCAGACATATATTAATAAATAATATTATGATTAATATTATAATTAATCAATTATTAACACATATTTAAACTATTTATTTATTTATTTAAAGGAGAGACAAAAATCACGTCTTTCCTTTACGACGTTCAATCGCCGACCTCTTAACGCTGAGCTTTTTTGTTGGTACTTTATTAGTGTGATTTTTTATCGTAACTTTACATTCAAATTTGCCCTATGCTATTTTGTTGCATTCTCCCCACGGTTTTTATGCACTAAATTTTCATTATCGGGAAAAATTAAATTATCCTTGAACTTTTGAAAATTGGTCATCTAATTTATTCCCAATTTTTAGTGAAACAATTTTTAGTTCACCCGGAAATAATCGCCTTTATCATGTAGACATACACGTATAGAAATAGAAATGGGAATCACTCAATAATTTAGTAGTTAAGCGTTTTCCCATAGGTCAAGGTTAACAACTGATAATAATCTATGGAATTTTTAGTCACTTCGTACTATGTTTTGCCATTTTACTTTTTCATGATTATTTTGAATCTGGTGGTAAATTTTTACCACGTCTGTTGTAACAATGAATTTATGTACTCGGAACCGCAATAAAATAGAGTATAACGTAGATTGCACCACCAGAGCCATTTTCATGACATCGTTCAAAGATAATCTAGTCGAGCTTTTAGAAGAGGCGTCAAACATAATTCTTAATTTCATCCCATGTTCACCTTGAATAATTTTACTTGTCTGCGTCTTCTTTATGTATCCTATCCAATAAATTTGTTCTATCGTTTCTCAAATTCAGAATCCTTTTTGAAGCAATTTTGATCTAAATTTTTGAATGGCTTGATATGTGATATCAACAACTTTTCAGAGAGAAATTTTACGCGAGTTACCTACGATCTAATTTTTTGAATGGTTTGATATGTGATATCACCAACTTCTCTGGGAGAAATTTTAAATGGGATTCTGACAACAAATCTCGCTTCATCGTTCCTCACCGTACTTGATTTGTAAATTTCCTCACATATCTAATCTTCCAATAACAAATGCACTTTTGTTGGAACCATTTCCAATTCCCAGCGATTTCTTAACGATCGATCTATCGACTCCAGCGTACTGATTTCAACAAATGTTGCTGACGATATTAAGTGTGGTAATTGCCCTTAAACAATCCAACCAAACTTTGTGTTTTGTGCATATATTTGTTTTTCTTCAATTCAAATTTTGAAAAACTATGGCCTAACCCATTTAACATTTCAGTGACACCAGGAATGTTATAAACCGGGATTAGCTAGTTTTAAATTTCTAAGATGCATCGTTTTGTTAAGATTAAACGCTGTAACCGTTATCTAGATAATCAAGATCCTAGTGTAAAATTAGTCACTTTGAATTTCACTGATAACCTAAAACTTATCACACATAACTTGTCGCTCTTTATAGCAAAGTAAATAGAGCGCTTGTTCTGTAATTCAGAGGCCCCGAGTTCGATTCATGGTGGTTACGAGTGGACGTTTTTGTGTGTTATGTGTTACATTGTGCATGGTCTATATATCTCAAACCATATAAAGGATTAGGGTTTAAGTATTTCGTAATGCAAAATGATTCTCAGTGCAGTATCTTGAACCGATTTAAAAGTTCATTCGTTCGCGAATTGCATGCTTAGCATGTTTTTGTAAGCTTCGGAACCTATAAACACAGAACCTTCGAACGTTCACCAGAAACACATGGAATATTTATCACTTGTCACTTGAGTACTACTTTCCAACACTCCCAATGGTTGTGCAGTGGCGTTTGTACCATAAAATGGTGTGATATCGTTCCCTAAAAGTTCCGGCGTTCCCGTAAATTTCATGTTTTCCAGAAATGCCGATATTTCTTGCAAGTTTTCCATCTCGACATCAATATCGAATTCTTCCATCAATGGTATCATTATGTTTTTTAATTTTATTTTTCAAGTTGAAAATTGTTTTGGTTGTATATACATACATTGTAAAGAGTATTGCATTAAATGAGTTTATTTTATTATGAAACATTTTTTTCTAAGCCGTTTTGCATTTGAATCAAAAAATGTCCTCGTTTTCAAAAAGATCCATCATATCAGTAAAAATAAGGTCACCGTAGCGTGAGGTTTTACTCCACTTATGATGGTTTACCATCAGCAGAGGCTAAAGGCATAACCTGTCATGCCCATAACCAAGAGGTGGAATCCGATATCTAATAGGATTTCTTCGTTTTCCTTATACAGTCCTTTGCTATTTATATCTAAATCTATACAAATTTCATATCTAATTTTCTTTGTTCTCTATTACTGAAATTAGGTAAGTGGTAAACTAATTCTTATATTTACCTATGATTTGTAGATTGTTTAATCTACTCTGTATTGTGAACTGATAATAAATACGGTATTATAATAAATGTTTAATAGAAAAAATTTTCGCTGTCCATATTATGCTGACGATTCGGGTTAAGGACGATTTGTGTTAGACGCCAACAACTGATGTAAAATTGTTCTTATTTCAAGTTATTTTTTTAGTATGCGCTACAAACAAATATATGTGGATTACGTGTTTTATTCACCTAAATTTGAACCTAATTCCGGAGGAATATGCTTTACACATCCCTGGAGTTTTAGATTTCTTTGGATCCGTCTAGAGCTATAGATCGATGTGCATGTACAAAAATACATAAACATAAACTCCGGTATTCATATAAAGAAATCATCTTATTTCTAAACTTTGTTAAATAAATTACATGCTTGAAATCAATAAATCGTGTCACAAATGTCTTACTCGTTTGAAGACTGAACCGAAAGGTCAAACACAATATTAAATCTCATTAGTCACAAATTAAATATCTTAATGTCTATATTTTACATAAATTTCCCATAATTTTTGTGGTTTCTTGATTCACATGTATTTTTACAAGAAAACAAAAACTAAATATCACAAGCCATAAAAAAATAAAAGCAAGAAACTTCTTATTAAAAACACATTAAAAAATTATAAATTCCAACAACAAGCGCGAATTAAGAATAATAAAATTTTATTTGATTATTTGAATCCTCAGCGAGCTAGATCTTAAAGCTCTCAAAAGGCAAAAAAAAATTAACAACCTTGCTAAATTACCATCATCATTATAATAACGACGACTATAATCGATTTGCGATACAAAAATGATAAAAGGAAACACTTTATTATTATTAGTTGTATAAGAGCTTAAACAAAAATCTTATACAAAAAGAACAAGTAAACACTAATATTAAAAATTATATCCAGGGAAGATAATAAAAGTGCCACCATTTAAAAACTAAAACGCTCAAGAAACTTTGTTTTGTAATCTTATAACCGACAATTGTATTTTGATTATAAATTAAATTAATTTTTTGTTGTTTGACGTTGGCTTAGTAAATGTTGGTTTTGTTTAAAAATGTAAAGTTTTGTTGAAAATAAAAGTTTTTGATGAACTCAATTTTGGGAACATATTTCACATATAAACTGTTATCATTAGTATTAATTGCAAACTATAAAGTGTCCTCTGCTGGATTTTGTTAATATACAATGGATGTTATTATGTATATAATGAATTATTGCAATTAACTGTGACTCATGTCAGAATACAATTCATTATGATGTCACTTTTGGAAAAGAAACTTCTCAAAAAATCCAAATTATTATCATAATAATGATAACACAAATTATACTAAAAACTAAAACTTTATGGAAGCCGTTAAAATTTGGAATTGTCTTCAGGTTTGACAAGTAGACATTGTAAAAAAAATCCAATAGGTAACTAATTTTAACCTTGGGATATGGTCTAAGTATTTGTTAGTACTCTTTCAATGGATGATATGAATAAGCCGAGTTAAATCAAGAAGGTTGATTTTAGAATATCGCAACCTTAGATTAATTTAATATATTAGCATTTTAAGAATTATTTCCAAAGAAATTTTAGTAGTCTACTCATTTTTATCGCTTTACCAATAATTTCTTATACCATCGAAGTTAATCTAAATCGATTTAGAGTACCAATATACGAGGAACCGGTTAATTTTACCACTTTTTTAAAACACAACAATCAAAAGTTCTCTATCACACCACTAACCCTGCATCAGCAATATACCTTTAATCATATAAAACAGCGTTGGTTTTGTTTCTCGAATATTTCATTTGAAAATGCTCCCAAATAATCTTACTGTACATGTTCTTGGCTGAATCGAGAATGCGCGATTTCCGATTGGTTTCACCAACCGTAGCACTGCATACAGTTTTGTTTTTCGAATATTGATATATTCTGATATACTACGTACTGGTATCACATTATCGAAGTTTGGAGGTTTTTAAGAGTATACGTTTTTATTCGTAGCTTTAATGAGTAAAATCAGCAATTGAGTATATCCATTTCTTATGTCTATGTCGAAAGCAATACGTGATTTACTTTCATTAGAAATTTTGTTTGGTGAAACCCTTTTAATTCCAAATGATAATAAATATACATTTCGATGCAATTTATAAACCAGTTTCTAATACTTATTCTTAAGTGGAGCCGTTGAAATGTGTGTTAAGGTGAATCAATAATACCCACTCAAATCATTACATTTCTTAAATTTTGGTTTGCTGCAAAAAAATAATAGTTGTAATTTGTGTGTCTCTATGATATCTCTAACACCCCCAACTAGCAATAGGTGAATTTTAAGAGTCATTTGCTGCGTTTTTTTGAAATATGGTGTTCGAGACCGCGATAAAATATAGGGAAAATACAGGGAAATTTAGATAAAAAAATTTAAAACAACAACTTTAACTAACTTCAAGTCAATCATTTTGACCTTTAATATTTGGTTTATAATTAAACACAATAATATACAATATTAAAATAAATTAATTAATTTCACCAGCAAACCATTTTTTCTTATTAAAAATGCGATTCAGTCATTTCATTTTCATTCTTTCAATGTTTCCAAATTGTAAATGAAGTAAGGAACAATCAAAAAATTGTGTACTAAAAAAATTTCCCTCTTTCGTCAGTTCAGGAATTATTAAGTTTTTTAATGAACTCTGTTGTACTCTAGATAATATCAATAGTTGTTCAGAGTTGTTGAGAACAAGCATAAATAAACTTTATTTGATAATAAAGGGTGTTTTTTTAAGAGGTTGCCGATTTTTTTTTTGAATAAAACACATATAAAATTATGAAATGACCAAAATTTTTTTTTATTTGGTAGATAATTTTTTGGCATTTAACATTTAAACACAATTTCTGGCATATGGCTACCACGACTCTTTTTCACAAATGTCATTCTGGAGGTCCAATTTTCCAGCACTTTTTCAAGCATTTGAGGGCGTATGTCAGCAATGACACGTTGAATATTGGTTTCCAAAGCGTCAATCGATTGAGGTTTATCCACATAAACCAATGACTTCACGTATCCCCACAAAAAGTAATCGAGTGGCGTCAAATCGCACGAACGCGGAGGCCAATTCACCGGACCATTTCTCGAAATAATGTTGTCGTTGAAAGTTTCTTTCAATAAGTCGATTGTTTCACGTGCTGTATGGCAAGTGGCACCATCTTGTTGAAACCACATTTCATCCATATCCATATCTTCAAGATTTGACAACAAAAACTCATTTAACATGGTTCTGTATCGATTTCCATTCACGGTAACGCGTCGTCCTTCCTCATTTTTAAAGAAATATGGACCGATGATCCCACCAGCCCATAGACCGCACCAAACAGTACATTTATCAGGATGCATTGGTAATTCTTGAACGGCGTGTGGATTATCTTTGCTCCAAATGCGACAATTTTGTTTGTTGACGTATCCATTTAACCAAAAATGCGCCTCACCACTGAAGAGAATTTTACGGTAAAAAAATGGATCTTCGTTCAATTGATTTAACGACCAATCACTGAATTCACGGCGCAAACGATGGTCGTGTGGCTTTAATTCTTGCACCAATTGAATTTTGTATGGCACCAAACCCAAATCTTTACGTAAAATTTTCCATAAAGTCGATGGACAAAGTCCAATTTGCTGAGCACGACGACGAATCGATAAATTGTCGTTTTCTTCGACACTGGCCTCAACGACAGCAATATTTTCTTCTGTACGAACTCTTCTCATTCTTGTCGGTGGCTTGGCATCCAAAAGAGTGAATGTAGACCGAAATTTGGTAATTACGTTCTTTATGGTGGTCTCTGACGGACGATTATGTGCACCATAAAATTCACGAAGTGCTCTATAAACATTTTTAATTGAACACTGATTTTGAAAATAAATTTCCACGATTTGAAAACGTTGTTCTGGAGTTAACCTATTCATAATGATTTGCCAAACAATACTGAGTAGAAATGCCACTTTGAGCTGTCAAAACAACTGTCATAAAATAAAACGACATCTATCGGAAAAACAAACCTCCTAAAAAAACACCCTTTATAATGCAAGATATTGATTTAGTATAAGCTCTTTAGGATTCGATTGAGTAAGTCCGAAGCACAAATATTTTAATGATATGTGAATTGTTTAAAACATCAAAATATAATTTATCGCGGTCTAGAGCAGCTTTTTCAACAAAAAAACGCAGCAATTTACATGCAATTTTTGTTTTACGTTTTCTCTTAATATTATTGCTCTACAACAACAATAACTACGGAATAGTGATCAATACGGCCACAAAACTAATTGAGGTCCTCCACAGTTTGCCTAATCGTATGTATTTTTATTGTATGCTATAATTTGTTTAAAATGTTTTACATCTATTACCAAAAACGGTAAATCATTATTATTATCACACGGTTATTACATTTAAAAACGATTCCACAAAATGTATGTGCATTTGAATATACAAAAAATATGACCATAAAGTAATATACTCAAAACATTTAAGTATATTAGTTTTACAATTTTGTTTCCCATAAATTATAGCCAATATTAAATGACTAACCAATTAACTAATTCTAAACTTAAATCATGGGAAAATATTAAATTAAATTCGTGTTATTTTTAATTTCTTTTACAGTTTTCTACAGTACTTGTATCATCATCGTAAGCAAAATGAATAAAATAGTTTTTTTAAATTCATAAATAAATAATAAACCCGTTTAGGATTTTGATCACATACTAAAGTTCTTAATAACATCCCATAATTATGCATGCATATGAATTTATTAGATTGTGCATTGTGAATATTTTATTACTGTTAACATTTTTTTTAATACAAAAATAATATTTATTACTATTTTATTATTAATTATAGGTATAACAAATTCAGGTGGTTTCATCAGCCATGTATATATTTACTGTATGTTATGAAGAAACTGTCTAATAAATTTAATTATTTTCTAATAATAAAAAGAAGTGATCATTTCTTTAGATAATAAATTTATAAAGTCTATTTAAAATTCTAGAGATGTAAAAGTTACAATGTGTTGTGTTTGTTTAAGTAATAAATAAAAAGTAAAATAAGACCAATCAAATTAGGAAAAACAGCCTACATCTAACCATAGAATCACGTTGACATGATGGTATTATATACTCATAATTACCATATTCTTGTGCCTTGTGTATTTTTATTGATACTTCCATTCTTTGCGTTTCTCAACTCAATATATAGACAGACACACAGAAAAACATTAAATTGGATGGTTAATTTGATATCTTTACTATACACAAAAGGTAAAAATATAAATTCTTATAAACATATCTTTCTCTCTGTTTTAATTTCTTTTGAAACACCTGAAGAATATAAATAAACAAAATAAAATTCACAAAAACAAAATAAAATTGATAATAAATACTAAGAAATTTGTTTGACATTAGATTTTATTGTTGTTTTTTAATTTTTTGTCGTTTTGCTCATAAATTTTATAATATGTAATGTATAACCATAACACAAGGGACACACGTTTCCAACAATTAGGGATGTATCATTTCATTTAAAATTCATGGCTTGCCAGACTTTGGGTCTCATATGCAGTCGTTGTTTCTTTATAAACAAAATGGGAAAAGCAATTAAATTGTGTAATCAAGATTTTTATTATATGATATTTAAATGCTATAAATTCTGGATAAATCTTTCCCTAAATCATTATCTTAATGGCCCAAGAACCTTTACGATACATGTTCGTGGTTTTGAATAAAACGAGTATAATTTGGATATTTACCAATATATATATATATATATATATATATATATATATATATATATATATATATATATATATATATTTACCAATATATATATATATATATATAAATTACATAGTTAATGCAAATGTCTCAATTTCGGAATATTTTAGTTTATTAGAAGAATTCTTTTCATATATCCTATATCTTTCTCATTCAATTAATACAAGGATAAATGATATGTGCGTACAGCTTTACTGAAAAAAAACGCAAAATTTTGATTTCAATTTTTAAAAGGTCGGGTTTTTTCAGTTGCATATGTGTTTTTCTAACGTTGTGAATTTGTTGTAACCCAACAATATTAACAATATTTTCAGAACAAACGACGTAATAAAAACTGCAACCATCATAGTGTTAATAACGCACTTGATTGCTGTGTTTTTATTCGCTATCCGGGCTGAGCTATTAAGCGCTCAAAAGGCTTACATCATATATATATATATATATATATATATATATATATATATATATATATATATATATATATATATATATATATATATACATATATATATATATATATATATATATATATATATATATATATATATATATATATATATATATATATATATCAAAGTATATATATATATATATATATATATATATATATATATATATATATATATATATATATATATATATATATATATATATATATATATATATATAGATATATAGATATATACGAGTATATATATAGGGTGGGACATCTAACTTTTTTTTTGAACTAGCGGTTATTTTGAGTATGGTAAGGGTTATGTCACTTCTGATTTCACAGAAAGTTAGTTTTATCCTTTCGCTGAACGAAAATGGTTGTTATTCGCTTCAACAACGCTGGGAAATATTGAAACATTACTTCGAAAATCACGGTAATGTTGCAGCAGGTGTGCGAAAATTGCGTGCGGTTTTCGGAAGAAACGAAGCGCCGGGAGCTCCATATGTGCGTTATTTTGTGAATAAAGTTAAAGAAACAGGCTAAGTAATAAACCAACACCAACCAAGCAGCCAACTAAGCGTACACCCGAAAATGTTGATGTTGTAGCCGAGAATGTACGTGAGTCGCCGGAGACGTCAACTCGTCATCGTATACTCAAGAATTTAACATTTCACGCACAACATTACGACGAATGCTGCATAAAGACCTTGGTATGACACCGTATATAGTTCAATTGGTTCAGGAATTGAAGCAAAAAGACCACCCATTGCGTTTTCGGTTCGCTGAGTGGGTTTGCGATCGACTTGAAGAAGATGCCGATTTTGGGAAAAAAATCATTTTTTCGGATGAGGCGCATTTCCATCTTGGCGGCTATGTTAACAAGCAGAATTGTCGCATTTGGGGCACGGAGAACCCGCACGCGATCGTAGAGAAGCCGATGCATCCTCGACGCATTGGGCCATTTTTCTTTGAAAATGAGCAAGGAGCCGCCGTTACTGTCAATGATGAGCGCTTATGGTGTACTTAATAATTGTATTTTTGGAAGAGAAGTACAATTAAACTCATTTGCTCTTATTTTATGTGGACGCCTAGTTTTATGATATTACTTTCCGATGACTCATGATGAGTAACGCATTTATTACGAAGGATGACAGTCTGTATAAAATTGGATTAGTTTAGTTTAAACAATGACTATTCTTTTAGAAGTTGAATCGGTAACATCTTTTTTCGAATAATAAAATAAATTTTATAAAATAATAATTGATTTTCGTTTTTGATTTTTAAGTTTCATTAGATTTTGAAGAAGTTTCTGAAATAGTTTTGGTGGTTAATGATCATGGAAAATAACGTAAAGGCTGCATGTTGGTTGATTGGTAAGTTTTGTCACTTAGTATTTATAATCTCATATTTGATATTTTTCGTTATATAATTTCATAAGTGAATCTATTGAAAATCTACAAATAGATAATCTTCCAACGAATCGAGATGTAATTAGTCGATTCCTTCACAAGCTGACAAATATTATATTATAAGTATGCAAGCTAGCACTGATGCGGATGAGATAGCTACCAATTGGCAGAAGTTTGGTATTTGTTATCAGGAGAATGGGAATATTATTAGAAAAATCAATCATCAAATTACATGACACATATCGGAAAAAAATATAGATAACACAAAAATTGAAACTGAAACAAGTATAAAAGAGAAGTTTTCTTACAAGATGGGTGGAAACTCTGTTGCATTGGTCATGGTCTTAATATTTAAAAGACAGAAGATCCGTCAAAGTAGTGCTTTCTCGAGCAACAATGAAATATTAATGCTTTCATTATTCGTTCATTACGATCAATAGATGAGATCAATTCCACATTGGTGATTAATGATACACAACCTTCAACAAGTAGATCTCAAGAAACAGATATAAACTAAATCATTTGGAACTCCGGCTCACTTACATTGTCTTCTAGCGGCAGTGAATATAAAACACCAGTAGAAAAGAAACTAAAGCAAACAAAAAATTCCGCTTCAACTTACTTATCGCTACATATGAAGAACGTGATTGGTTAGAATATAGTGCGTTGGATCGATCGAAAATAAGCAGTTCAGGAGCTGCTCTTCTAAACGCTACCACTGCAAATGCATTTATTTATTTATTTATTTATATTCTCAGTTATAACACAACTACTAGATTATTCAGTGGATTTACTGTCCTTTCACGAATAATCTGCGTAGTATGTACAGCAAAATAAACTATTACTATATAAAAAGTAATAAGAAAATAACAATATCAAAACAAAAAAAAAAACAAAAAACAATAAATTAATACATAAATTGCCTAAAATTAAAAATACAATTCAATATTTGACTTAAAATACTTTTTAACACTATTCTTAAATTTCAAAAATGTTTCAGATTTTTTTAAATTGTTAGGTATTTGATTATAAATAAATGGCCCCAAGAAGGTAATCGACTTTCTTCCAAATTCAGTCTTTATGTGATGGTAATTAATTCTGTCACAATTTCTAGTTTTATAAATATGATGAATACAATCAAATTTAATATTAGATAAAACTGATGATATATGTAATGTTTTATACATATATAACGTTATTTGAAATTTCTGTAACACGTTAATGGGTAACATTAAATAATTCTCATTACAATATAGTTCCTTAGTTGGAAACAGAAATGGCAATCTATAAACTGATTTTACACTTTTGTTCTGCATTACTTGAATTTTATTTAGTCTAGTCGCAGTGGCTGTTCCATATGTAAGTAGACCGTAGCAGATTCGTGACTGAATAAACGAGAAATAAATCATTAACAACACCCGTCTAGGAACACAATACGATAATTTCCTAAGAAGACCTACAAGTGGGGCAATTTTGTTACTAATATAATTAATATGATCCTGCCAACACATATGGACGTCAAAAGCTACTCCTAAATATTTAAATGAATATAACTCTTTCAATAATATAGTTATTAACTTTAAGTGGAGGTACCGTAAGTATTGATTTATATGGAGAATGAAATATCATATGTTTAGTTTTGGATATATTAAGTGAGATTAAATTAGATTTGAAGTATTCAAATAATATATCGAGATCGTGATTCATGTCGTTCAATGTCCCACTGGCATCTAGGGTTTCATAGAACAAAGCAGTATCATCTGCAAAAATTCTAATTTTACCAATTAATGGTAAATAAGAGATATCATTAATGAAAATTAAGAATAAAAGTGGTCCCAGAACCCTGCCTTGTCGAACACCACATTTGATATGCAACATATTACTTTTAACTTCATTTACCATGACTTACTGTTTTCTATTTGATAAATAGCTTCTCAGCAAGTTATAAGGAACACCCCGTATACCATAAATATATAATTTGTTAAGTAGCAATTCATGATCAATACAATCAAAAGCTTTCTGTAAGTCTAAGAAAAGTGCTCCAACATACTTTTTGTTACCAAACGCTGTAAAGATCATATTTGAAATTTGTACAAGAGCTAGTTCCGTACCAGCTTCCTTCTAAAACCATATTGATGTGAATAGAAAAACTTATTTGAGTCAAGAAAATTTAGCAATCGGGAGAAGAGTAATTTTTCAAAAATCTTGTCAAATACTGATAAAGTTTAAATAGGTCTGTAATTATTAATTGATAAACTATCACCATTTTTAAAAACGGGAATAACTTTTGCAACCTTTAAACAATTAGGATAAATACCAGTTAACAAACATTCATTAAACATTTCTGACAAAAGTTTTGAGAAAAAGTCTGCTCTACTTTTAACCACATAGTTATTAATTTTGTCCGGACCACAACCTTTACTATCATTAAGTGAATAAATAATATTCTAAACTTCAGCAGCTGTAACTGCCGAACAATACATAGAATGAGGGTTCCAATTCCAATAAATGGTTCCGAATTTATGTATATCTCTGTCGGAGTTGATAGATTCATTAATTAAACTACCTACCTTAACAAAATAGTCATTGAAACTGCATTGGTTAACTATATCACCAGTATCATTATAATGCCGCCCGTTAAATAAAATTGAATCAAACTGAACTGTTTTGTGATTTTTATTAAGAAACAAATTAATATTTTTCCATCGATCCCTTTGGTTTAAATCAACAAACATTTGATTAAAATAATGTTTCTTTGCGAAATATTTTTTGATTTGAGTAATTTACTTAGGCGTCCTAATTCCGCTTTAAGATCAGAGTTATTGGGATTCTGTTTAGATCTTTTCAACACTCGGTTTTTCTTACGAATTATTTGCCAAATATCATATGTAATCCTAGGGCATACAGTATTTTTTAATTTCGCTTTGACACTTATTATATTAGTATACTTATTATTTAGTTCATTGTATTTCTTTACAATTAATTGTAAAGTGCTGTTTGGATCCTAAACGTTCAATGGCATTGAAAGCAGAAAGTTATTAAACTCATCATTTAATTTATCAAAATTAACAATTTTTTTACTCAATGTTTTCTCAATGTACTTAGGACATGATTTAGAATCAATTGCAGTTTCCAATAAGACTATACCATCGACAACGGCTCAGGAAGGAAATCAGTGATGAAATATTTAAGTCTTTCAGTAGTGATTCTATGCTAACGAAAAATGTTAGAATATATAGCAGAGAAAACAATGGTTGACCGACTGTACGTTATATATAGTATCTGGTTATGGTAACACCAAAATGTTGGAGGTTCCAATGGTTACACATGGAACAGGCATAGAGCATTGTAAAATGGTATATAAAATGCTTGAAAACTGGAATATAACAGAAAATATTAAAGGATTGTGCTTTGATAACACGGCCAGCAATGTCGGTATAGTAATGGAGCCTGCAGACTTCTTGAAAAAATATTTGAAAGAAATTTGTGGTTTGCTTGCAGACATCATATATATGAATTAATTGTATTTGTTGTTTTTAGTAGCATGTTAAAGGAAGTATCAAGTGGACCCGATATTCAGCTTTTTCAGAAATTTAAGATGCAGTGGAATTCTTTTAACCATACCCAAATAAGCTCCGGTTTAGCTGACGCAAATGTTCAAGAAATCTTCAGTTCACCAGAGAAGGAGTTTATTATTACCATTATTAATGATCAGCTTGGAAAAATACGTAATGGGCGAGATGATTATAAAGAATTTTTATGTTTACCACTTTTGTTTCTTGGAGAACCATTTACATATATCAGTATAAGAGAATTTCTTTAGCAACAAAAACAAATATTATGGCTGCTGTGCAACAGAAAATCTAGTAAAAATGTCAAATATAAAAATCTTGTTTATTATATATGAAATTTGTTTCTATTTTAAATCTTTTCCTTGGCCTTTAATCAAAATTCCATCTTTTAAAAATATGCAACTAGTAATATTTCTTTGTTAATAAACGCCAACCATTGATTTAGCAAGTGACAAACAATTATTTGAAATTTGTCCCTTTTGGTCGTTATGATGACGTGCAATACCTCATATTTTTGTGTTGCATTGCTCTATAATCACAAATTGTGAAAAGTATAATAAAACAACCCGCTATTTTAAAAATTCGCTGGAACTTATGAGCTACAATATTTTTGCAAAAAACAACCTCAAAATTGGTTTTCTGCTAGGCCAACCACCTTTTTTATTATTTAATTGAATTTGACACACTCAAACATACTTAGTAATTATTAAACCGGTATTACTTGAAGGAGCTGAAGTAAAAGTGAGGAAAGAACATCACTAAAGTTCCTTTTAGTGTTTTTTTTACAATAGACAAATTTGAGCGACCCCTAAATGTGGTCCGACAGACCTAAATATTTGCATGAGGTTGTTTCTAATAGAAAATAATGTTTTTAGCCCTGAGTCCGGTAGATAATCAGACATTAGGAAGAGTGTCTCAACAAGAGCGCCGAATTTAAATGTGCCGCCATTTTGTTAATACGAGTTGTACGGTGATTTTTTTTGACAGTTGTCACGTACAGACCATGCAATTTAAGAATATGGAGAAGTATTCAAACCAACAACGTTTAATTATTGTAAAAACACATTACAAAAATGGTGAAAGTTTATTGCATAAATGTGACTGCATTTCACCAATAACGCGCCGTATTTCCTTTTTAAGATGTTCAACTGTTTCAGGCTTATTTGCATACACCTTTTCCTTCACCTTTTCGCACGGTCTTGGTGGTCAATGTTGATCGCCAAATCTAGAAATGACACGGCCTGGAAACTTAGTCTGCAGTAACACCATTGTTTCACGTGCTGTGTGGCAGATCGCACCGTCTTGTTGGAAAAACATGTGCCCCACATCAATTACATCCAATTCGGGTCACAAAAACTCCGTTAACATTTCACGATACCGCACTTCCAAGTTCCTAGAGTCTCGGCCACAGATTCGCTTACTGTGGCTATATTTTCGAGTGACCGACATGGACGACGACGAACAATGATCTTCTGATTCATCAGCGAAAATTTGGTCTCAAATTTTGTAATTAAACGCCTCACTGTCGATCCATTTTGGGCATTATTGCGACCAAAAACTTGACGTAATTGGCGAACTGTTTTCGTACGAAATCACCGTACAACCTTATTGGCATTCAAGTTCGATGATTGCATAATTTCAAGGAATTCTGATGGCAACTGGCCACCGATCATGCGATTTGTCACAGTTAGATTTTTTTTTTTTTTTTTTTTAAATAGAGTGTAGCAATGATCCACAAAAATTTCAAGATTTTAAGAACAACATTCGAGCTGAAATTGAGGCCATTGTACTGCTTTTATTGGAATAAGTCATTTAAAAAAAAAGACTAACAGATGGAACACTCTTGCAGGGAAGAATGATTTGTATTCCTTCTGATATTGTTTTTTGTATTAATATTTACGATGACGGATTTTGTTTTTATGTTGTGCTAGAGAAGCGGCTGAGTCGCAATCAAGAATAATATTTGCACAACTCAGCATATGTTGTTGTATCCGAATCTCTTGTTATGATCTTCGTTTGTAATATTTAGCGTTTGTGCATTATACACGTTTATCTTTTCTAATTATTGATATTACTACAGTCAACCCTTCTATAACGCGATTAATTAGTACCGCGTTATATGTAAATCGTGCTATAAGAAACTGGGTTTGTCGCAATTTTTGCTTCGTGTTATATGAAAAACGCATTATAAAAACACCGCGTTATAGGCGGATTTGTCGCAATTTTTGGTTCGCGTTATACAGAAACCGCGTTATATGAGGGTTGACTGTATTTAAAACTTTATTAATATTTTATATACTCGTATGTATTGTGTTTTTCTGTTCTCTCTGGATGCGTCTTGTTTTTGTTCTCACTTATCATTTTTTGTGAATTGTTTTCGTTGCTCTTACCAATGGAGAATATAAATTCCAGGCAAAGTTTGTTTTCGTAATACATAATTCGTGAAACATTACATACTAATTTTTATAAAAAAATTAACAAAACAAATGTTAACACAAAAACAAGATTTTTCTGTTTATGCAAAATCTAACTTATCAAGTACTTAAATATAAGTCTTGCGCAAATTATCATTGAAAGATATCTATATAAAAACTATCAAAGATTGTGTTGGTTACACCAAAACCATCTTTACTATGGGCATATTAGCAGCAAGTCGAAGTTTACTTTTATCTTGTGCACAAAATGTAATCGAATATTGGCAATCATTTTTTAATCAAAGATGAAATTTTTGGGAAAGAAATTGCTTTTATTCGCGAAGTACACTATTTTACACAACTTAACGAATTTAGAATAATAATTGATATTTATAAAATTCACTACGAGTTAACATAAGCAACGCGGTCCAAAACAATTGACAAAATACAGTCATATGTTATGCGCTCATAAGTCATGGGGCGCCCAGTTTCAAAGCTTTCTTGAACATAAAATCATTAAATTATTTTTAACTGACACCAAAATCAATTAATTTCATGGAAAAAAATATTTATCTAGATAGTCGGATAGATTACAATATATTGAAATTGAGGAACAAAGATCAAATAGACATAAAGGCCTCTTCTGGTGTTCCATAAGGATCGCATGTGGGTCCATGAATATTTCTCATTTTATCTGTACTTATATTTGGATTTTGCAAATGATTTAAAAATTTTCAGAAGTATTGCAAATTCACAAGATTCCAAATTACTACAAAATGATATAGATGAAAGCAGTGGGTGTCAACTAATCAACTAAATCAACCAATTACATCGCAATATCGAAAAGTGTAAAATTATATCGTTCACCGGAACAATTATGACTATAACATGCGTGACGTTTGTTTGCGTGAAATATGTCATTTGACAAACCCATTGATCTAATTATTGCCAAGACGAATTCTATGTTTGGTTTTATCAGAAGATGAACCAAAGACTTAATGATCTGTGTACTTTGTTCATCTTACATTTCTGCTGTATCAGATCTCAGCTGCAGTCCAAGTTTGGTGCCTTTTCTATCAATCTCACATTGATAGAATGGAAAGTATTGAGATACGTGTTATTGTTGAAAATAACTGATTGGGACTCCGAACTTGATCTTCCTTATCACGTAATCGTAACTCGTCTTCTTGCACACACTACGACATGTAAAAATTATATGACTTTGACTCTGGTTAATAGGCAAAATTTAGCAAAATTTCTTGGGCCAACGCTCATTGCAAATGTACTTCTGGGAAAATCTCAATCTCATCTCACAATGAATCTGTGACAACACGATTTTTTAAAAGCAGAGCTTCTTAGAACTAATTATTATAACCATTTATAACAACATTCAATTGTAACAGCTGAAGAGAATGCTTCGTATTCCGTTTGCTGTATTTTTCAAAATTGATTAGTGTTACGTTCTTCAATAATCATCGAACGCCCCATTAGTAGTTTTGTCAAGTTACGTGGTACAATGTAAACTCGGCATTCGTTATTAATTAAAGCAGCTGATTTATTGGTATTTGGTGCAATTTAGAAAAAATATCGTCGTGGTGTGGGTGCAATTTTTTCTCGTTTATTATCAAAAATTAAAGAATTTTTTTGGAGTGATAGTGAGTTAATTTTTCACGTTGAAATCTGTAGGATCGGTGTCAAAAAGATGATACCTAATAATCGAGATAGATATAAAAGGTTCGAACTCGCGTGATAACGTTTGATATATGTAAGTTAATTTTAGTGATAAGTAAAAACTTAAAAATCGGACTTATAACTATTGTGTGGTTTTTTGATAAGTGCTCTGATAAGCGACTACGCTCTTCTCAAATAATGTATCTAGTGTTTATTAGGTTAAAGAAGAAATTTTATTAGGTTAAAGAAATCATTATTGGTTTTTCTCTGAAAGCATGGACGAATTTTTATAGTTATGCGGTGTGTGTGAATATATTTTTGTGTTGCGGAATTGCCATGTTTTGTTTTAAAAACGCCGCTATAAGATACCGTTAGTGACATGTTTTTTTTTCGAATAAACGGCCTGACTATGCAAAATTCAAGTGAAAAAGTTCGTTTGTTAGTATGGACTAATTTTATAAATAGGCTTCCGAAATTATTATAATTACGTACTTTTAATTAGTTATAAGTCTCTAGTTATTAGTTTAAGACATTGAAAAGTTAAATTAAGTTTAACGTGTTATGTATTTCTGTGAGAGTTTTACTCTCGTGAATCAAACCAACTAAGTGAATCGAGTATCTAAGTGAGTATAAAATGTGAGCAAGCGTAATGGATCGTCAACCTATAAATAACCGTGGCCATTTAAATATGTCATGAATTAATAATACTATTAATATAATAATAATAAAACGATTAACTACGAATAAAAATTAATAATTTAATTAAATAATGATCAACATAAACCAGCTAAAATAATAAATACATTCATAATACACAATTAATACACGCTCACTTATAACAAAAAAATCATAAATTAATATCATCAGCCTACGTAAAATATATCGAAAGTTCGAGACATACGGTATTGTTTTAAATCAGTGTCGCACAACCCTACCATTCACCATTTTTCATCAATCAACATTGTTCATCTATCAATATTTGCATCATTCGAAATTGGTCAATGCAGAAAATCAGCAAGCAACAAAATTTTGTAAACGAGGTATTACGTTATGATTAACAAATTTTGTTTTGTTTTTTAATTTTATATATTTTCTTAATACATATTTTCATTTAATTAACTTTGATCTCCAGAATTAAGGTTATTGATTTTTATTCTAGGTTAGACCTAGAACAGGTGTATCTTAGGTATTAATTATTAGTTTAATTGATTTTTCTCTTATAATAATGATATTTTCCATTTCTCGCAAAATTATGAATTCATGTTCTCGATTTTCTTATTTCCAATTTAATTGATAAATAAATTATGGTTTTTTTTGGGAAACTTAAAATTAAATTACATGCGACATTAACCGAATCATTTTATTTGGAGATCAAGGTGAGTAGTGTGATGATGAGTGTGATTATCACCTCACTCTGAGTAGTATGCAATTAGTTCGTAAGAATTAAAATTTCACTTTAGTTGTGATGTTGTGATGAATATATGTTCGCCTGGGTCATGTACCTCTAACAGGAAGTATATTTACTTCACTGCATGAGTGTAACTGTCATAGTGCTAGCTTCTTTTATCTAGTAACTTGAGTTCAGGTTCAATTTAGTTAAATTACTTTGCATAATTATTATTTTTCTTATATTTCATAAACAACACTCAGCGGTCTAACACGTTTGACTTCATCCTTTGGAAACCCCACCCCACTTCTCCTGAGCTTAGCCGCGTTCAAAATGGCCGCCCAAAGGCAATGATTCAATAATATATATTTTCTGACAACGAAGTAGCTTTCAGTGTGTCTATTGTCGTATTTGGAGTGTGACACTATTAAGTTGGACCAAAAACACACTTGCCAAGTGATCGGATTTTCTATATTTGAATTAACTTCAACGAAGTTTTTAAGCTTTATATAGATTGAAAACCTACATAGTTGCATATTTGTAATTATTTTACTCTAGTTAATTAGAGCCAATAAAAATCTGACAGACGGTCCGAATGTATTATACTTCTACACATTCAGTCCGCCATGTCAAATTTTTTGAGGTGTTACGGTCAAAGCTCGAGATCGGTAATCGTGCGAACAAATATTGTACAAAACTGAAACGGATTACTTTTTGTATAGTGCAAAGTCATTTGGTTAGTAGGGGCTAACGGCTTACTAACTCTCAAGGGGTCGCGAATACTAATTGCGCCTCTTATGTCGCGTAGTCCCCTGAGGGGAAATTATTAAAGTAAGGAGATGTAGAGGGTAGGTCAGCAATAATTTCGTGAACATCGGATCTCTGTACAACAGCTTTTCAATAGTGGAAATGAATTTAAATAATGAACATTTCGGAGATTTACCGATTTCGCACTTTAACCAAACATATGTATGTAAGACTTTATATTCATTTTTCGTAGTTGGATTCGGATTTTCTTCCAATTTGTAATAAATCCAAGAAAATCATTGACTAAATCAATAAATAATAAAAAATATACTTAAAACATTTAAGAATATTAATAAGTGTTATGTTTATTACATTTAATCACCATTAAAACACAACAACATTAAATAAATTAAATAAATAAAAATAAAAAATTAAGAATTCTTCCACTCAAAAATGAAGAAGAAGAATTTAAAGTCTCCCCTATAATTACGTTACAACAACTAATAAAAATCATAAATTGTTTAAAGAAAGACCACAACAACAAATTTCTAAAACAAAATTGAGAAACATCCAAATATATTTATTCTAAGAAGACATCAATTCGGTTATTAACATTTTTGTTTTTGTTGTATAAATAAATTATTTTATTATAAATTTATTTTATAAATAATATATTAAGAAAAAATAAATTAATAAAAAAATCGCAAAAAGAAGCGAAGAAGTAGACATGAAAAATTCATTCAAGTCGTTTTACAGAGTTATGAGAATGCGTGTTGCGGAATTAATCGAATAGTGTTTTCTTGATAATAAGAATAATTGGAATGCAAAAAACAAATTTGGTGAAATAAATTAACGATGATGTGAATATTAATTAGCTTGACACATTGAGTCGCTTGTGGTTGATAATTTTGGGAGATTAAGATAACATGTTCTATGGTTGATCTCTTAATTATACGAATATATTAATGATGGTTACGTTGGAGATGTGCTGAATCATTTTTAGCTTTGGCTATATACTACTAACTAAAGGAACTATACTAGTATTAAGACAAGTTCTACAATATAAAATAGCCGTTTAGTTTTATGTATACATTTACAAAATTGTATTGTCGCTAAATAAAAAAATAGCCTGTATCCCTCGCTTATATCTCAAATAGAATAGCGGCGCACATAGCTGATCTTCGGCGCCCAAAGTTCAAATCTTTTTTGTCAAACAGATAGACGCCGTTTATTTGACATTTCTGTCATTTGTAGACAGACTTAAAATACTAATAATGTATTAAATCTTTTCGTTTATGGATAAATAAACATACCAGCAAAATAAAAGAAATGGATAATTGTGATAACACAATAATGCTAAAGAAAATTGCAATGATGTTAATCACAATGGGTAATTTATTGAAAGATATGGAGACGGTGGTCAAAGGAAAGAAATCAAAAAGATGCAAACGAAGATGGTGGGTATGACCAACATTTCGTGATAGATCCAAGTATGTAGACGTATGTTGTTAATTATTATTTTATTAAATTTATTTATAATTTTATATTAATTTTAGAAATGGATATTTTAATACTATGTACGAGTACAAGTGTATAAAATATGTGGATCCCGAATATTTTACAACTCATACTCGAATGTCACGAGAAAGTTATGATTCTTTACTTGCCATTATGAAACCACAATTGACCAACAATTATATTCGCCCTGCGATCGAATTTGAATGTTGGCTGGCGCTAACTTTACAGGTATACTTTTTTATTATGAAATATAAATAATTTTCAATTAACATCGTATGTATATTTAAATTTAGCTATTTATCACAAGGTGTACCATACCAAGTTCTTTCATGGAATTCCAAAATGGGGAAATCAACAGTCCGAGAAATTATTCTTGAAACGTGTGATCCACTTTGGGAATTGCTTAGCCTACCACTTTCGTGAAACCTGTAACAACTGTCGAACTGTTGATGTGTCCATCGCCCATGATTTCGAGGAACTTTATGATCTGCCAAAATGCGTTGGGACCATCGATAGAAAGAATAACGCTATAACACAACCACCCAATTCCGGATCAATGCATTTTAGTTATAAAAATTTAAAATTCGTTTAAATGACATATATTTTAAAAACAATGTATTACAATAAAGTTTTGATTTACAAAGTTTGTTGATTGCCTGTGTTTTTTGCTTAGATTACTGTATTTTTAACTAAAAATGTCACTCATCGTCCAAAAAATATAAATTTTTATATTTTGACGTCGATTGTTGACGCGCTATCTGTTCGTTCCTATGGAAATGCATGTATTTTAAATTTAGTGCCAATGTTTTCGACCTCAATCTGTTAAATTAAATTTTTAAATTACAAATATTTCGATAACATTAGTTTATAGCTACGCTGACCATTAAGGAGATTGGTCCGGTAAACGAATTACGGATCTCCAAATTTATTCGACCACACTTATCAAAAATGGTTGGATGTAATGAATACGTACTTTCTCAAGATATAAGCGGAACTGAAAATTTTTATCAAATAGTTCTCGCTTCATATCAAGTGTGGAGCACACAACGGACAAATCGTTCATTAATCCGAATCATAATCTCGATGAGGCGGCATAATACTTATAATACTTCATGAGATGTAGCGCCAGTGAAAAAATAGTAATTTGTGTCACTGCGTAAAAACGGTTGAAAATCAAGAAACCTTTGCATTAGAGAACTGTTGCCTAAAGAACACTGAACTTGAGAAATTAAATCATTATGTTTAAAGAGAGCCGTATATATGTATTTAACGGGTCTGATTGTATACAAAGTGAAGCTTTCAATATGGGTACCGACATTTTTTATGGAAAAAGGCCATTTTTGAATTTAAATTTATCAAAGAAAATGTATTTGATTTTACTACTTTAACATTTATAAACACTGCAAATATGCTCGGTTCATTTGATTTTAATTTCACTAACCAAAAATATTGAGAAATTATGTAAGATAATAAAATAAAGATTACTCTTGCCCAAGTTATGTAATTTTTTTCAAGACATTTTTGTGGTTTCGTTGTGTTCCCAGTGGCCCTATTCTGGTAATTCCCTGGGAAAAGGGAATTGGGGAAAGAATTTACATATAATTTCTGTTGAAATTATTTTTTTTGGCATACTAAGGCAAAAAGGTAGTGGTAGGTTTTTTGAAAACAAAATAAAATTGGGAGAAATTTTCTCTGCCAGTTTCGCTATGGAAATATTATTCCCAATTTTTAAAAATGTATATCAAACTTTTTTCCTCTGTAGGCCAGAAAAAATAATTTAAACAGAAATTATATGTAAATTCTTTCTCTAGTTCCATATTCCCGGGGAATTACCAGAATAGGGCCACAGATGTGTATTTACAAAAAATAATTCTGAACTGCTGACTGATAAATTTTACTAAATGGAATTCGCACGAATTTATTGATTCCATTTATTTTTATTATTTGTATTTACGACAAAAAATGCATGAAACATAAAACACTACAAACATACATTTTATATTCGAGATACTAATTTATTAAAATATTAAGATAAGCACAATAGTCATAACACAATTTTACTAATTATTACTTCATTTTAAACGAACATTTCAGCCGGTCCCGCATAAAAAGCATCTGGCAGCTTGAATAGTGGATCGCTCGGTGCCGATTGAACAGAATTTTGTTCAAAATACGCTGCTTGACAACCCGACACATTAACAATTTCAATAAAATGATTACCTTAACACCAGGTTTTCATTAAATGCCAATTTGAACATACAGATGTCAAGTCACAAGTGTCACATACCTACAAGTCAAACGTTAATCATTAATTCTACAAAATTTGTTTGGTACCAACAGCTCCAATTTTTCATTATATATTGGAAAAAATAAATAAACAAAAAATGGCACTAAAGTCATAACAAAAACGTGCTGTATTAGACGAGATACGATTTACTATAGAGCCCTGCATCGGAGAGTAATATCCGCAATTATACGCTATCCGCGGATTAAAGCGGATGTATCCGCATTAATTTCGGGCGGATTTAGAAATCTCATCTGCATTGTGCGGATTATCCGCACGGTTTTGGATAAATCTATTCCGCACGCATCACAATTTCAAATTGTTTTTTATTTTACCTTACAATGGCAAAATTATATATTGCAGCATTGTTCTACCAAAACGGCGAGGGAGAAATTAAAAATTTATTTTCGTTTTCAGTTATTAGCTATTCCCTATTTAAGAATTTGGCCGCCTCAAATGAGGTTACAATATCATGTTGTTTCAGATTAATGATTGATAAGTTCTCAATAAATCCTAACCAGACCCCAAGACTGCTGGAAGGGGCAGACTACTGCTGGATGATACATAATTGCATACTGGTATACCGGGGGAGGGAAGATCTAGTTTTCTCTTTCCGTTTACCAATTACTTATGTGCTGTTTCTATGCGATCACTCAAATTTGTACTAGGAAAAGTATGGTTGCTTGCTGTGTATGGTGAAGTGATCCCCAAAAATTGTATAGACTTCTCATCAAAATTAAAGAATCGGTTCCTAAAATACTGGTGGTCGTTCAAACAGAATACAACTTAAACTCTAGTGTGTTCACCGGTTGAGACTTAACGTAAAGCGAATTCATAAAAAACGATTTTGCGAATGCGGATGAGTGCGGATGCGGATTTTAAAATTTCTCGCGAAACGAGAGATATATTATTCAAACTAGATGTAATTCACTTATTCAAACTAAATGTAATTCAGTAATTTTGTAATTTGTATTAATATATAAATAGTAAAATTAAATAAATTTTATGTTATAATTTTAGGATCGAAAAGAACCTTATTGAAAGAGATGTCAATAATGAAGATGTGACGATGATATTTTATTTGTGTCTCTAACAACCCTGTTTATTTTATTTATTTATTTATTTATTATACAATTTTGTGAATCTACAAATCCTATTTTGAGCAACATCCTCATTTGCAATAAAAAAATGTAGTTCATTAATTTTCTAATAATAATTTTTTTTCGCCTTTATGTAAAAACAAGTTCACTGGCAATCATCAAAGCGGTTTGACATCTATTTAATTAGAAACCATATAAGTAACATGTAATTCATACAACATTTCCCTCCCCTTTGAAATGATGGCTCAAGCTTGATATTAAAATTATCTCAATATGTATTTAAATAAAAATTAAACAAATTAATTAATTTGATGTTTAGAGACTGTTTCCAAATTCCAATAAATATTAAATATTCCCGGCAAATAAAAAAATAAAAATGTAAAAATGTAAATGTTAAAAATGTAAATATTTCCTGCAAAATAATTTATATTTTTACAATTTTGCTACCCGAATCTACAATCCTTACCTCTACCGGAGTTCTATAATATTATTTTTCTGTATCTGTCAATATTTTGTTCAGAAATAGGCTGTAGTAAATTTTTATTTTAAGGTAAATGTCAAAAATAACTACAGACAAACGTTTTTGATACAGTCTTAGCATACTTCTACATTACATTGCATTAAGTTAACAAACTACTTTTCAGCCTATCGAACCACTTCAAATTTTAGCATTATTAAAAAAATTAACCATTCTTCCAGTATGAAATATCTTATATCTAAAACAGTATTAAAATAATTTTTGTAAACAATACATTTTACTTAACCTCCAGGTGGTATACAAATCTGTACCAAAAATTTATTTAGCCTCAGGTGAAATAAATATATTGTATGACTAATTCGACCGTCAAAGTGATAGTTATTTGTGTTGTGGCGCTTGACACACGCAATCAATTAATAATAATAACTTCACGGTACATTTGAAAATATTTAAAAATCTTTTTAAAATTTATAACATTTATAGAAAAGGTGTAATTTAAACAATTTATACATTTTGTGTTATAATTTCTAAAAAATCAATTAATCATCTAAAAAAAATTGTTTCTCGTCTCTCAACTTTAATTTACTAAAATTCATATTAATAATCATTACATATTATATATGTAGATTATGAACATAACAATAAATAATACACACCTCTAAACTAATTTTGAGTTAAATTGAATATGTCACGATATTAAAGAATTACCTATCCTTTCAGAGTGGTAAGTATGGATACAAAGCCCTAGCCAAAGAAATTTATTTATAACGTTTTGACTTATTGTTATATAAATAAATTGAAATTATCTCGGCTCCATATCATTCATTTTAAGTAATTTTGTTTTGTGTTTAAATATAATCAATCTTTTAAGATTTTTATCAATAACAAGTCAAATATATATGTCTTAATTTTTTATACATTAACATTTTAACGTCTGTTTAAACCAAACCAATGTTTGGTTTATCAACCAAAACTACGTAATGCATTTAGCATTACGTAGTTTTGATCTCCATAATTGATTCTCGGTAAAATAGGAACACATATTAACCGAAACTGGATCATCCATTGCGTAATTTATCCGTTACTCCTCTGTACAATTTATTCGGGAAAAGTGTTTGTTACAAGGAGATGACTTGTCGGTAACCTGGTTGGTGGTACATACGAATATGAAATTCGTGATCAAGTTAATACATATTCCTTAAAACCCGTATAACAATTTTCAACTAAGTACAGATTATTTACAATTAGTGGATATTTTATCTGAATGACAATAATAAAAACAGCGAATAACTCTAATGGGTGGGTGTGATTTTCTATTATCGTTTATTTCACTGTATTTTATTACAGTTTTTCTAGATAGCATTAAATATTTTTCAATTTGCGCTCTGGTTTATAACCATCAAATTTTGAGAACTAGGTGTTTTAGCTCATCTAAAACCATATTTTTTAAGGTTTATCATAAGTTATTGACTGCTTTAAAGAATTACTTTTAATTTGGTGATAATCTTACAAATTTAAATAGATGTTAGTGTACTTTTGAGTGTATTTGAAATTTAAGATTGTGCTATATTGATTTCTATAAATAATAAATAAATAAAGCAAGAGGGTAGTATTATAATCAACTACGACTACAATGACCAAAGAAAAACTAATCAGTTCAAAGTTTAATAAGACAAACACAGGTAAACAGCCTTTTTGAGAAGTAGTCTGAAAAATGAATAATAACAGCAGTGTAAAACATTCTAACAAAAATACAATTTATTTATTATTTCAACAGGCGGAATATTATATGTGTAAGATAAATATACAACGATAAGCTTCGTCATATGAGCTTAAGATTAATGTTACCAAAATGAAAAAATATAACTAGGTTGCAGATGGAAATAATTGAAGTTTTCTCTAAATGATACAACATTTTAACGTAGAATGCCAGCTTTGATATCTGCAGAGGGTCAAATTTTGACTTCGGTTGTTTTATATCTTTAAAGGGGTTTCAACAGTTGTGGACAAACTTACATTCGTCCATTTTTCCTACCCCTTTTCACCATTTTCGAGGAAGTCGGTGAGCGGGGGGAGGGACGTTTGGTAGATATAGATGGTGTGACAACAGCTTTCCCATCGGCATCAAGCAGTCGTTGCTTGGGTTAGTGCAATGAATGCCCACATGGGAACAGCATGAAATTTAGTTGTGGAAAATGGAGGGAAAAGGAGAGATCATCACTCCGGCAAGGCAATATGCTTCATGACAATATGCTTCACAAGTAGTAATGTGCCAATTCCAGCAGCTCAGAGACGTGTCTAGGATTCAATGAACCAATCATTAACCCGGAGATATAAGTAATTTCAACTAAATAAGACGGCTAAATTCCTGTATGGGATGTGGCGCCAGCAAAATAAAATAACATTTTCAGCTGCATTAATTTGCAGACTAGTACATGTAACAGATTTTCCGGTTTCTTTAACTTCGAAAACATGCCTACAGCATCGTAACAATAAAAAATTTATAGTCCTTTTTTCAACTTTGTCCCACTTTTGATAAAAACGAATGCACATTATCATAATTTATTTGGGATAAAACTTCTGTCTTGAACAAGTATACTCAAACTGCACAACAGAGGCTGTGTATTGCAGTTGACACACGCTTCAATAATTTGTAAACCAATTTGTACTCACTTTCGATCCACACATATTAGAAAACCACTAGGCATTTGTCATTAAATATTATTTTTCTGCAACCCACTATATCTTTCGATAGCTTTATATTTTCAGTTCAACATGTTTATCCTCTCCAGTGATGAACAATCCCATATCGTTAATTTACGTATCTAGTGACGAAAATCAATTCACGCACATTGAAACATCTAATTGTATGGTTTTACTTGTTTTTTTTTTAAATTTAACGTTTTCAGTTTATTATTCTAATCTGAGTGTCGATTTTGTACCAAAAATGACAGCGCGAGGTGAGCAAACCGGAAAACCCAGTAGTATTATTTTTTTATTTATATTGGTTTGAGCGCATGCAATTTTGACGCTTAATTACATATTAGGTTGGTTAGAAAATTCCTCTTGAAAAACAGTCAAAGTTAAGAAATTGACCATCTGCATTGCTTAAATCATATTTTCGCATAAACTGAACAGTTATCCAATGATCATCTATAATAGTAATTCAGATTCAGAAAAGTGGTTAAATAAATGTTGAAGTAAGATTATAACACTTAGCGTATAAAACAGTTAATTGTTTGGTAGCCTCATTTGTACCACACTTTTCCGCTATGAAAAACCGCGCAAAGCGGATGCGTTGCGATTACGGAACACTTAAGATTATATTTTAGAACATTTCTGAATGTTCAAAGGTTTGTTGCAAAGTTTATATACCGTTTATATTTTTACAAGACTCTCTGTTGGTGTGCAGAATTCTGCGTCAACCCACCGTCCAAGCCAGTGTACAGGTTGATATGGAGCTTGGTATAATCTAGGTGGTATACTGTGTGAGTAGATGAATGGGTGGGTGTGTGCATGAATGAAAAAAGAGGTATTAATTGACCTTCAAAGGACATTAAATCCACGGGATAATTAATACTTTCTTAAAAAAAACAGACAAATTTGAACTTCATCAAAATAGACTCACAGCAAACATTGATCAAAAAAACACTTCTAACGCCAAATCGAAGGGGAACGCTGGCCTTTAAAAGCTCTAAATGTTTTCGTGATTTAAATTTTCAAGATCCTTAGGCTCAGTTTCTCTTAAAAGATTTAGAATTTAATTTAAGATTTTTTCGGCTTTACGGACATATTCTTTCGGAAATATTATTTTTAATGGCATTCATACAATGTTTACGAATTTTTTAGTCATAGAAAACAAAAATAGAAAAATGCATACCCCCTCCCCCCCCCATTTTTAACCCAGGATACTTAAACCCTTACAAAAATGAGAACTTCCTTAGGTCTCTTCTTGGCTTGGTTTCGTACTAATAAAATGTTGGTCTACTCATCAGGATGCAACAACCAAACTGCAAAAATTCAACTCTTGCTTTGTACCTATAGTACTAAACAAGAACTTATCGATTTGGCGAATTATATCATCGAATCAGAGACTACAGGAAATTCTCACTATGTATGTGAACTAAGCCAACGCATATAATTTAGAAATTTTTCATAATCGTCCGTGATAAAAGGTGATTTTTTATTGGTTCACAATTTTAAATTAAAATAGAACAAAGAAAAACATTTTGAATATCAGTGTAACTACCTTTATTGGATAAATAATTGTATGCCATTAATGCTTGTAAATGGCATAATTTGGAGGTCCAATTTTCGATCACTCTTTGCAGCAATTGTGGCCGTATCTCGCTAATAACTCGACGAATGTTGTGTTTCAAGTGTTCAATCGTCTCTGGTTTATCGGCGTAGACAAGTGATTTAACAAATCGCCAAACAAAATAATCGAATGGAGTTAGATCACACGATCTCGGTGGCCAATTAGCAGGACCATTACGTGAAATTACTCTTTCATCAAATGTTTATTTGAGTAAATTAATTGTATCCCGCGCTGTATGGCATGTGGCATCGTCCTGTTGGAACCACATATCAGCAAGATTTATGCCAGCCAATTAGGGTACAAAAAGTTAGAAATCATATCTCTATATCGTTCACCGTTCACTGTAACATTCCGCCAATCATCGTTTTTGTAGACATTAAGATCAATGATTCCGTCGGCCCACAAAGCACACCAAACAGTGATTTTCTCTGGATGTAATGGTGTTTCGGTAAAGGCTAATGGATTATCTTCATTCCAAATTCGACAATTCTGTTTATGAACGTTCCCATTCAACCAAAAGTGAGCTTCATCGCTGAACAAATTTTTTTTGGCAAACCAACATCAATATCAATTTGTGCTTCAGCCCATTGGCCGAATGAGGCCAAGAAAACAAAGAGGCAATTTACTCGTATATATCTACCACAAAAAGTAGAAAAATTCTCACTCCATTTTCCTTAGGTCTCTTCTTGGCAGCTTGGCTTTGTACTAATAAAAAGTTGGTCTACTCATCAGATTGCAACGACCAAACTGCAAAAATTCAACTCTTGCTTTGTACCTATAGTACAAAACAAGAACTTATCGATTTGGCTAATTATATCACCAAATCAGAAACTACAGGAAACAACTACAGGAAATTTTCACTATGTAGGTGAAGAACTAAACCAACACATATAATTAAGAAGTTTTTCATACTCGAAAACAAAAAGTAGAAAAAATTCACACCACCTCCATTTTTCGGCCCAGAGTTTTAAATCCTTATAAAGTTACAAAGTTACTTACAAAGCTATTCAAAATTTTTTCTTGGCAAATGCTCAACTATTTAAATTTACCTACTTCGTATCAAGCTGCGTTTTTGCTTAACGGTTCAAATGATGATCACAAGTACACTGTTTGACGCGTTCTTGACGAAGTATGGCTATTACCAGACCATTAAATATCGGTTCTGTTAATCGATTTGAAGAAAACCTTCGATACTGTAAACTTAGAAGTAATCTCTCAGTGTTTACAACAATTTATATCCCATTATTTAGTGAACCGCATAATTAAGGTTTGTTTTTGTGAACGTATCGCTATAAAGCGATATAACGTGTGTACAGAGCCGATAAAAAAAAAACAAACGGGTTATACAAGGATGGCCAATTTTACCACGGTTATTTAGTTTTATATTGAATGAAGTATATTGACATTGGTTGATCAATTTCCAGAGTTAAAACTGGAACCATGCGTTGAAATACAACTACCGCTTCTACTTGCGTATGCCAAAGATTTTATACTCGCCAGTCGAAATATTACTACTTTCGAGCCTGTATTTAGTGAGAAGAGTTAGTGACTGTTTTAGAATACGCAGGTCTAGAAATAAAATCACAAAATGCATCGTTTTGATTAGAAATTCAGATGCAGCATTTCAACCTCCTACCACCATTGCCCTGGCTGATGCCTTCAGTTGACTCGGTACAATACAATACTAGGGAACTTATTTAAATTCGAACTTAAATCGTCCCCCAACTATACGTTCGCGGTGCCATCAAGCACTTGGCCTCATCCGTCAAACGCAAGGTTTTAGTAAGAAAACAAAGTCCCATTTGACACAGTTATGGATTAAAAAAAAGCTGGCCTGACCTATGCGAATCGAAGACGCTTAAGAAAATACGTGTTATTTATTTAAAAAAAAAATAATATAATTTAATTCTAATAAGCCAGCCCGAAAGAAAATAAAAGATGTTTTGAGTAGGGAAACTGTCACCAAATGAGTAGAAGTTCATCGAATTAATTTTATTGGGGACACTTCATCGCCGTGGGTCATCTCATATTTTGACCGCCGCATTAATTTATACTGCTGGGTCAACCAAATTGAGATGACCATGCTTCATTTCGAACGACTCCTTGTGCCATGAGCTAAGCTACTTTGGCAGAACCTCAACATAGTAGGAATTATTTCTACCAGTTTAGGGTGAACTGCGAAAAGCAGCTGAGGAAGCAAATATAGAAGAGAGGTCCAATTCCAGAGAATTTCTTGGCGATAGAAATGAAGAGGTTTTAAACATACAGCTATAAATTCATGTATAAATATATTCCTTTTATAATTTAAACAACATGACTAACATTTCATACATTTGCACGTTCGTGAAGCCCGTGATGGAACTTAATATATAAGGAATTGATAACAATCACTATCTAGTCACCTCACACCACCAACGGACTCCTCCCTTGCGCAACCGAACCAAATTGACTGCGCCAACCACTTAAACAGCAAACTACGACGACTACGGAGCACTACACCTCTCATGATATCCTACTCAAGACACCATAAATAATTCAAATTGATCACGTAATTATATTTAAAAAATAAATTAAATATCTGAATTAATTAAATATCTGATGTAAATTATACTTTAATATTAAATTACTTTTATTTTTATATTATTTTTCCTATTTTTAACTACATGTCTCTTGAATTTAGATGTCACTATATTTTTTAACAATGTTAAATTTTTTAAACAAGTTACTATTTTTATGTTTTCTTATTTTTCTAGTTTTATGATTTTAATTATTTTATTTTTAATTATATTTTTAATATTTTTAATTATGTCTCTTTAATTTATTTAATATCTCTTTAATTTTGTTTTTAAATTCTAATTTGTTTGTTTTTTTCTCAATTAAATTATACTATTTTTAATCCAGTAACTTACCGATTCTTCTATTAATAGAAGAATTTTCTATTACATTTTTTATTTTTAAAAACCGAAAAGTAGAATTTCCTTTTATTTTAATTATCTTCTTTTTTTAGATTTTGTTTTATTTTTTAATTATAAATACATCTCTTAAATTTTATTTTTTTATTTAAATATCACTATTTATTATATATATATAGTTTTCCAATAGGAATGATATGATTTTTAAACGACGTTTCGGCCGTTTGTAATATGTCACGATCTGTCATTATTTGTTTCATTGTATTCAGTAATGTTTGCAATTTCATAATGGTGAGATATACGCAAGAACAACGTTTTCAAATTATTCAGTTTTATTATCAAAATGATCGTTCTCCAATTGCAACTTTTCGTGCGCTTTTGCCATTTTATAGTCATAATAATCGTCCAAGTATGCTCGATATTCGTCGAATTGTTGAAAATTTTGAGCGTACAGTTTCTTTACATAATGTTGAAGTGCCAATAAGACAAAGATTCGCTCGAAGTAATGCAAATATTGCTGCCGTTCAGGCAAGTGTTGCTGAAGACCACAATTTGTCGATTCCAAGACGTTCTCAAGAATTGGGACTGTCTGAAACCACAACCTGGCGGATTTTGAGAAAGAATTTGGTGATTTTGCCTTGGAACAACTTGAAAACGATAACGATTTTTTTAAGAAATCATCTTCTCCGATGAGGCTGACTTCTATCTGAGTGGTCCGGTAAATAAACAAAACTGTCGATTCTGGTGCGAAGAAAATCCACAAATTATTCATGAAAACCATTACATTCATCTAAATTGACAGTTTGGTGTGGTTTTTGGTCTGGTGGAATCATCGGTCCGTATTTTTTTCGAAATGAAGCTGGTAACACCGTTACTGTCAATGGAGATCGGTATGGATCGTTGATAACCAACTTTTTATAGTCGAAATTGGAAGAAGTTGATCTTGATTTGGTTCCTACAAGACGGGGCTACGTGCCACACAGCAAGTGCAAAAATTGAATTATTGCTAGAAAAGTTTGGAGAGTCGATGATTTCAAGAAATTGTGATATTGAATGGCCTCCAACAAGTTGTGATTTATCACCGTTAGACTATTTCTTGTGGGGTTATTTAAAGTCATTGGTCATTAGCAATAAACCAAACTCTCTTCAAGCTTTACAAGTCAATATTGAACGTGCTATTCATGACATACGACTTGATTTAGTGGAAAAAGTACTCGAAAATTGGGTTCATCGAATTCGTTCCTGCAGAAGAAGTCGTGGAGGCCATTTGAATGACGTTTTATTCAGAACTTAATTGTATCGATTGTACTTCACATTAAATAAAAAACATTTCAATTTCCTTAACAATTAGTGTGTTTTTTTTAAAGAAATCATATCACTCTTATTGGAAAACCCTATATATATTTTTCTTGTTGTCATCATATTTTAATTTTCCTTCTCTCTATTTAATTATTAATGATTTTAAATGATATTTATTTCTTCAATCTTCTTTCTGTTATTAATATTTTAATTGAATTTTTATTTTATTTTATTATTAGTATAATTTTATCTATCTAATTCTGAATTTGCGCATGTTCACAGTTTTATAACTTTTTGTGTTTTATCATTTTCTTTTGTTTTATATATATTTCTAATTTTTCGTTTCTTTTAATGTTTATTCCTTTTTTCATTCACTATTATGATTTATTTAAATATTAAACTACTCTCATTTTTAACCCAAAATCTATTTTCCTTAATTTAATTACCACTATGAATAAATGTTTATTAATTTTTTGTTTGTCACATTTATGGCAACTTTTTACACGTGTTCACAGTTTCATCATTTTCTTTTATTTTTCTTTTCTTACGTTATATACATATATATATATATATATATATATATATATATATATATATATATATATATATATATATATATATATATATATATATATATATATATATATATATATATATATATATTCATCATTTTATAATAATTATTATTATATATATATATATATATATATATATATATCTGTCTCAATCAAAAACTTGGCGGATTTTGAGAAAGGATTTGGGTTTGCATCCGTATTAAAGCCATTGGACCACCGTAAACGTCGTGAATTTGCTGATTTTGCCTTGCCACAGCAAGTGCAACAATTGAATTATTGCGAATCATATCAGTCTTATTGGAAAACCCTATATTAATGTTTATTTTCTATTATTTATTATTTTAATTACATTTTATAATTTATGGCCTTTCTTATATTAGATGTTTCTAGTACACCTAAAAGAAGAGAACTTGGCGCAAATTCCGGTTTAATGATAAATGACAATTTTGCTTTTTTAACCAGGCCATTGAAGCTACCTTAAAGGGCCGGAAATATAAATATTTTAAAAATTCAAACTAAATGAATAACAAAAATACAAAGTCATTAATCATTGAACTGGCATCCATGCCCTGGAAGAGAATTTAATCAAATTGCAAGTCCCTTCTTTAGCTGTGCTTTTGTAAAGATTCCACAGTGGAATGATCTAATTATAGGAATAGATTATATAGGATGAATGTAAGCAACTGTCAAGCGAAACAAATTCGGAGAGAAAAAGAGAAAGCGTTTAAATCGACAGGGCCGTATTTAGTTTTTTTTTCGACCAAATGCAATGAAGTTAGGAAGTTAAAATTAAAAAGTCTATGTAAATTGAATTATTTTTGTATTCATTAGTACAACAAATTAATTAGTTTTTCCTTAAATACAATATATTGTTGATTTAAACCTGTGTATATCCAAATAGTTATTGGTCCTATATATTTAACTTAATATTATTTTCGTTGCCGTCAAAATTAGTCGTTGGCTCGTTTACCAATAAGGGAATAACACGTTTCTTAATAGTATTTACCGATTCTCTTTTGTCTGCGACATAAAATAATTATTTTCAAAATGTAATGAGCAAATAATCGAATTTTTACTCATTTTTAAATAATACATCTTCTATTATTGCTTTTTAATTCCTCACATTAGTTTATCCTAAAAAAACAAAATATGTTTTTCATATAATTTCGGTAAAAACTAATAATTATGCTATTCAAAAATAAAAGTGGTTATGAAAAGAAAAGCACATAGTACATGCAACAATCAACTCCATCTTTTCGAACCATAGTAATACGAAAACTGCGGCACTGGTAATAAAACATGTTTACAAAAAGGAAAAACCAAACAACAACAACCAAAACCTTTTAATTAGTTTTTCTGATTTCTAAATTAAAATAAGAATATTTTTAATACAAATCACTTTCTTCTTAACATAATTTACAGTTTATTTTATACAAATACTTGGTTTTCAAGTTTTCAACTTACCGATGGTATGAAATTTCTTTTTGTAATTTTCTAGGCGTGTTTTGGCAGCCATTCACTAGACCCTTCATTTTAATTTTAATTTTTTAATTTTTATTAACAAATGATGCACTACTACGCAATCCACTAACTGAACAAAAACAAAAACTAGTTTGGTTGGTTTTGCTTTGATATGAGGCCGCCATATGTATTTTTTATATAACCCTCCTGCTCTGGCTTGTGACACATGAAATAGCAAATTGTATATGGGAACAATTGTACATTCATTCTATAGTATATAATTGTATGGATCTAATATAATTGATCTGGCAAAAATTATTCAAAGCAAACAAGAAATAAAAAACAAAAAATGTAATTACGAAACAGTCCACCAAAGTGCGACAAATAGGAGGGGATAGGACTATCCAAAATAGCGAACAAATTATTTTGTGTATAAAACGTGGATAGCTCAAAATTATCATTTAATTCCCCGGCAAGTGACAAAAACTCAAATGGTAATATATTTATTTTCAATTTTTAGTGTGAATTACGTTAAAGCAGTACCATTACTGTTGTGAAACCTTGAAAGCATTAAAATAACCCAAGTGATCATTACGTATAAGTAAAAAATAAATATATAAATAACATATATAATTTCAATAACATTTATTATTACTTTAAAAATAAATTTTTTTTATTTAAAACATTGTTGAACTTTCGATAATTATCACTTATTAAAATTTTTCTTTGTAGAAAGCTGGTTGCGAACATTCGTTGCTTTTCGGTCCCTTGATTAGCAACTAAAGACGATTAATTGTTATTCAAGGGACTGAAGAAAGACGAATGTCCGAAACTAGTTTCCTACAAAGAAAAAAAGATTTGAATTATCACTTAAATCGAAAGTGTTTATTTTTATTTGTAAAGTAATAATAAATGTTATTTAAATTGTATGTTTATCACATTCAATACTTTAACATCAGGGTTAATAATGTTTCTGGTACACAACATTTTACCACTGAATAGATACAGAAACCATTTTTTTACATACTCCTAAAATAGTACCCACGTACGCCAATAGATGCCTCTAAATTTGAACAAGAACCATATTGTAAACATTAAAAGTTTTTAGAAGTGTACATATAAATTATCTCTCTTCGAATATCTGTCAAATTATTTGTATTTATTTATGAATATTATATTATTTTAGAATATTTATGAATTATTGTATTTATGATTTTTTTTTTCAAGCAATTATAGCAATAATAATCCAACTAGTAAATTTAGTAATTTTCTTTATTGCTGTGGTTTTGTTTTTTTAGTAGACCTTATCATGTAAATGATGTTAATCAAAATTATGACAAATTTTGCTTGCCAAAAGTTGTAATTGGTACGCCCTTAAAACGCAATTTTTGAAACTGGTTTTACTATTCTGATGCATTATAATGTAAAATATCTGTAAATTTATTATTATATAAAATTTATTATTGAACAAAATTGTTTTAAAAGAAACACATATAGTTCAATATTAACAAACAGAAAAATATTTACAAATGTCTTTTTGAGTGCAGTTACTTCATGCGACACAATTTTCCATTCGGCACCGCTTGACGAAAGCTATTGAATCTAATAATTTGGTAAACTCTCTGAACCCAATATTCAAATTATGACATCCCAAATATTTAAAGCGGGTACAGTATTTATCGATAGAGCGAACATCAGCTGGTGGTACAAACACAGGAACTCGAGTTAAACTGTTTAGTTGAAAATCAGGATGTAAATCATAAACATGTGTTCCTTGAAGAACACCAAGGATTTTCTGTATCAATAACAATTCAGCTCCAAATATGAACTTTCTACACGAGTCAACATTGCCATTTTCGATTCATAAAAAGTGGTTTCTATGTAAAGTGGATAACATTACAGTATACATCCAAGAGCATATTAATACAAATGCCAACATTTTACAGAAATCGTGACTTGTACGTGCCTGTACAACCATTCATAAAATTCTAAACAGTTTATCGCCAGAAATTGAAAATACTTCGGCGCCAGCTCGCTCTGATTTACAATTTCGCCATCATACGAATTACCGATTTGCCGCATACTTTCGTCCAAACGGAACACAACTAGAAATGAAACAATATTCGAATATTTAATTTCTTTGTAATAAATTATTAAAAGTCACTTCTGTGCTGGAACATCTCATTTGCTGTAATTTTCACTTCCCTTTTTAATATGCATATAATCTTTTTATAATATGCATATTTGTGACTTGTATAATTTAAAAATTAAGCATACAGGTTGATAATTGAGATGTATCACCACTTTCTATAATCCATTCGACGACAGTCTTCAGTATATACATTAATTTGAGCACTGAATGCTAATGAATCCTGTGTTGCATTGTTATTAAACATTAATTGCGTATCACTCACAGTTTTATCAGATTTAAATATAAAGAAATGTTTTAATTTTACTAATAACAGCAATACGGTTGTTGCAACCAAAGTCAAAGTGATATTTGAAATTGAGAGGAAATTTTAGTTGTACACTGCACAAATTTTATAATCGATTTTAATTTTTTGAAGACTACTAGCGCTATCTATTATCTACCTCTAAACTATTTTTACCACTCTTATTTTTATGTAGAAGGTCAAATACTCGAGTCGAAAGAATTTCATACAAAAGTGGAATTATGTTGCTTCTGTATATATTCTGTGATTTTACTGTTGAAGTAACGCGCTGCCTGTGTTTTGTTAACATTCACAAGATTCCAAAATTTTCACATACTTTTATTTGTTTGTAAAGAAATCTATTATGTTACGAGTACATGCACGATTTCAGATTAAACAAAAATTAAATTAAAACAGAAAAAAAATTAAGCAAAATGTACCCAAAAAATAGAAATCAAATTTTGATTTAACATTTAAAAATTTTAAAAACAATTCTTCAGGATTTTTTTGAAGTTATCCTTTGATAAATTAAAGTCTTAATGGGGTTGTTTTATAGTTTGTAGCATGGCTTTCTAGTGCTAAAAACGCGCGGTTTTGAAAAGTTCTGCATGGTTCATGCATTGATATGTTTTCCAAAATGTAAGCTGAATCATTGTGACCAAGTTAAACGTTACTAGTAAAAGCCGTGCCCAAGAGAAAAAATAGTTTTAATTCCATACTACAAAATATCTAAGACACCAAAATATCAATTTTGAACAAAAATAATTTTCTTTCGCTTTCTGTTTCAAGTTTTTGTTTTATCTTTATAAGTTGTTTGTTTTGTGTATCCAGTTTCATGTGAAAGGATTCCGTTTTGTTTTTATTTTAAAATTTTTAATTATTGGTCGGCGATTGAACGTCGTAAAGGAAAGACGTGATTTTTGTCTCTCCTTTAAATAAATAAATAAATAGTTTAAATATGTGTTAATAATTGATTAATTATAATATTAATCATAATATTATTTATTAATATATGTCTAATGAAATAAATAAATAATAATATTAATAATAATTTGTGTGTAAAGAAGTAATAAGTAAAGTGAAAAGTTATACGTATTGTGTTAATATATTAATTTGTGTGCGGTGCGCTTGCAATGGTGTATGGATATGTATGTATATAACAATTTCGTTTATATGTTTTTCGACACCGTTGTTTGAATGCATCGTACGCATTGTATGTTAATATTCAATTTGTAGGACTTTTTTGATTACAAAGGATGCTTAAGATAAGTGTTATTTTTATTACTTTATTTTACATTATACATTATATTTTATTACATAATAATCAATGAGTTATTTGTGTTGTTGTGGTATGAAACAGTTTGTGACGACAGTTGCTAGCATTCATTCTATGTAATCTGTTTCTATGAAAAATACTGTCGTGGTCTCTAATTTTTATAATTTTGTTTTTTCTCTCGCATACGTATTGTTTATAGTTTTTTATGTACACAGTGATTTTGTTGAATTTCGTTATATGAGTAGATGGTATTTTCTTGGAAAAGTTGAACAAATCACGACCAAAAAGCTAATTTAAAATTTGGATATCAAGTCTTTATTGCATGTTGTACTGAAATCCTTATTTCTTTTATTTTTTTTTATTTAAGGATATACATATAAGTGAAAATATGGTATATGGGATGCGCAAAATATAAACAAAATGATCGTATAATATTCTCTGCTCTCTCACGGTTGTATTTATATTTTTGTAGTGGATTACACTAACACTTCGTATTACGTTGTCTAAATGGGCGAATTTCTTTGGATTTGCACTAAATGTTCTTGAATGTGGATGATTCAATTTGTGAATTGGGAAAGTCGATTAGACTTTAATTGTTCATAATTTGTTGATTTGTTATATGTATAATAATTTAGACTTTTGTTAACTTTGTGAGATTTTTTGCCGTCGTTGTGGAGAGGCGGCTGACGTTGACGTCTCCTTGTCGACCTGGGTTGGCGTCATCGGCAAGGGGTGGATGTTGTGGCAAGTCGAGATCGCGCAAAATGAATATTGTACATATAAAGGAATGTATATTTTTGGCGATTGGGAGGGGGTTCTACTTTTTCTCTGTGGTGCAAAAACTTGATTAGATTTTGACGAGTGGTGTATGTGTGTGATTGGTTTACACAGGATGTGCGGCGAGGATGTGCTGCAGCTGTATTGCAGTGAATCTTTTTTGATATTTGGAGTGATTTGAATGGGTTTCGTTCATGGTGAGTAATGGCTCGGTGTCTGCGGTTTGTGGTGGTTGTTCGTTGAACGTTGTGTTTCTCAACTTGCGGAGAGTTGTGTTCATGTGTGTTCTGTCGTTACCTGTATTTATAAGGTATTTTTGACTGTTTTGAGTTGTTTTGTTTAGGACTTGAGGTAGTTCTCATTTGTTAGTGTATGAGAGCGGATTTGCAGTTTTGTATTGAATCATTGCCTGAATGTTGGATTTGTATGTCCAAATTGGTTTCTTTGCTGAATGCTTCGGGTGTTTTTGTTGGAGTTTGCCGTCGATTTGGCGGGGGCTGAATCATTTTGGGAGTTTTGGTATGATCGGTCGTACGCTGAAGTTTTTGGGCTGTAGGGTTGCCATGGTTCGTTTGTGATCTGTCATGGATTCGTCACGGCTTTGTGAAGCGTGGTTTTTGTTGAATGGTGGTGTTGGCAGGAGGTCGCTTTAATGGAGTGGATGGTAGTGGTTTCATGGTGGGAAGATTCATGCCGTCTGTTGGGATCGTTTCGAGGTAATTTTAGCTCCTGGATGGACATTGCATAATTCTCTTGGTACATTTTACTACGATTGTTTGTAGAGGTGGTTTCTTCCACGCTTTGATATTGGAGATTTTCGGAGAGAGCTATTTTGGTGATGTTCCTTCATCCTATTATTCAGCGTTTGTGTAATAAATTGTTAAATTTTCATTTTGGTTTGATTAGCGATAGAATTTTCCGTTTCCGTATTTCTTCTGTGCATTGAGAATATAGTGTAGGTAATTTATGATTAGCTGTTTTCTATATTGTATTTCCTTCATAATCCATCATTTTTGCAAGATTAATTGCAACTATGTTGGAGCTGGTAACGAATCCTATTATTTACCGCAAAATTGCCTTTTTGTGACACTCAATGGGTTACTAGTATTTTCTCACAGCTTATTAGCGATATTTTTGCTTTATAAAAAGAAATATTATTTGCATTGGATTTGGGATTTTAACAATCTTAACATAAAGAATTGTTTATCGGCAACTTCGTTATATCTATGTAACTGAAAAGCTAGAAATATTTGATATTATTAATATAATTATTCAAAAGAAAGAGAAGATTTGTATACTTCAATACACCAACGACTGGATGTTTGTCATAAAATGCAACGTTGCCAATCTTGACTGTTTTAGTACAAGAATTATAATTATTAATTCCCAATTTCAAATCAACCCTAAATATTAATCTACATGTACAGTGCCGAGCTATTATATTAAAATTATTCGGTTCTCAGGAAATCTCATTCAAATATATTTAATATACGAGTACATATTATCCCTCTTTTAAGCTACTGGTTCGATTTATATTTAATTATAAAAATTATCAAATAAACTTATTTATCATTCATTTTAGAATAATTTTTTCAAATTTTATCTAGTTGCCTTTACTTAAATATTACCTTCCAGCAGGAAAGCCATTGACGACACACTAATTACTTATTTACGTTTGTTACCAGTCTGAGATGAATCGTTTATGACAAGTCTAATACGAGGTGACAATTCATAAACGAGTCGCATGTGTCATGTCTAAGATTAATTGTATGTGATATATCCCCAGCAAACGTAGAAGAAGTTCCAGAATTAGTGCAAATGTAGTGATAACAGTATTTGTTTCCTTGTGAAAAAGGATGGGCGTCGGGAAAAATTCATCAGTTTTATAAAAAAATTTTAGTAAACATACGAAATTTTTGCGAATTCTAAATTATTTAGGACGGTTAAATACTAATGAATTTTAGAGTTATTTTGAATATAGTTCAAATAACTTTGGTTTCAGGAAATTCTACTGTAAGTTGCGGAGTTGTAGAATGATTAAATTAATAAATGTTTCAATTATTTAGGAAGCCGGAAAATATGAATTTAGAATTAAATTTCAGGAAATTTACAGATGCTTGTGAATTAATGCTTCATTGTAATTGGTGATTGTGTAGTTTAGAATTGTGTTGTCATTTTATTACTAACGACTTTACATAGGTGTCTGTAACGGGTCGAGTCAACCAATTTTGGTTAGTAAGCCGAAAAGTATTAATAGAATTAAATTTCAGGAAAATTCCAGATGCATGTAAAATAATAATATTTTTTCTTAGGTTGCCGTTTTAAAGAAGCAATTGTTGAAGACCAATACCATCGTTATCCATTAACTTATTAAGCCTTTATCCTTCATCTAGTAGATTAGAATTGTGTTGTCTTTGTGTTACTAACTATCGGCTATACCTAGGTGTCTGTAACCGGGCCGATTCTGTCCCACTTAACTAACCTATCCAATCCTTCGGTTTTGTTATGTGTAAAAAAGGGTGTACGGTGGACCCGGCGTCATCCGGGAACTCAAGCCTAAGAACTTGGTCGTACATTCAAAATCAATCAATCAATCAATCAATTTTAAAATTTTTAATTATTGAAATAAATTTAAGTGTAAAATTAGTGATCGTAACCAGAAAAGATGGATTAGAAAGGTAATGAAAATCTATTAGTCTCCTACGAAGACTAATTTGTTGACAAAATGTTTTTGTTTTATGTTTTTAAGATGCTCAATACTCAAAGAACTATTTTATTAAATTTTAATAAAAAATATTTAATGTAAATTATTTAAATAAAAAATATTTTTTTAAAATCAAACGACAACAAAAATTTCAAAAGAAAATTATTATTAATTCCTTGTGAAAAGTACTAAGGATAACGGCTTCATTTGTACGTAGAAAAGTGTTAGAAATGAGCATAGACAAGTATATGTAGAAAATCGAGCTTCCAACAAAATTCCTTCTTTTTTCCAATTATATTTTATCTCTTTTTGGTCCAGTTTCACACCGAGATCGACATTATTGTGTTTCATTTGGCGAGTACTATGGATTTCTGTACACTTTCAATAAAAAGAAGGTGATTTTTGCACGTGAATGTAAAGGGGATTTCGTTGGCAATGCATGCCATTTCGTTGGGACGATAACAATATTTTATGCTACACTAAAATATGGTGTTGAATAAAATAAGGATTGCTTCTTTGGTTTAATTAGAACATTCGAAACCATATGTTATTCATATGGTTAAAAAAATTAAACTCTTTTTTAATACCAAAATGTCCCTTGTCACCAATCATACGCCATAATTAGCTTTAAATTTCATATAAATACAAAGAATAGCACTTTACTTATCTTAAAATACAAAACATGATGATTAATTATTCTAGAAATAACTTTAATAATTTACTTTACAAAAACACATTTGATTCAATCGCTAGTACTTTTGTCCTCTCGGTCACAGTTACCACATCAATTAAATAAAAAACTGCGTTCATCTATTACATGGCAAAAATTATTTTGGAGGGATTTCTGTGAAAACCTGTTTATTAAAATAAGTCTCTTTTCGAGAATTTGAGTATGTTGGTGTCCACAAATAAATCGGTGTTTGGAAAGAGAATTAAGTTATTAATTTATAAAGCAAAACGAGAAACATATTTTTTTGAGTGGCTGGGGGATAATCACACGGTATTCACGCCATCATTTGCTCAAACAAGTTCATTCACCTATTTACACATTTACAATATATCTTCAGTATTGCAAGCTTTATATCTGAGCTCCAACAGAGGTGTTACTTTTATTTATTAAATCTCGAATCGTAATCAGACGAGAAAATTCCTTTTTTACTTCTTCAGCTGGTGATATTTAATTTTTATTCCATTTCTACTTCTGCATCTGGTGATATTTAAAACTCTAACATATCTTGGTATCCTTGATTTTTTTTTTATTAAATTTACTGTTTGCTAGAGACTTATTTTAATAAAATACATAATAGGAAAATTTATCTCATATGCATTTGTTTGAAGATATTTTTATTTACTATTTAGATCTATTTTGTATATTTATTCAAGAACGGCGGCGTACTCACGTACACAAACTGAGTACTCATGTAAAGGCTGTTTTTTAGAGGTTCACATATTTAAGTTGGCAACACTAGTTTGTTTAACAACCGATTTGACAGCTGACATTTGGTTTGTCATTAGTTTGATTTGCCATTTCACAATGAATGGACTCACGCCAGAATAACGCTTGCAAAGTCTTGAATTTTTTTAAAATCAAAATAATGGTTCTGTTGGCCAAACTCATCGTGCATTACGTCCATTTTACGGTCGCTCTAATCGTTCATCAGGGCGGGTAATTCAGTTAATTATGGATCGTTTTCGCACCACGTATACTCTAAATGATAAACGCATCCAGTAACACGTCAAACAATGCGTATTGAACAAGCGATAGACGCTGTACTGCGTAGCACTGAGGCAGACCCAAATAAATCTATTCGACGACATTTCAGCAACTGGTGATGTGTCGTCCATCCACTTTATGGAAAATTTTATGTAAGGATCTTGATTTACGTACTTACAAAATTCAACTTGTGCAGAAATTAAAGCCATCCGACCATCGCACACGCCGCCAATTCGGCCAATGGACTAAAATTCAAATTAAACTTGATGTTGATTTCCCAAACAAAATTTTGTTCAGCGATGAAGCTCACTTTTGGAGTGAAGATAATCTACAAGCCTTTGCCAAAACACCTATAAATTCAGAGAAAATCACTGTTTGGTGTGCTTTGTGGGTGGGCGGAATCATTGGTCCATATGTCTTCAAAGACGATGATTGGTGGAATGTTACAGTCAACGGTGAACGGCATAAAGACATGATTTCTAACTTTTTGTACCCCAATTGGTTGATATAAATCTTGCTGATATGTGGTTCCAACAGGACGGTGCCATATGCCACACAGCGTGGGATATAATTAATTTACTCAAATAAACATTTGATGAAAGACTAATTTCACGTAATTGTCCTGTTAATTGGCCATCGGGATTGTATGATCTAACCCCATTCGATTATTTTGTTTGGCGATATGGTAAGTCACCTAGTCTACACCGATAAACCAGAGACGATTGAACACTTGTCACATAACATTCGTCGAGTTATTAGCGAGATACGGCCGCAATTGCTGCGAAGAGTGATCGAAAATTAGACCTCCAGAATACGCCATGAATGCGCCAGCCGCGGCGGCCACATAGCCGAAATCATATTCAAGCAATAATTTCAGCAATAATGGCATACAGTTATCTATCCAATAAAGCAAGTTTCACTGATATTCAAAATGTTTTTCTTTGTTCTATTTTAATTTAAATTTGTGAACCTCTAAACAACACACCCTTTACTTCAACATCTGGTTATTTAGCCGTGTCGGTTGTCATTGCAAGTGACTTTAAAAATATGATATCTTTATGATAAAATAGGTAGTTTCTAGGTCGGCAAGTGACTGGAGGCGAAAGAAATAATAAAAGTGTAATTTCGAGTCATGTTAATTTTAGGGTCACACGAAAAACATAAAATACACAGTTTGTCGTTTGGTTTCAATTTAGTTGCCAAAATATCAAATATGTTTATTAACATATTAGATATTTTTGTAAAGCAGCTGACTACGGTTTTATGATTGTTTCACAATGAGTTACTTGAAAGAACACCACGAGCGGAACCGGGGTGTTTGTTTTAAATTGATCAATGAGATGACGACGTAGAATAGTTCAAAAGGCTCAAGTCAATGATAATATCTTCAAATTCGGTGCATGCTGACATAAAAGCTCGAATTGCGGTCGCAAATCGAGGTGTCTACATCCCATCAAGACTGTGATCTAAATATCTTCGTGTGTAAGCTCACACTGTAAAAAACTCTCGTTCTTTCCTGTATCAGAATCAAGTGAGTATTGGACCCTGACCTCTAATGACTGTAGAGTGTTATCTACATTTGAGAGGAAGGTCATTTGATCTATCTTTAATTCAATTAAAGCAACAAAAACCAGGAGGGCTGGGCCACGTCGCAAGGTCCCCACAAAAACGAATGATAAATAAAGTTGTCCAGCAAGTAGCGTCGATCCGTCGGTGTACGTTAAAAGGAAGACTTCGTCTGCGCTGACGTGACGACGTCTAACAAAATCTTTGGATAGCGAGAGCAGTGGACTGAGAACCGCCGTACAGGCAGTAAGATTTCTTAAGGGATGTGCAATTTGTTAATTTTAATCCGTTTCAATAATATTCAAGTTTAATTGAGTTTGGGCCATTTTATGATGTTTGGGCCAAACATTTTATTCTGTTTTAGTGATTTTGTTTATTGTTTTAAAAAGAACTAGTTTTCGAGGTACGGCTCATTGTTAACTTTATAAAATATCCAGCTTTATTCATTTAATTTTTTATTTATCAAATCCACTGGTAGAAGATACCAATGTTAAGATTTAAATACTTTTGGCAATATGAAATAACTATAAATAATTTATTGATCTGAAAATTTCCCAAATTTCAAAATATGCACCAAAAACCAATCGTTAGGAGATCAAAACCAATATTTACTCCGGCATTGTAACCGAAATAAAATAATTTGCAAACCATAACTAAAGTTTAATTAAATACTCATATGTGTCACAACACTCAAGGCAATAGCCATGTTTTATCTAAACCCAAAAATCAATGTCTTATTATTCTTTTGTTGATGTTTTTTTAACATATAATATAATTAATGAATATAATAATCCACCCACATGTTCTTGTCTTGCCGCATATACAGATTCAAAAAATTGTATTACAACAAAATATGGTATGATCTTCATCAGCCAATTTTTTTAGTTAATTTATCATTGCAGCTTCTTGAAAAAGAAAAATAACATTCCGAAAAAATATCCGAAGATGATTATATCGTTGAATCGTTCGTACGTCCATCAATCAACAATATTATAAAAAGGTTTACTCTGGTTATACTCGTAGTTATACGCATACGATTTTATTGAAAGTTTTACCGACCACACCTCTTGGACCGCAAAATAATAAATTTCAGTTTTTTTTTGCCTTAATAAATAATAAAGCTTATGTAGACATTTTTGTTAATAAATATTATTAATATATTAATAACAAAAATATTTAAGTTTACCAACATCCAAAATACATAATGAAAATTCCATTTTTATGACTGAATTATTTAATAAAGAAAACGAAATGTTCTTTAGTATTTTGTTTTAACATAGTCACCGAAGAGGTAGTTTAAAATTCTTAATAAATTTTGATTCCACTGTGCATACTTGAGATTATAAGTCATATACTATAAACGCGTTAAAGTTAAATTGTTGTCTGGTTTTGTATAATAAAAAAAATTATTTTTTATACTCGTATAAATGTGTTTGCATTATGTTCACAATGTATCATCATATAAATAGTAAATTACATGTAAACGGGATGTCATTTCGTCGTTTATTTTGTGTGGTGTAATGTTACACCCCACTCACACACGGAATATTACTATGCATCGTTTTGTGTTATTGTGATCTTATTCCTATTATAATAGCCATAAATCCTAGTTTTAAAAAAAGTCAAAAAAATATAAGTTTTATACAAACTTGTAAGTATAATAAAATAATAATTGTTTCTAATGTGTGACTTCAGTAAGTCAACAAAATTTAATATCATTCCGCAAATAAATATTGTATATATGTATACTGGAATATCGTGTTATCATGCTGTATAAGGTAGCGGAAATTTACCCGCGGAAAATAAAACCATATAAATTTTTTTCAAGTAACCAACACTTTCGGTTGTTTTTCTAATAGCTATAAGGAGAATACTTGGAAAATGTGGGCAAAATTTATGGATTACAGTTTTCATTATAAGAGTTTGATTTTCTGTGGCCAAATAAGTTCTTCTCAGTTTCAGGTCAATACTTTATAATCGATTACTTTTCCCTAAACTTTCCATGTAGTCTCTACGCTATTACAAAAACAACCGAAACTATTACTAGTGGTCGTTTTTGATATATTAGCTAGAAAATGAACAGATTTTCAGAAACAGAACAAATTTTCAATATAGTCTCAGAATGACGATATTGGCCAGAAACTGAGAAGAACTTAAACGGCCGCAGAAAATCAAACAATTATAGTGAAAATTCTAACCAATGAATTCTCACCAAATTTTGCATGTAGTCCCAGTATACCAGTAACAACCGAAAGTATTGGTTACTTGTGGGTTTTTTGAGATATTGATCGAAATCGTAAATGGCCGTAGAAAATCATAAAATTACAGTGAAAAGTATAATCAATAAATTTTGTTCGAATTATCCCTGTATGCGATGCAAATTTTACAATTATTAATTAAATAGCCGAGTTCTCTTCAAATCAAATCGCGTAGAATGTACAGATACCACATTTTCATCTAAAATTTATATTTCTATCAAAATCTATCTAGAAACCAAATTTCATAAGGATTGGTTATGAAATGGCCAAGTTTAGTCCAGCATGAACTGATTCTAAAACTTTGTCCAAAACTCACTTTAAAATTCGTAAACAATTCTACTATCCAAACTTCATTGTAATTCGTTAATAAATGGCGGAAAGGCGGAATGTTGTTGTTAATTTCAAGATTTCATATAACGAGGTCCTTTATTTCGGCGATCAATCAATTTATCATTTTAAAGATCACTTTTAATATTTTATTCCGCTGGGATATTTTATTTAGTGAAAAAACTAGATACAAAATGAATAAAAAAAATTCCGCTGGTAATTAAATAGCAAATAAATTTTCTTTGTGATAGTGCTGTCACTTGCTTTTCCACTGGCAAAATTCCGCTTTCGTATACAGCATGTTAAAACCTCTGAAAATTACACCTAGGTGACCGAGAATGAACTGTTTTTAATAATTTTAAAAAAAATTTGAAGCGTTAAACATATTCTTTTAATTTTAGTATTGAGGTATATAATGTTTTTACGTCTCATCGCTAAGATTCCGGTAGCGCTTAATATCTATTTTTAATCTCTGCCTTGTCATCACAATCAGTTAGTTAAATTAACACATTTTAATTATCGATAATATCACTATAATCTTCACGCATAACCATTCTTATATACTTTTATGGAAGTGGAATTTGTTTTCGATAATCTAAATACTTTCTATAAATAGTTTTCCCTTTGATTAAGATAGAAAATTTAGTTAACTATTCAATCATATGCAGGGTGTCCCTAAAGTAGCTGACACGAATGGTACCGTTGGGTTCTTTGATCAAAACGAAAGTGAGGTTACTTCTATCACGTCACACGTTCAGAGAAGCCGTCTAACACGGCACCTTGAATTAAAGAAACCAATATCTTGACAAATAACTATTTTTGTTTTCGAGTACTAATTTCATTAAAAAGCTGATAAGATTGTCCTTTAAATAAGGTATAATAATTGTGACTATTTAGTTAAAAAGTATTTGAAATTTAAATAAATCTTTTAGAATTCTATATTTTTTAAGAATTTTTTTTGTTTATGTACCATTTAACTCTTAACAATTACTTTACGTCAGTAAATATTTGTTGATAGAAACATAGTTCGGACTCTTAGCTTTCAGAAAAGCTAACTGTTTGTCATATTTGTTATATTATGTTATGTAAAAAATTAAAGGTTGACAATAAAAATTTTGTATTTTCCTTACTAGACACAGGTATGTTGGTAATTCCAGTTAATATTTGTATACTTGAATCTATCAAAATTAAATTGATTTTGATGTTTGTATGTTAATATGCATTACATAACTAACCTAGTTTGAATTGCGTTCATTAAATAACCCGATAAAATAAAAAACACGATTGAATAGAATGTAAATTTATTAAAAACTTTCTGATATTTTGAGATTTCGACGAGCTGCCGCTGATATATAGCACATTTTCGTTTGGTTTTGCAGGAATATCGCGAATAAAATAAATGGGGGGATGAATATATTGTACATCCGATTTCCTTTTACCACAAATACAATGAATAGATCTCGAATACAATTCACTTGATTTATAAAGTGAAAAAATAAACTAACCGGACATTTGGTAAAACGGTCTTGTGTAATCAAAAATATTATCCCCGCTTAAATTTAAGAAAACCAACTAGGTCAACCCTTGTTAGCTAAAAATTTAATCTTTAAATTTATTCAAATAATTAATTTCTTTGTCGTTTTTGTAAATGCTAAACTTTTCAACATCATTGAAAAAATTGAAAATGTCTCACTAAAGCGGCCACTTCCGGTACACAGATTTCCACCAAATTGTTCAAGGACCTCCAATAAATGCTGGAAAAAGTTGAAGTATGAAGTTTAATTCCAAATAGTTGCCTATACTGTAGAGAAGCCAAGTTTGGTTAAAATTTTATTTTATCAAAACTCGTCATTTCTGGTAAAATTTAAAAAATTATCTGAATACTTAATTATCTGAATAATTCATAATCTTTTCATTTTTAATCGTTTTTTAGTAAATTCTATATACTTAATTCTATATACAATACAAAAAAATTGCAAAAATCGAAAAGCTTCAATGAAAGCTAAAACCATCTTGGTTTATGGGAAAAGTATTAAATTTCATTGCGATCAATCAATCCGTATGGGTTTACAAAAATAGTTTTTTTTTGTCAGGAATCGCTATGCTCTTTTAAATTTTAGAAAAGTGATCTGAACTGGTATAGTTTGAAAATTAATTTAGATTCTTTCAGTTCATATTCGTTTTTCTAGCAAATAATTTATTTTTCAAAATATTTGCAAAAACGCTTAAATATGAAGTTTCACCCCGATTAGTCAATCCGTCTGGAATGTAGTGCGCCACCTGCTATTTAGTCTGCACGGAACCATGTACTATTAATTTAAATATACTAAAAGAGAGTCTTATATACTAAATACTAAAATAATAATATACTAAATATACTAAATACTAATATACTAAAAGTTAGAGAGTCTCAAAACGGATATACATATTGTAATAGTTTCGGAAACATTTGTTCAAGGTTCAAATACATTTTTTTATAATATTAGAGATTACGTAAGTATTTCTTCTTGTAGGGATGATAGAACGGGTGGTGGTATTGCTATGTTCATTAGGAATGATATTCCATTCACCATGATAATTATTGATGACGGTTCTTTAACATTCCAATTCATATGCATTCAACTTTTGCAGTTTAATCTAACGAAGGTATGTGGAATATATAGGTCTCCTAATTCTGACCCAGCATCGTTTCTAGATTTTTTAGAACAACTTCTCAGAAACTATAAATCTACACACGATTTTATTTTAGTTGGTGACATGAACATACCTGTTAATAAAAACTCTAACTTAATCTCAGACTATAACGCAACCTTGATCTCTCATGGTATGATTGTAAGAAATACTTTCTTTACCAGACCACTGTGCCGTAATATTTTAGACCACTCTGTTAGCAGTTTTCATAATATTGAGCAAGTTCGGAATTTCATCATTGAAGCCGACATAAGTGATCATAGTTTTGTACTCTCAAAATTTCGCTTCAAACCTAAATATTGTACTCGGACACTAACGAAGAGATACGTAAATTACAAAAAGGTTAATGAGTCCTTTGAATATTTTTTAATGATTACCGTGTTTGACGCCAGAAATCTTGAGTCTACTTTAGAACGGATTTTTGATATGTATAATAAACTTGTTGTACAGTTTTCTGTATTGAAGGAAAAACATGTTAAAATTAAAAATGCAAGTGTTTGTCCTTGGATGACTCTTGATCTCTGGGATTTAATTAAACTTAAAAACCGGATGTTGAAGCGTTTTAAAAGGAACAGTACTAATTTAGAACTAAAACATAAATTAGATTTGCAACGATCAAAAACGGAAAATATTTTGCAAAGAAGCATTATTTTGACAATTAATTTAATAATTTGAGCCAAAAAGAAATCTGGAAACAGTTAAATCAGTTCATGATAAATAACTCTAATAATAGGATCCACTCCGTTATTTGTAATGATGTTGAGTATCATGATCCTACTGCTATTGTTAATATATTTAATCGCAGTTTTGTTAATTCTGTTCTGATTCTTCTGTATCAGCAAGTAGTTCTAGTCCAGACTCAGATGATTTAAATAAATTTCATACTATGGTGTGTAGTATTAATTCGTGTTTCTTTTCGTCCACTTCCTGCAGCGAAATATCGAATTTAATTTCAAATCTCAGTAATACATAGGGTGGGTCGGCGATTGAACGTCGTAAAGGAAAGACGTGATTTTTGTCTCTCCTTTAAATAAATAAATAAATAGTTTAAATATGTGTTAATAATTGATTAATTATAATATTAATCATAATATTATTTATTAATATATGTCTAATGAAATAAATAAATAATAATATTAATAATAATTTGTGTGTAAAGAAGTAATAAGTAAAGTGAAAAGTTATACGTATTGTGTTAATATATTAATTTGTGTGCGGTGCGCTTGCAATGGTGTATGGATATGTATGTATATAACAATTTCGTTTATATGTTTTTCGACACCGTTGTTTGAATGCATCGTACGCATTGTATGTTAATATTCAATTTGTAGGACTTTTTTGATTACAAAGGATGCTTAAGATAAGTGTTATTTTTATTACTTTATTTTACATTATACATTATATTTTATTACATAATAATCAATGAGTTATTTGTGTTGTTGTGGTATGAAACAGTTTGTGACGACAGTTGCTAGCATTCATTCTATGTAATCTGTTTCTATGAAAAATACTGTCGTGGTCTCTAATTTTTATAATTTTGTTTTTTCTCTCGCATACGTATTGTTTATAGTTTTTTATGTACACAGTGATTTTGTTGAATTTCGTTATATGAGTAGATGGTATTTTCTTGGAAAAGTTGAACAAATCACGACCAAAAAGCTAATTTAAAATTTGGATATCAAGTCTTTATTGCATGTTGTACTGAAATCCTTATTTCTTTTATTTTTTTTTATTTAAGGATATACATATAAGTGAAAATATGGTATATGGGATGCGCAAAATATAAACAAAATGATCGTATAATATTCTCTGCTCTCTCACGGTTGTATTTATATTTTTGTAGTGGATTACACTAACACTTCGTATTACGTTGTCTAAATGGGCGAATTTCTTTGGATTTGCACTAAATGTTCTTGAATGTGGATGATTCAATTTGTGAATTGGGAAAGTCGATTAGACTTTAATTGTTCATAATTTGTTGATTTGTTATATGTATAATAATTTAGACTTTTGTTAACTTTGTGAGATTTTTTGCCGTCGTTGTGGAGAGGCGGCTGACGTTGACGTCTCCTTGTCGACCTGGGTTGGCGTCATCGGCAAGGGGTGGATGTTGTGGCAAGTCGAGATCGCGCAAAATGAATATTGTACATATAAAGGAATGTATATTTTTGGCGATTGGGAGGGGGTTCTACTTTTTCTCTGTGGTGCAAAAACTTGATTAGATTTTGACGAGTGGTGTATGTGTGTGATTGGTTTACACAGGATGTGCGGCGAGGATGTGCTGCAGCTGTATTGCAGTGAATCTTTTTTGATATTTGGAGTGATTTGAATGGGTTTCGTTCATGGTGAGTAATGGCTCGGTGTCTGCGGTTTGTGGTGGTTGTTCGTTGAACGTTGTGTTTCTCAACTTGCGGAGAGTTGTGTTCATGTGTGTTCTGTCGTTACCTGTATTTATAAGGTATTTTTGACTGTTTTGAGTTGTTTTGTTTAGGACTTGAGGTAGTTCTCATTTGTTAGTGTATGAGAGCGGATTTGCAGTTTTGTATTGAATCATTGCCTGAATGTTGGATTTGTATGTCCAAATTGGTTTCTTTGCTGAATGCTTCGGGTGTTTTTGTTGGAGTTTGCCGTCGATTTGGCGGGGGCTGAATCATTTTGGGAGTTTTGGTATGATCGGTCGTACGCTGAAGTTTTTGGGCTGTAGGGTTGCCATGGTTCGTTTGTGATCTGTCATGGATTCGTCACGGCTTTGTGAAGCGTGGTTTTTGTTGAATGGTGGTGTTGGCAGGAGGTCGCTTTAATGGAGTGGATGGTAGTGGTTTCATGGTGGGAAGATTCATGCCGTCTGTTGGGATCGTTTCGAGGTAATTTTAGCTCCTGGATGGACATTGCATAATTCTCTTGGTACATTTTACTACGATTGTTTGTAGAGGTGGTTTCTTCCACGCTTTGATATTGGAGATTTTCGGAGAGAGCTATTTTGGTGATGTTCCTTCATCCTATTATTCAGCGTTTGTGTAATAAATTGTTAAATTTTCATTTTGGTTTGATTAGCGATAGAATTTTCCGTTTCCGTATTTCTTCTGTGCATTGAGAATATAGTGTAGGTAATTTATGATTAGCTGTTTTCTATATTGTATTTCCTTCATAATCCATCTTTTTTGCAAGATTAATTGCAACTATGTTGGAGCTGGTAACGAATCCTATTATTTACCGCAAAATTGCCTTTTTGTGACACTCAATGGGTTACTAGTATTTTCTCACAGCTTATTAGCGATATTTTTGCTTTATAAAAAGAAATATTATTTGCATTGGATTTGGGATTTTAACAATCTTAACATAAAGAATTGTTTATCGGCAACTTCGTTATATCTATGTAACTGAAAAGCTAGAAATATTTGATATTATTAATATAATTATTCAAAAGAAAGAGAAGATTTGTATACTTCAATACACCAACGACTGGATGTTTGTCATAAAATGCAACGTTGCCAATCTTGACTGTTTTAGTACAAGAATTATAATTATTAATTCCCAATTTCAAATCAACCCTAAATATTAATCTACATGTACAGTGCCGAGCTATTATATTAAAATTATTCGGTTCTCAGGAAATCTCATTCAAATATATTTAATATACGAGTACATATTATCCCTCTTTTAAGCTACTGGTTCGATTTATATTTAATTATAAAAATTATCAAATAAACTTATTTATCATTCATTTTAGAATAATTTTTTCAAATTTTATCTAGTTGCCTTTACTTAAATATTACCTTCCAGCAGGAAAGCCATTGACGACACACTAATTACTTATTTACGTTTGTTACCAGTCTGAGATGAATCGTTTATGACAAGTCTAATACGAGGTGACAATTCATAAACGAGTCGCATGTGTCATGTCTAAGATTAATTGTATGTGATATATCCCCAGCAAACGTAGAAGAAGTTCCAGAATTAGTGCAAATGTAGTGATAACAGTATTTGTTTCCTTGTGAAAAAGGATGGGCGTCGGGAAAAATTCATCAGTTTTATAAAAAAATTTTAGTAAACATACGAAATTTTTGCGAATTCTAAATTATTTAGGACGGTTAAATACTAATGAATTTTAGAGTTATTTTGAATATAGTTCAAATAACTTTGGTTTCAGGAAATTCTACTGTAAGTTGCGGAGTTGTAGAATGATTAAATTAATAAATGTTTCAATTATTTAGGAAGCCGGAAAATATGAATTTAGAATTAAATTTCAGGAAATTTACAAATGCTTGTGAATTAATGCTTCATTGTAATTGCTGATTGTGTAGTTTAGAATTGTGTTGTCATTTTATTACTAACGACTTTACATAGGTGTCTGTAACGGGTCGAGTCAACCAATTTTGGTTAGTAAGCCGAAAAGTATTAATAGAATTAAATTTCAGGAAAATTCCAGATGCATGTGAAATAATAATATTTTTTCTTAGGTTGCCGTTTTAAAGAAGCAATTGTTGAAGACCAATACCATCGTTATCCATTAACTTATTAAGCCTTTATCCTTCATCTAGTAGATTAGAATTGTGTTGTCTTTGTGTTACTAACTATCGGCTATACCTAGGTGTCTGTAACCGGGCCGATTCTGTCCCACTTAACTAACCTATCCAATCCTTCGGTTTTGTTATGTGTAAAAAGGGGTGTACGGTGGACCCGGCGTCATCCGGGAACTCAAGCCTAAGAACTTGGTCGTACATTCAAAATCAATCAATCAATCAATCAATCAAATCTCAGTAATACATAGGGTGGTGGTTATGATAACATTCGTAATGTGGTTCTGAAGAATTATTTGCCATTTTTTTCACAATTACTAGCCGATGTATTTAATGTGGTTTTGGAAACCGGTGTTTACCCCGATTGTCTTAAAATTGCTAAAGTGACACCTATCTTTAAGTCTGGAAATTCTAAACTAGTTAATAATTATCGTTCAATTTCAGTTTTAAGTCAATTGAAATTTAAAAAAAATTAAATTAATTTTTGTATATTAATTTGTATATTTAATTAAATCAATGTATAATTAATAATGATTCGTTTAACGTACGTGCGAGTATTTGAATGGAAGTATTAGTTGTAATATTATATTTAGTGCATGTGTAATAATCACGCATGTAACTTTTAATCGTAAATAATAATTGCGCAAAAGTTATTAAGCAGTCACCAAATAATAATTATTTTTTGCATATATACCGCTGGCAACAAAATAAAAGTTCATATGATAAACCGCGCTAAATTTACTATTTATTTTGAATGATAGAAATTTTCGTTATTTTATAAAGTGGGATTAACCCTTCTGTCAATGAAATGTTCTTACACCTTTCCGTCTATGAATAGGTCTGGCTGGACCTTCATATATTTTCTATGAAAAAAAAACCGAAATTTACATGGAAAACAATAAAAACACATTTTTCTCATATTTTTGAAGTATTTATTTTATTTTTTGTAATAATTTCATGTTTTACAATAATTTCAATTTTTATAAAAATTTCATTATTTGTTAACTTTAATTGCCTTTATTTTTTTTATCTAATTTGAGCATTTATGGCACTTTAAATATTGCACGCTATGCTGGAGGCATACTGGATCGGCACAGACAGTACATGTGAAACGAGTTTTTCTCTGAAACTTGTCGTTGGTTCTACAAATCTGACAGGATTTCTTTTGGTTTGACGATCTGCTAGTGTTTGGCTGTAGTTTCTTCTGCTCTAAAGGTGCTCCGAAAAATGCTTCCACTCCATTTTTTACGGAAAACCGACCAATTACTCTCGGATTATTCATTCTTTTCTCTATCTCAGGTGTTACTAATTGGTCTACCAAAAAATGAATAAATTTTCGACGAGCATCATTATTTCTGGTTTTAGTACTATCATTTACACTTTTATAAATGATGAATGATGCTAAAGTGGCCACATCTAAAATGTTGTAAAAAAAAGCCAATGGCCATCGATATGTCTGTCGTTTACAACTGTATTCCCCCAATATTTGGTCCATTTTATCTACCCCTACTTTATTTTTATTATAAAATATTATTGCCTGAGGTTTTCTCGCTTCACCAACGACCTCTGTATCATAACGAACAGATGACAATAACAATACTACTTTTTTTTTTTTGGCACATAGGACACCAAAGAAATGTGATCTGAAAAGCCAAATACACTTGAATGAACTAGTCGGTTACGATCGGCTAACATTTCTTTTGGAATATATCTTTTGTTTTTACGAAGAGTGCCAACAAAAGCCATTCCTGCCGCTCTAAGTTTTTCAACACCTTCCAAAGTCGTGAAAAAATTACCCGCAATAATCGTTCTTCCACTCCTTTGATACTTATTCGTGAGTTCGAGCAACACTCGTTCACCCTGTTGCGTTCTCTTTCCCGTCCTGACTCCTTACCGGTGTACAATATTCCTTTACAGGGATAACCGCTCGATGAATCGCAGGCCCACCATACTTTAATACCATATTTGGCGGGTTTAGATGGTATATACTGTGTGAATTTAGTGTTTCCTCGATAGGGAAATAACTGTTCATCAACAGTTATTGCCTCCGCCGGAATGTATGATGCCTCGAGGTTCTGGTTTAGCATTACCCATATGTCTCGTATTGGTGCCGCTTTATCAGTTTCTTGTCGCTCGGCACGTGTTCTTTGGTCGTCAAATCTTATAAAACGGCTTATTGCCCAAAAAGGTGAGATTGATAGACATTGTTGCTCGAAATACTGGATCATTTTTCGTTGACCACAATTCCTTTGTGTGTTGCATATTTGAATGATTTAATCCAGCGGCCAATAAAATTACAAAATATGCGTATAGTTATGCCGGTTTCTCTAATAATGTTGTGGCTTCTAATGCGTCCAGAAGAGGGTGGATTTTTCTCCCATTTCGTTCCATCTCGTGCAACGAAATATTCTATTGATGATTGCAAATTTTGCTGTTGATAAGCGAGATTATTCCTCGTGAAGCTCATCCACAACCTCTTCATCATCGGAATTGTCAATGTCGCTGAAACCCACGATTACCAGGTCTGATTCATTATCAGAAACTCGTCCATCTGGGACATAATACTCGTCTTCATCGCCACTAAAATCACCAATATCGCTATCAATATCATTACTAATTTCTTGAGCAAGCCTTCTAAGTTCATGCTCTCTTTGTGCTGCAGACATTCTAGATAATATAAATTTTAGTAAACAGTTTACAGGCTAAGCAAAAAATATTCTTACCGTCTCCATCTATAACTACTTATTTCATCAGCCATTTCAAATAATATTGTTATTTAGCAATAAGCAACACTTTACAAAATATAATTATTTCAAGATGTCTACACTATACACTAAAATTTCTCAGTAGTTTCCCTTTACATACGAAATAACGGATTTTAATTACTCACAAAAGAATCAAAAATCTTTTTTTCCTGAGTAAAAATATTATGTTATTCTACACAAACCTATTTATTTTTTTATATAAAAAATCATTTAAAATGAACGAAAAAAATAGGTCTGGCCAGACCTATTCATGTAAAAGCGGTGTAGAAATTGAAAAACCGTTATTTTTCATATTCCCTCGCATATTTATTTATTTTTTTATTTGTAAATTTTAGCAAACATATCAATTGAGGAATTCGTGAAATTTCATATAGGTGGCTGCACTATTTCCGTGAAAATAATAATTTGAATTTCAAAAAGGTCCGGCTAGACCTATTTATTGACAGAAGGGTTAAGATCACAGGCCATATACATACAGGGTGGCTGAGACCAAATGTTACTGACTTCACTCTGCTGTCATTTGTGTAGTTGTCATTTTCGCGCGTCAATTTTTTGACAGATTGAAGTTTGGTTAGTTGTTTACATGTGGTCAACAAATAATTGTTCTAAATTAATATCTTCATAAAAAAATCGTAATGGAATTCAAACGTAATAGTGTAATTGCACTGTATTTGGGTGGAAATTCAAAAACAGCAATAGTTCGTCAGCTCCAGCATTTGAATGTGAATAAAATGTTTGTGTATCGAACCATAACTCGATACAACGAAACTGGTAGCATCGCTAAACGCAACAGAGGCGGTCCAAAAAAGACAGCAACATCAAAAGAAATGATACGAAATGTGAAGAAACGAATCCAACGAAATCCTCGTCAAAGTGCCAATCAATTAGCCGGACGTCTACATGTTTTATGATAGAGCATTCAAACCATATTGAAAAATGAACTACACTTGAAGCCCTACAAGATACAACAATTTCAAGATCTTACGGAGGCACAAAAAAAAAGTTAGGCTTGAAAGAACACGAGCATTGAAGGCCTTGGCCGAACGTGATGAGATTCCAAAAATTGTCTTTTCTGATGAGAAAATTTTCACCATTCAACAGTATGTGAATAAACAAAATGATCGTGTTTGGTAAGAGCACAAGTCCAACGATAATTTGGACACAAGAGTTGCCATGCGCAAGCAATCGCCAGCTTATGTTATGGTTTGGGCTGCAGTGACTGCAGATGGACGCACTCCTCTGGTTTTCATCGAACATGGAGTCAAGGTAAACCGAGAGGTGTACCGCCAAAAGATCCTAAACGATGCTTTGCTACCTTGGGCACGTAACCACTTTGGTACGAACCGTTGGACATTCCAACAGGACTCGGCACCGTCACACAAAGCTCGAGCGACATAGCAATTTTTACAAAATTGCGTTCCGCGGCTGATTTCGTCGAAAGAATGGCCACCATATTCACCAGAATTGAATCCCATGGATTTCCCCATATGATCTATTTTGGAGAGTAAGGTGTCCACTAAAAAATACGAAAGTGTTGATGCATTGAAGTCAGCTCTTGTTCGAGAAAGGAATAAAATTCCGCAAGCTCACGTTCGGTCAGCATGCAATGCTTTCTATGGAAGACTGTATCAAATAATCAGAGCCAAAGGAGGTCATATCGAGCAGTAACATGTTTTTCATAAAATGTAATATGTTTTCAACATATTCCACGAAATTTGAATAAAAAATAATCAAAATTAAAAAAATTACAGCGTTTTCATTTGGTAACACTTGGTCTCAGCCACCCTGTATATATATATTATTCATGAGTTTAAAAGCAAAACTTTATGCTACATAATTTGAGCACCAGAGGATTTCAAATTTAAAATTCGCATTTAATTTTCTCTTTTTGTAAAACAAATATGTAATTTAAATGCAATTTTAATGTGTTTTAAGTTTTAAACCTGAAAATCCAATATTTTAAATGAGATTTGGAGAGCAAACAACCAGCAAGGGACATCATACGCAAATCGAATGTTCCTCCTAACTTTGTTACTAGAGAATTGGTGAGTGGTTAAAATTATGGATACATTTAATACTTCGAAATATATGGCAGAAATGCCGAAAAATCTCATCAAAGACCACGGACATGGTAGCTTCTCAGGACCTAGAAAAACTAGATCTGGAGTCCCTCCTAAAACAATTACATTAATAGAGGAATTCTACAGAAGTATGGACATCAGTCATCAGCTTCCTGGAAGCCACGACTTTGTTAGTGTTCCTGATCTTGATGGAGGCCGCATTAAGAAACAGAAAATGCTAGTCTTATGCAACTTATCCGAGACATACCAACATTTTTTGGAACAAAATCCAAATCAAAATATGGGATTTTCTAATTTTGCGGAGCTTCGCCCAAAAGAATGCATATTAGCTGGAAAACCAGGAACACATAATGTTTGTGTGTGCATAATTCATCAGAATAACAATTTATTATGTCCGGTTATATCAAAAATTTTAAACTTCGATCCTGCCATTATGAATGAAAAACAGTTATTAAAGAACATATCCTGTGAAAATTTGACGTGGGATTGTTGTGAAGGTAAGATTATTATATAATTCGAAAATATTTAAAATTGGTCTAAATGGACGTTACTTTTATCTTTGTTTACAGGTAAATGTGGAAAATATAACAGTCTGGTGTACAAATTAATAGAACAACTGAAATGCTGCAAAATCTGGAGTAATAGATGAAGTGATATACAATAATTAGATTTCCGTTCAAAATGTATACAAACTGATAAAGATCACGTCTTCAGTTGACGAAATTACCGATATTTTATCAAAATCTTCAAAATTCGGCCTAGCAGCACTCCGCAAATATGACTACATAACCAAAGAACAGTCAAGATATCTAAAGTCAGTAAAAAGTAATTTACAAGAAGGAGATTATGTAGTGTTTTTGAATTTTTCGTAATATTTTAAATTTGTCACTCGGAATGAAGTACAAGCAGCACAATATTTTACACCGCAAGCAACATTATTTCCGATCGTAGGCTACTATAAATCAGCAACAGGTTCAATAAGCATACTCTCCTACGCAGTAATTTCAGAAGCAGATACGCATGATACTGTAGCAGTGCACACTTTTCAAACGAAATTTATTAAATTTATACAAGCAAATTGGGCTGAATATCCAAATCCGACGATATTATATTATTTTTCTGATGGAGCTGTATCCCAATTCAAAAATAAGAAAAATTTTGTAAACATCAACTATCACAAGGCGGATTTTGGCGTTGACTGCGAATGGAATTTTTTTGCTCCTAGCCATGGAAAGGGACCATCAGATGGTATAGGAGGCGTCATTAAGAGAACCGCTAGATTAGCATCATTGAGAACTGTTGGCGACAGTCTTTTCAATAACCCACAAAAAAAATTTAAATGGTGTAAATTTAGAAGTAACATCAAGTCCGTGCACTTTGACTATGTATCTAAATTAGAATACACATCAACTAAAGAGTTACTAAACAAGTGATTTCGTAATATTAGCACAGTTAAAAATACTAGACAAATTTTTCAGTTAACGCCAAATGCCGGTTTAAACTTTATTAATACTAAAATGTTTTCCAATTCAATAGTTGTAAATAAAAGTTGTTTATGAGGAAAAATTCTTTCTGTAATATTTAAATGTATTTCTAATTTGTGCTTATTGACTCATTTCAAGTATCGTACTATTGTGTATTAAAATCATAAAATTAGTGCAGGACCGAGAAATTCTCCTTTCTTCTAACTGTAAACAAACTTGTAATGTACAATAAAACTGAACAAAAAAATAACGTTTTAATGTTTAAAATCCTCTGATGCTCAAATTATGTAATATAAAGTTTTGCTTTGAGACTCATTTGTTGCTCTACTTAATTTTGATCAAAGTTATTCCTAGGAATAGCATATATGTCGCTCTTTTCCCTACATTTGATTCACATTCACAACGAAAAAAATTAAAATTTTGTAATTTTTCAACTTTCAACTTTCTAAGTCATGTAGCAGACAAACTAGATGCAGTGCCAATATGATTTATACCTTGTTTAAAAGGCTGAACCTCTACCTTTCAAACCCTGTATAAATAGTATTAAGGTTTTGGTAGCTGCGCCCTCTAGCGGTAAAAAGCCGTGCGCACATATATCTTGCCATAACTTCGAAAACAACGGTACTTTGAATTGTTTTTTTATTTATTTCTTAACCATAAATATTCACCTTTCTAACGTAGTAAAAACGAAAACAATATCTTTTACAGAACGGAAAATACAACATTTTATGTAACTATAAACACAATATTAAAAATGCGAAAGCTGTTCAAACTGACATATCGAATAACGGGAATTTCGAATGTCAAAATGAAAAATTAAAATACACGTGTCTTCTTTTTTTTATCAGAGCAACAATAAAAAAGAACAAAAATTTAATTTTAAGAAGGTCATTTTGGGCGGTTCCCTGAAATATAATGGAATGACCCATATATAATATATATATATATATATATATATATATATATATATATATATATATATATATATATATATATATATATATATATATATTTATATATATATATTTATATATATATATATATATAAATACATATATATATATATAAATGGGGTTATATATATATATATATATATATATATATATATATATATATATATATATATATATATATATATATATTTATACATATATATAGATATAGATATATATAAATGGGGTTACATATATATATATATATATGTAACCCCATTTATATATATATATATATATATATATATATATATATATATATATATATATATATATATATATATATATATATATATATATATAATACTGTCCAAAATAGTAAGACTTTGTTAAATTAAATTATAATTATAAAGAAAACTGTCAACATCGCCTTGATTTGTTACTTGCTTTGACGTGATTTTTTCGGCTTCGGCTCACCTTTGGCACGATATTCGGCCGATTGATCGTCTGTTTCCTGGTCGTAAGCATAGATCCAAGACTCATCGCCAGTTATAATACGTTTCATGACATCCTGGTAGTCGGAAAGCATTGTTTCACAGACGTCAACCAAGGCCTTTTGCAACATTCTGAACGTTTCGGCACCACAAAATTCATTCCCCACACAAAATTTGATGGAACTTCTTTGTTGAATAATTTCACTCATTGTAAAAATCGCCGAATGCACTTTTTGCACTTCAGAAAGACAAGCGTATACTAAACACTAATGATTATTTTGATGTAACATTTGGCACAGATGTCACTGACAGTCATACCAACATAGAAAAAAAAATATTTCGACGAATGGTTTTCCGCGCGAAATTTAAATTAAAAAGTCTTACTACTTTTTGCCCACAGTAGTATATATATGGCAATAACTGTTTCGTTTTAAAAGAAGTACGGACCGGTGATTCCGCCAGACCAATAGCCGCACCAAACTGTGACTTTTTCGGGGTGCATTTGGTGCTGGTGTATCTCGTGTGGATTTGTGTCATCCCTACACTCAAATCAGTACCAAGTTAAATAAACCAACACGCTGTATTTTTATAAAAGTTCGTTTTGGCATACCTTTTTAATTATAAATAGCAAGAAAAAGTGCCCAACTTGATATATAATTTAAGTTTGAAGCTCTACAACTGACTCCTGGGTGCGAATTTGGTACAATCATCAGATATGTAATTTTTATTACAATTACAAACTCCCTAGGAGAATGCAAAAAGGCAAAATACTTTGAGCTATATACAGAAATTACTAGGTTAGACAGAAATGTTGAAATGTTAATTTGACATTATTGCTGATATTCACCGTATCATCGGTGTATGGATAACACTTGCGTGAACATACAAATTTTCACATAAAATGTTTATCTTCAATTCTATAATAAGCATATTAATAATTCGACTTGTGATATTTTAAATTGTATAGCCCACTAAATGACCGCCCGCTGTTTTATAACTGTATATTATTATGTTTAACCTAATCTAGGTCGCCGCAACCAATATATTTACACACAAAATATACCTACACGATTCACATAACCACAAGAAGATATGATATATACATGTGCATCCCATAACTTGATGTATTTCTCACAAACCAAAATTATTTAATTTCTGTTGAAATCTAACGAAACTTTGAAATCCTGTAACAAAACAATATTTATTATAGATATCTCTATATAATTAACGACTACATTTTTTGCTCTACTTTTTATTTATTTTTCTTAGAATGACATTGCTGTTTCATGAGATGAAATCTTTAGAATTCCGTTTTTTATGATGTTATTTGAAGTCATTAGAGATAAAATTATAAGTTTAAAAATTATTCTTTAAACATGATAATTGATTTTTTATTTCTTTTGTACAAATTTTATTTGTTATTATGATTGTTAGGGGGAGTTAATCATTTTATCGAAAATGTAAAGCCAAATATCAACTCGGCTCGCCGGTTCACCAATACGACTACCTCAATTAAAATGTTTAATGCTACGACCAAGTTTCTTAATTTGACGATTCTCTTTCAGATTTAAGATATTTTTGGATATGGTTATTGTGTAGTTTTCAAAGTCATCATTTGTTGGTTCACCATTTTTATGTCTCTCATATATACTCCGTCATCAAAACTTAGAAATCTTTACTGCTTTAAATTTTACAATTTACTATATTATTTTCAATCGAAATTGATAAAAGTTTACAATCAATTAATTTATTTTAAACTACTAAACTAACTATTTAGTTGATCGGATGTTACTCAAAGAAGAAAGTACCACCAAGTATTCAGTTTATAGTCTTTCATTCATGTGTAACGGAAATCTTGATCGCGTTTCGTACTGCTAGTAAGCTTAAACCTCTGTTTGTAAGGAACCTAGGTTTCTGCACGACAAAATGCTAAACAATATCACAATTTGCAAGGTCACTGTCTAAATAGATTTTATAAAGGCTTTATAGATTAGTAATATAGTTTTAATCGACCAACTAAATTTTCTCTAATACTTCGATCGATTCTATCAATTATGATTTATAAAGAAAACAAATTAAAACTTCACAATATTTTGCTTAAAAAAAATCGCCGCTTAATTTACCTACTAAAAATGACTTTTAGAAATTATTCTGGAAAATATTTGCAAAACACAAATTTTTTTTATCAAGTTCGTAAATCCCGGCTGACTATCAAAGAATCAACAAGAAGTTCTTTTCAAGAAGGTTTTTCGTAAATAAATAAATAACTTAATGTTATATATGCTACTTAAAATATTACCAAAAAACGATATTGGCGATTATAACGATTATTAAAATCGAAGTTTTTTATAAAAGATTTGTGAATTCCGCCTAAATTTCTTAAACTATTCTGGATCAGTTTTGTTGCATATTTAATTTAAAATCCATCTAAATCGATTTGTTCGTAAGTAAATTCTTTACTTTTTAAGTTATTTGAAAAACGACAAAGCTTCTATGGAAGAAGCAACTTCCGATATACCGGTTTCCTCCGAATGTATCCATAATCTTTTAGTTTATGAAAACCCTTAATTATATAGATTTACCGTTTAGTACCGATCAGACAACCTGTTTGGGCTGTAAAGTGGCCGATTTGGTGAAGAAACAGTTTACATATTATTAATATCGGAATTTACGCTAAAATTTACGAAAAAAATTCATGTCTCGTTTTATTACAAATTTAATTTAGATTCCTTGTTTTTAATTGATTTGCTTTTTTGTAAATGCTATATAGTGTAAAATATTTGCAAAAACCTGTTAAAATGTACGCTGTCACTTCTCTTTAAATTGCGAACATACTGTACTTGAATACAACTTCAATTAAACGAAAACTAAAGAGTTTTATGGTTGTCAGCATTTCATTCTCATGAAGCCCGCATGACAAAATTCCATACAACATCTTCATATTTTCATTTAAATTTAATAATTCTTGAAATTATTTATTAAATTTCAAAATTACGGACGAAAATTGCGGCTGCTTGCCATAATTGACAAAATTCGAAGGAGAATTATTCAGTGGCGAGCGATCAATGACCAAGTTTAACATCTTACACATGAAGTGAAAGAAGAGTGCAGTAAGACTGGAGGAAGTTCTTTTGGTTCCATGCTCAGAAGTTCCTTTGAAAGAAATCTTAAGCATCTCAATTTCAAAATTCAATAAATAAAAAAAGCGTTATCAAAATTCGTTCATTCAGTTAAAAATTTTGGAAAATGACATGGACCAGTTGTGTTGCAAATTTAATTTGAAATCTAGTTGTTCCTAATCGAAATGTTATAATTTTTAAAATATTTACATCAACTGTTTGATTTTTTGAATTTATCAAAAAACTTAAATATAGAGCTATAGAGTGGCTCAATTTTGGTGAAATAACAGTTTGTTACTAAAAACATTTCCGCAAAAAAATTTTGCGGAAAATGATGTGTACCAGTTTTATTGCAAATTTAATTTAGAATTATTTTGTTCTTAAACGATTCTTGTGCAGATGCTACACTTTTTAAAATATTTTTTTATTAATCCATACAATCTTCCCTCCCTGTTCTTTCGCGGTTAATTTTTCCCGTCTTACATTACGCAATTTCTGCTAACTCGAAGACGTAAGCTATAGGACCGATTTAAATTACCTTCTGCGCATTGCATAGCTCCATGCCAGCCTATAGTACTGGACATGGAAGATCGTCGGCCCATGAGTTTTGCATGCCGATAGGGGGTCGTAGTTGTGTTCCTTTTAATTACAGATCATGATCTGTTGATGAAAATGTCCTTTTGCATGCTGCCCCTATCGAGATTCGAACGGAATTCGGATATTTTAAAATATTATCATAAACCGAAAAATCTCCTACGGAAGATGCCACGTCCGGGAACCAATTTCCACCTAATTTCGCTGGGACTTCCTAATTTATAAAAAAAGCTTAAGTATGCAATTTCATCTAAATCAGACATTCTTCCAGGGTTGTGGAAAGGACACAGACCAACAAACTGGAAGAATGGCACTGACTGGCACTATCTCGAAAATCAGTTTATTGGACCTCGGTGGTATAGTGAACTAAATTTGCAAAAAACTCGAGGTGATGATGTCATGATTCCTATAGTTACTTTTACTTTGTAAAAGACAGGAGCATCAAATATTTGATAAAACGGCCGAACTTTCCGAACGAGAACGAGGCATATAATAACATGAAAGTATTTAAAATCAATCAACATTAACATAACATGTATTATTGAAATTTATTAGCTACCTAAGACATCATAAACAAATCAAACAAATAAGGATCATAGTAAAAACCATTCACCATAATATCAAAGAGAGTTCCAATTCGTACAATGTAAATTGAGGGAGAAGGGCAAAGGCTTTAATTAAACAGCGCGGTAAAAAATTCATTATCTCCACATTGGTATTGATTAATTATCTTGAAAAAATTACACTCCTATCACATCGCACTCGAAAAGATAAAAGAAATTAAAAGAGTTCTACGATTTTTCCAGCAACGAATATGCGAACTTATCGTGACACATAGTGATTAGGTGGCTGACTTTACTTCCAGCCATTGAAAGATTGAACATGTGAAGAGCTGTTTTTCTCGCTAAGTAGTACTGTTTGAGTTAATGAAAAACATGCGAAATAGTTTACCATCAAAACTTGATGAGGAATTTTATGAATTTGTTGCGAAACAAATACTGAACAATTGTGTTAATTTACCAGAGGTCAACCAATTTAATAATAATAATTCCCAACGACCAATTACCCCTCTCTGACCGCACGCGGGAGTTATCATCAACATTATTACAATTTTTTTGAATAATTCAGAAGAATTATAATCAAAGATATCATTCTGCTTAAATAAAACATACAGGCCAACCATCATGGTGATCCTAGGTATGTACAGAACCTTCATTTCTCCATATAAAATTATCAATATAAATATTCACTTCTTAATTTATACCTAAAATAATCGTTTGTTTTTAACTGTTGCTTCAAGTTTTCAAAATAAAGGTAAAAATTACTTCTAATGAATAATAAAACTAATTTTTTTTAATGCCCAGCCCCGTATATTTACCACACAAAATGTTTTGGTCCTTCTTTTAAAAGGAGTTTTTCAGGTACATTTTTCAGGTATACATTTCTAGTTTTAAATTTTTGGAAGAGTCAACATCAATATTTAGGTAGTTCAAATCTTAAAGTGTAAAAGTAAGTAACATTGAAATAAATAAAATTTAAATTTTAGTTTAGCATATAGTGAATTTGTATTACTTGAATTAAATAATGAGTGAAATTAAAAAATGTTGTAAGCCGTTTGTTGGCTCGAAGTGTTCTAAAAATTTACGAAAAGTGTATAAACATATTATGGATTTTTTGCCGCCTTCGATTGAAACAAACGAAAATTTATTCATTTGTACAACTTGTTATGTGAACATTTCTTTTAAACGTCGGAAAATTGAAACAGATCCTTTTCACCATCAAGTTCCGCAGTTACGCCGAAATCGTCATCAACTGCAGTGGAATCTGAAATAAATTCCATTAGGAGTGATAGTGAAGAACGCCAAATACAAAAAGCGAGCGTTCTTCAAAAAATCAATGAGATTTTACCAGATATTGGAATGTCGCCCATATACGTCAAACTTTTTAAAGCTTGAATCGATTCTGGGCGTTTTCTTGCTACTTCTCGCTTCATTATAGACCAAATATTTTCAATGGGATTTAAGTCTGGACTACACGGGGGCCAGCTCAACACGATACTTCTTTCTTCGAAGTACTTTTTTACGTTTAAATGAAGAGATAAGAAAAAAACAAGTTTTTAACAAATTATTTATATTTATCTGAAAGACAATTTTTCTATCTACAAAACAAAATTAATAACTCACAACTTTGGCGGTATCACACGGAGCGTTGTCCTGTTGAAAAATAGATTTGCTAGTCTCGCCAAAAAGCTTTAACACAAAAGGCTCAAATTCGTTGTGTAGGATCTGCAGATAAACAGCTGCTGTAATTCTAGAAATAAAGAACACAATCGACCGGTTTCATTTCCAGAAAAGCATCCCCAGACAATAAGTTAACGTTTATAATAAGTTAACGGTTACTATATTACTACACACAAAATTCCAACTCATCCAAGTAGTCCCATAAACGATCGCCTATATCGATTTTCCCAACCGCAAAGAAATGAGATTGATTTGCAAATTTCGTCAATACTCGAAAATAATGTAATTGAGCCTAGCAAATCTCCTTGCAACTTTCCTCTTCTAGTGATCCCAAAAAAATCAAATAAGGAAGTGAAAAAATGGCACATCGTGGTTGATTATCGAAAGTTAAACGATATCACGATAGGCGACAGCTGCTGAATATTACCGATATCCTGGATCAACTCGGAAAAAGTTTATACTTCAATACTATTGATCTAGCTGATGGCTTTCTTCAGGTGCCATTAAATGAAACAGACCAAAATTAAACTGCTTTTAGTACACCTTTTGGACAATATCATTTTAGACAAATCCCATTTGGTTTGAAAAGTGCTACGGCGACCTACGCCTAATGATTTGTGTATTAAGTGGTCTCAATGTGTATTAAGTGGTCTAGTTGTCTACGGCTGTAATTTATTGACCATAATGATAAAATAAGGGAAATGGATGGTTCTTTCGCTTACATAATTTGAAAGTTAATCCAACTAAATGCCAGTTCCCCTGTAAGGAAATAAACTATCTAGGACACGTTATAATCCCTGAAGGAGTTAAACCTGATCCTAATAAAATAACCGCCGTCACAAACTATCCAACTCCCAAAATTACCCGTGAAGTAAAATCATTCTTAGGTTTCGCCGGTTACTATCGCCGTTTTATATCACATTTTTCCGACATTGCGAAACCTTTAACTCAGTTTTTAAAAAAGACGTGGTTTTCAAGTGGGATGCATTTTGCGAAGAAATCTTTAGTCAATTAAAGAAAGCACTACTATACCTTTATGGAACAGAATTTATTGCGGTTACTGATCATAAACCATTGATCTGGCTACGTAGTTTAACGAATCCTTCTTCAAAACTCACTCGTTGGCACATTAAACTAGAAGAATATCAATTTAAAATCGTACATAAAGCGGGAAAACTTAATATCAATGCTGATTGCTTGAGTCGAATCTGATTAGAACCAACCTCTGAAAATACTAACGTCAATGTAGTTAGAGTAGAGCGCAAAAATTACGTCAAACTTCTGTTGCTAATGAAAATCACTTGTCAGAGAACGAAAAGTCTACCGCTAACAAATATACCATTGAATTGACAGACCAATTTGAAATAGAAACTGTAATTGACGAAGGAAAACGATCAAGGAATTTATCGAACGTATAATTTCGTAATTACGTAAATTCGATAGTTTCCCAAATATGCTAGGTCAAGTTACTAAAATGATAAAAAAATTGCAAATCATGTCAACTGAATAAATTTGGTCTAACAAAATGCCTATGAAAACTACTGACACCTCATCGCGCCCGTTTGATAAACTCTTTCTGGACATCGTTGGTTCTTTGAATACATCCTATTCAGATAAACTAAATTTCCGCTAGCTGTATCTATTCCAAATCTGGAAACCTGATCTGAGACAGTTGCTCGAGCATTCGTCGAAAATTTTGTTTGTGTTTCCGGTATAACAACTTTAATTTTCACTGACCAAGAATTTTAGCAATAAGCATTCACTAAATTGGGAGTTTTCTGTTTAAACCGCAAATTCCTAATCCCCTTATTCATTCTCGGTATATTGTTTATAATTATGACGACTATTATTATGATCTTAGATCCAAATTGCAACAATCTTTCGAAACTGCTAAGCAAAATTTAATTGAATCTAAAGAAAAATCCAAAACCTACTCAGTAAAAGGATGTTGTCCACGCCACCTAAGAGTGATGAAAGATAAGGCAAAGTATGAAAAGTAATACTAAGGCTGCTGTGCATGGTATTCCTCAGAACGTGCTGCAATGTTGGAGACCCTTATTAACAAGGAGAAGTAATGCAGAAAGTGAAGGAGAAAAGAACGCCAAAAAAACGAACACGTCTATGAAGGAAACGGGCTCGCCCCGATGCGCTGGTAGTAAAGAAAAGTGACGAAATTTCATTCGCCGATCTGCTGCGGAAAGCTAAGGTGGACCCGACGCTAAATACTCTTGGTGAAAGTGTATCGAACATACGTCAAACTTATATAGTGGAGACCTATCGCTGAAGCTAAAAACTACAGGAGACCACTCAAAGACCACAATATTTCGAGAGCAACTAGCGAAAGCGATCGGGGACAATGCGTCAGTTTAAACTTTGACCCAGGAGGCCTTACTAGTGATCAAAGACATGGACGAGGTTACTACACCTGAAGCGGTGAGAGAGGCTCTGGAAGTTTTAAGGTGTGAAAAGTGTCTGTATTTTTAAACCACTCACAAAGACCAACCGTGGAACCCAGACAGTGGTTGTTAGCCTTCCTAACACAATGGTTGGGAAAGTGCCAGTTGGGATGGAATGGGGAATGGGGAATGGGGGAAGGGAATGGTTGGGAAAAAATGCCAAATGCATGCTATGCGACGAAACAGCTAAAGGCTGTATCAAACACATAACTGGTAGCGTTAGATGTCCGGTTTATCAGAAAGCGCTGCAAATAGAGAGTTGGAAACTAAAGTCATCCAAGTTAATCGTAACCACTGTGAGGCTGCCCAGAATCTGCTGCAGCAATCCATACAGGAAGTGAAAGAGGACGTTGTAATTCTGTGTGAGCAATATAAGAACCTTGATAGACAGGCGTGAACGGATGTGAACGGCGCTCATATTTATAGCTACTACGTACCTCCTAGTGCATCAATTGAAAAATTTAAAACATTTCTCGATCAATTAACGGATGATGCATGGAGCCACAACCCGTTGCTCTTATAGCAGGAGATCTTAATGCATGGGCCATAGAGTGGGGAAGCAGAGAAACCAGTAGCAGATGTACCGCATTGTTAGAAAATGATGCGAAGGCTTCTTACCGCTCGTATTGTTGAATACAGGAAATACATCTACTTTCTGTAGAGGAAATGCAACCTCAATAGTTGACTTAAAGTTTATGAGCCATTGTCTTGCCGATAGAGGAGTAGCATGGAGAGTGATCAATTTATATACGCATAGACAAGACTACGGAGGGAGGTGCTATGTGACCACTATTTCATTATTATCTTATGGATCTAGTCCAGAATTAATTGCTATAATCTTTGCCTCGACATTTTGTAATTATGGTTTATTAATTTATCTTTCCTAAGGTCAGCATATATTATATACACCTAATCACCATATAATAATAAGATTTGAATTATAAATTATTTTTGCTTTAAAATATTAAATTACGTTTTATGTATCTTTTTTATATTGGAGTAATTCTATTTTTTTGGTGATACTTTTTATTGTTTTATTGAACAATAAATACATAAAATCTCTAATTGCCAATAAAATAAATATTTCAATAGTTTGTGTGATATAATTCGAGAGGTCAGTGGAATAATTCTTAAAAAGTGTTGTGTTTTACTTGTGTACTGAAACTTGGTGCTACATTTCTCATTTCGCACGTAACATAATGACCAATCTCTTTTGTTTTCAGTAGAAATATAATTAAGACTTATTTGCGGTAGACTGGCGATTGAATAGGGTACTTCCATATATTTGCTCTACTGCGGCAAATCATTCATTTTTTTCAAAAAAAAACTTAGCTTGTTTTAGTGAACTTTTTAAATATTTATAAAATTGTATTTAACGATCAAGATTACATAAAGATCTAATCCAAAAGTATACAACAGGTGGCCAGCTTTAAAAAAAATTTTAATTATAACTTTATTGTGTCAGTCAGATGATGATTATACGTTCAAGTTTTTATTTTAATCGTCTATATCTAAATGCTAATTTCCAGATCTAAAGAACACATTTTTTTTATATTTCGTAGACATTTAATGAGTGAATAATTTTTTTGATTGATTAGGGGTTCATTAAAAACTAATGATTTCATAAAAACTTTGTCTTACCTTTATATTTTATTTTGATTTGGGTTATTCGTATATGTATATAATAGTGCCTATTTCGCTACAACAATGAAATCTTATGTGTGGTAGAATATCTTTACTAAGAAGATAAAAATATTTTTTTTTGTTTTGGTTGTGTTTTGTTGGGTTTTCTATTTAACATGATTAACAATAAAAATAACAACCATTTAATATAATAATCGGTAATTATGTTGATTATAATGGTTTGTGTAAAGAAATGATTTAGCAGTTTCGTAAGGTACGAGTATATACTGGTGCTGTGGTAAACACAATATATTTTTCTCACTCAAGTGGCTCATCTCTAGACATTATCAAAAATCCCATATGAGTAGTCGTTGAGGTGAGTAATTACAAATATTGTCTGGCTCCTGAATTGTTAGAATTTTTGTTTAATAGAAATGATAATACAAAATTATTTTGAAGTGCCAAAAATTATAGATAAGCACCTCAATACGCTTTTTATTCAATATACAGTATTTGGGTGGTTCAAATTATGATGCCGTGCACGTTTTTACGTTTCGATGAAAAATTCGAAACTCATGCACAATAATAATATTCTATAAAGATTCCAAATTAAATAATTACACAAAATTACGGTAGGACTTTCAAGAAATGTTAAAACTATTATGAAAAAATTTAATCAGTCTTGATTTCATTTCCCATATGTAAATAGTTACGAACATAGAATTTTATGAATTCCAAGTTTTAATACATAATAGTTTACTATAATCATATAGTTAGAAGGTTTAAATAACGAGATGAATAAATGATATGAAAGCCTAAAACAGCTTTGTGGGTTTTACGACCCCCACGATAAATAATATGTAATTTCCGAATTCAGTGGAAATCAGTTTCTCTTTAACCATAGAGTAGTGTGTTGGCTGGGACACAGTAAGCTTATGATAATTCTAGTATGCCATATTGCAGAATAGGGTTTATGACATTGCGGTTAGTTGCATTTGGGTTATAAAGTTACATTGTTCTATAAATATTCAAATTGATTTATCAGCTAAATAGCAATCGATCGAATTTGTAAGGTTGTAAGAATCATGATAAGTTGTTTTTGCTTTCCATATGAAATTTCAATATTGTGTAAAATGTACGTGCGGTGTTCGATATCATCATTCCCCTGTATTCTTATGTTACTTAAAAAATTGAATTTTAAACTCAACTTCAAAATGGTGTATTATTTACTTTTACTGCCCGAGATATAGAGATGTTCACAAGCAGCCGAGGTGCATGATACGTCTTGAGGAATATGACAATGCTGGAGCTACAAACCATTTCACGAGTGCTTTCTGATGCCCGAAATATCAGAAGGCTTTAAAAAGAGCAAGTAGATTATGCTTTTGCTACAGCTAAATCTTAATCACTGTGAAGTGCCACAAGAGCTGCTTGACGAGAGTGCGTGGGAAATAAGAGGAGATGTCGATATTATTCAAGACCAATATAAAAACCACGAGGAAGCTATCTGGGCACACGATGTTTGTGGCAGGGCCACCATATGGGCTTGCGTGCTTGCGTTGCAAAGCCCTAGCTGGAGGGAGCCTGGCTTCGTAAGAGTGAAAACCGATGGTATGTATATGTAGATCGATTGATGAAAGACGCTCGAAATCTTATCGCAAGGGACTTTAATGCTTGGTCTACTGAATGGGACAGCAGAGTATCAAATGATCGAGGAGACGCTATATTGGAAGCTTTTGCCACAATACATATTGACCTGCTAAATATGGGCAACAACAATATTCCGCAGGGGTAATGCTACCTCAATAAAAATGCGGCATTTCTAATAGAGTAATTTCTTGGAAAGTGAGTGAGCGATAAACACATGACGACAAGCAGATAATAATCTTCGCACTTCGCGGTGCTACTCCTATTAGAAGGCAACGAAAACAATGTCAGAAATGCCGGTTGGAGATTCAAACATTTCGACGAGAATGTGTTCTTGTTTATGTTAGACAACAAAAACGTCTTCGGAAGGGATGAAAATATGGCATCTCAAATTATGAAGGTTATCGCAAACGCCTGTGATACAGCAATACCGGGAACAGCACTAAATAACCATCGTACTGCAGTACCTTGAGATTGGAGCCGAAATCTGCTATAAAGTTGATAAAGTGGAAATAGTTTAGTAAGCTGTGCGAAGAGGTCTATTTTTATTAATTTATATTCAAAAATTTTAGAACCATACATTACATCTTGAGCATATAAGCTCATTTATAATGAGATGTGTGATCCAAAGGATATTCAAATTTCTAGTCCTAGAAAGAGCCGTGAGGTCGACCTTACCAAACGGTAATGAAAAAGGTGAGAAGTAGTAATTTTAACTCTTCCTACTTGCCCAGATATCATGCACAATATCGTAACTTTGTTTTCCCGCAACAACCACACACCCACACACACACACACACACACACACACACTCACACCCGACGAACGGGATATGATGCGATTATATCTGGTACGATCCCTACTCCGCTTGACTACGTCCACGCTCGTGTCGGTGGTAACTCGGTTCTATGGTCACATAGGTCACTTGCAAATGATGCGCTTAAGAGTTATGTGACTTAAATCCTGGAGCGTCTGTCTCAATTGAGCGGCTTCCAGGTCAGCGACGGTACCCCAGGAGGGGCGGCTGTGTACCTACTTGGCAGAAAGTATAAAATGCTAGGGGCGGCACCCCGAAAAAGAATCCATCATGACTTAAGTTAAGAAGAGTTTGGTTACGGTGCAGGGAGTAGGAAACCCAGTACCGTTGAAGCCTATCGCCTATCGGTCCCCCTCCTCCGCCCATTAACACACACACACACACACACACACACACACACACACACACACACACACACATACACACACACATACACACACACACATACACACTAACACGGCCCGACAATGCTGACTGACATAGTGAGTCACCTGTTCCCGCAGCAACCCGATTGTGTATTAGAAGGCAAAGAGGAGGATGATGTATACCACCAGTTACTGAGGAGGAGGTTCTGAAGGCATGTTGCAGAGTGGGTAATAATAAAGCCCCTGGCCCGGATAACATTCCGAATATTGCGTTGAAGTCGGCGGTTAAAGCATACCCAAACATAGTATATACTGCATGGTTAGTTGAGGGGGTGTTCCATATAAATGGAAGGAACAGAGACTCGTATAGTTACCAAAAGGAGACAACCCACCAGGTGAGTTGTCCTTCTGGCGTCCGGTCTGCCTGTTCGATATGTCTGGTAAAACCCTAAAGAGAGTTGTATGTCACCGGTTACAAGAGGCTATAGTTAGAGCAGGAAACCGGGCAGAGCAGTAGTATGGCTTTCGAAAGGCGCGCCCAACAGTGGATGCGGTTAAAGATGTTGTAGACAAGGCGTACCAGGCGATATCCGGTTCTCGAAAAAATACTGTATCATAGTTACATTGGACGTGAAAACCACATTCAATACGGCAAATTGGAGCTGTATATTTAATGCACTTACACGGATGAACGTACCGAACTACCTACTGAGACTAGTTTCCAGCTACTTTAGCTAGAGGATCTTGATTTATGATACTGAGGAGGGAAAGAAAACTTACGAGGTGACTGGTGGAGTTCCTGAAGGATGGATAATGGTGTACTTCGACTACCCATACCAAGTGATGCACGAGTGATTGGATTTGCGGACGACATCGCGATTGTAGTTGTCGCAAAACACAGAGAGGTGATTGTAGAGATTTGTAATAAGACGGTCAGACTTATTCAACAGTGGTTAACATTTGCTGGGCTGCATCTAGCAGAACATGAAATAGAAGCTGTCCTTATTACTAGCAGAAAAGTAATGGATTGTTACTCAACCATATATCAGGTACCTAGGGGTAATGATCGATTCTAGATTGTCATATAAGACACATCTCATCACCTCCAGCGCGCGATCAAGAAGAGTTAATGCGGCACTAGCACGAGTAATGCCGAATACAAGAGGGACGCGGATGAGCAGCAGCGTTCTGCTTGCCAACGTCGTTACATCTGTAATGATGTATGGTTCACCAATTTGGGCCAACTCGTTGGAGAAGGATACTTATAATCAAAGAGTAGCAACAGTTCAGATTTGAATTTTTAACTCATAGATGGACAATTTGTAAGAATAGCGACAATCAGTTTCGAACGGATGAGATTATTGATTTGAAAAAATCAGACTTCTCATCTGGTCGCGACGACTGATTTTGTATTGCTTACATTGGAATATTGTCTATATATATAGGACAATATCATGTATTTGTAGTACTACCGAATTACTGCTTAGCCTAAGAAATCGATTCTTACAATTTTTTCATCTATATTTCATTCTCACAACTAACTTTTCGTGTTTACTACTTACCCAACCACCCCATACTTTTTCGCCCATTATCGCTGGACCGCGGATAAATTTAAATGTTTGTTATTCGTACATACATACGCACACACGTGCACGCGCGCTCACACACACACACACACACACACCTACACACACATCCAAATACATACACACACGCGCGCACTAACGCGCACACACACCCACACATATACACACACCAAAGTTTTCAAAATTGTATTTCACATACCAATAACCTTTCTCTAATTATTTCACGTACGTTAAATCTTCTTCTATCAACTGATGTAAACCACTAGTCCGGCCAAAGACTAGTTTCTGAGTTCAATGGATTATTTCTCGAATACTAAACATACAATTTCTTAGTATTTTAACCTCTATATTTTGATAAATATATCTGATTTAAACGTTTATAAAATAGATTTGTTATAATTTTGTAATCCGTTTATGCAATTTATATATTTTGTTATTTTTTATTGATTTGGGCAATAATTTTATGTATGCTCTAAATTCGCATATTTTTCAATATTTTTCGCAGACAGTGTTGGCGAGAGACACGTTTAAAACAAAATGCTTTTATAAGTATTATTTCTACTCTCAGCTCCGAAAATTTCGATTGTCATGACAGGTTTTAACTATCGTGATAACACAAATTTTCGCCAGCGTTGAAAACAAAAAATATGACGATTTTTTGGTGTGAGAGTAAGAAAATGTCATGAAAGCAATAATTAGTTTTGCCATCGCATTTTTCGGGGACGGAATTTGTTCTATCTTCACATACATATCAAAATTGGCTTACTTCACATTCATGTTTTTATAAGTATGTTATATGTTTATTTTCAGCAGCGAAAATGTCGACTTTCATGATAGTTTTAAACTATCGTGATAGCAAATATTTTCGGAACTGTCAAAAAATGTCATGATAGCAATACTTAGTGTTGTCATCACTCTTCTTTTTTCATCTTCATGTGCTCTTTCCATCTATAGCATGGAGAGACGTGCCAAAGTATTTAGCTGTATTTGCAAATGAAATTTGGTTTGAGTTAAGGGGGAATCCAGTTTACATTTTGGTTTGTCAAATTGACATGAACTGTTGCTACTGTAATACTTTAAATATTCGGTAAATTACTCGCTATAAAAGCTTAACAAAATAGGACAAAATACGCCTCCTTGTGGTATACCTCATGATATTTTTTAGTTTAAAGTACTGGTTTTTAAGTTTGATTAATGTTTAATGTTTATTTGCTTGAGCTACATCTAATAAAATACTGGTGCATATCTTCTTATTCTCATACAAAAGACAACATAACATAATTTCATACGAGTAATTTAGAAAAACATTAAATATAAACAGATTCATCAGGCAAATGTAAAAGTGTTAATGTTACCTGATAAGTGATCTGTTCAATAGAAACACATATTCTAAAATTTATGTTTGAACAGTATTCAATTCAAATTAGAACCAAAACAGATCAATAGTAAATAATGAAACAGCTAATTAATAATAGTATTAATATCCGAATCTTAAAATTTATTGCCCTATTTTTCACACCAAGTTGATTTCATTATGAAATGAAATACTTGCGTCACTTTCTTTTACGTAGTTAAAAAATAGAAGGCTGAATATTTATACATAGATCACGAATACAACACACATCATTTCTAAACTCACCTGATTTTTGGTAAAACGATCCTGTATAATCAAAAATCCAACAAAGTGAACCTTTGTAAAAATACAATATTTAAATTTATTTTGTATGTATAAGCTCCTATGAAAGCTGTTCCGGTACACAGACTTCCACCAAATCTCGCAAAGATCTCAAAATTAATGGAAAAAGTTTAAGTATGAAGTTTTTATTATGTGAACTTGCTCAATATTAGAACGATTTCCTCTAAACCCAAATTGCTGTGGTGGAATTAAACATCTTTCATTAAACCTTATTATTAGTTTAATTTTTTACTTCCATTCTAACATTTATTATGTTATGATCATCTATCGAAATTGCGAATCGAATAAAAAACAATATTAACTCAAATATGGCATCGCATTTTGATTTAATTACTGAAGAAGTTCTAAGGACACTCCTTATGAAGCCTATTATAAAAATAGCTAATATAATATGACCGCGCCATCCGTAGGGATTAGAAAATGTAATCTGTCAAAAATGATATTACAAAATACGTAAAATATCATGAACAGTACTGCAGCACGGTATTGAACTCATGGATTTTGTGAACATAATTTGAAATCGTAAATAAGCAACAGTTTCGAGTTAGTGTAGATTCAGTCGGAATAATATGGTATGCACAACAAAAGCAAAACAAACAACAGTGCCGAAAACAATGGAACACCGATAGATGGACCCCTAAATCGAAAGATCCGTAGTAATTTAAGCCAATTTTAAAAAGAGACATGTGTATACATTACTACAAAAGTCAGTAAATTATGCAACGAATGCACTTTCACTCCAAATGTATGTGATTCACAAGATTAGTATGATGTGGGTAACCAGAGATACAGTTAATGCTCAAGCTCAGATCGTAAGATTGACCGAAGAACAAAGACATACACGAAACAGACGAATATCACATAATGGGAAGAATTGTCTGTATATTTCAATAGAAGAATTATAATAATTGCTAGATTGAGTAAATTTGTTAGGGGCAAGTGCAGCTAGTCGTTCCATTATTCATATGAATGCAATTAAAATTTTTAATTTAATTAATTTTTCATGCATCATAATTTCAATGCAGTCTACTAAACCCTTAATTATTTTTGTAATTGTTAATTACAATTAAGAAGAGGTTACTATACAAAAATGTCAGGTAATTTGCTGATTCATTAATAAACTCACTTTATTATGGAATATAATCGAAGTGCTTGTTGTCAAAACGATAAATCAAATTGAGAGAATGACATTGCAACTTGCAAAAAAGTTAATAAAACATGCTTGTGTTGTACATGGACTTATTTAAAGTCAAAAATACCCGCATTCAATTGAAAATGATATTTAAAATTGATGTTTAACCTTTTTGCTAAGCTGTGTAACTTTTTCGAATGTACAACAGAAAAAGGATATAACTTATTTTTTTTTATTGATTATTGTTGAAGCTGTGTTTACTTTTACTTATAATATTTATTATTATTAATTGAATTATTTTGTCTATACGTGGCTAGATGTCGTCCAAGTTGTTACGGGCACGAGTAGGTAGGTAGTGATGGTTTAATTTCCATATTTAACTCAATTATAATATTTTGATAAATCTGTACTATTCGATCCTAATTACCAAAAAATATTTTTTTAAACCTTACCTTAAATTCGAAATGAATAATTATAAATAAGTCATCAAAATCAAAATAAAACATATATTTATTCTAATTTATCTCTTTGATACTTTGTTATTGTGACTTAATGTTTATCGATATTTTGTTTTATTTAACTGATTTTCTAATCAATAAAATTAACGAGTTTTCTTGAGCTTGATTATTATGATATAAAATTTACAATAAATTTGAAACTACAAAGTGTTTTATCATCGTATAAATATGATACATTTGAAAATATTAATGTGAATAAAAAATTATGTACATATCGCATAAAATATACCCGCATAATAAATGTTTTGTTTTTATGAATTCTACAGACTAACGCACCTTGGATGTGATCTATTCAGATAAAATTGAAATAGATCTGTTCTATCGAACGCTATACACTTTGTTTTACTTGCTTGAAGACAAGATGGGGTTTACAAAAATTTAAACCAGTCTGTTATCGAGTTTGATCAGTACATTAGCAATAACTTTGCAACATCCAGATCACCTTCACATTATTTTCCTGGATATTACTATTTAAAATGCTAATGTCACAACCTATATTCTTTTTAATAATCTAGCAATGCAAGTAATTTAGTTAAACGGCTAAAAATTTTATCGGGTGGTATCGGGTAAACCAATAATTTTTTTTTATATTTTTTGAAAATAAGAAAATTAAAATAAAATATTTTTGAAAATATAATGATGTATGAATTGATCAAAAAACTTAACTTTGTAACTAACTAAAACTGTAAATTTAATGATAGAACCTTTAATGTAAACATATGTATTTTTATACTGTTCCTAGTCCTAGAATATCCGAATCTATAAATTGATAGCACTAATTTTCACACACCAAGTTAATTTAATTTTGAAATGAAATACTTGATTCACTTTCTTTTACGATTAGGAAAAAAAATAGAGGGCTGAATATGTATAAATAGATCTCGAATACAACGCACTTCATTTCTAAAGGGGAAATTAAACTCACCTACAGTTTTTGGTAAAACGATTTCGTATAACCAAAAATCCAACAAGGTTCGCCCTTGTGCAAAATGTAATCTTTAAACTTATTTGAAAAAAAATTATTTTACAAAGTTTCCATGGAAGGTTGTGCTAATTCTGTTCCCATGAAGGCTGTGTTCCGGCACACAGATTCCCCCCAAATTTCTCCAAAATCTTACACTAAATGGAGAAAGTTTAAGTGTGAAGCTTGATTCCGAATAGTCAATCCTCCTGTACTGTATAGATGCCGAATTTTGGTGAAATAAAAGTTTATTTATTAAAACTCGTCATTCTCGGTAAGCTTCAAAAACTGTTCTGAACTGATTCTCTATGAAATTTAATTTACCATATTTTGTTTTTAATCGTTTTTTTATTGTTGCAAATTTAATTTAAAATCGTTTAGTTCGTAGTCGTTTTTCCGTTCGTTATTCCGTCATTAGGACGATATACTTTCAAATTATTTGCAAAAAAAGAAAACACTCCTCTGGGATCTGCCACTTCTGGAAAGCCGATTTCAGCCGAAATTACTGGGATTTCTCAATTAGGAAAATTGATTGATGGAAAAAGTTTATGTAGGTAATTTCATCTCGATCAGTCAATCCACCTGGGCTGTAGAGAGAACACAGACCATTAGGCGGTATGATACTCACACAGATAAACTGACTGTGTGACAAAATGACTAAAGTTGTTCAATTAATAGGGAGTTCCATGCGAATTTTGGTGGAAATCTGTATACCGAAGTAGCTTTACTGATTTATGCAATGATAATGAAAAGTACAGTATTTAAAAAAAGACAAAGAATTAAATCATTTAAATAAATTTAAAGACTAAATTTTCAAAAAGAGTCACCTGTTTTCTGAAATTTAAGCAGGAATAATAATTTTTGAGTATACAAGACCGTTTTATCAAAAGTCAGGAAAGTTTAATTTTTCGCTTTAGAAATCAAACGTGGATCTATGTAAACATTCGTAGTGAAAGTAAATCGGATGCTAGCTGTAACATTTTCACCCTCCATTTTTACTTTCTTTTACGTAGTGATATAAAGATGTTTGTTTATTAACTTTCCAATCCATACTGGGGCCGAAGCACTCCCAACTATTTCGCGGTTCGCTTTTCATATCCTACCTTACGCAGTAGTCAAATCGAAGACGTACGGCTATAGTTCCGATTTATGTAGAACCATCTGGAGCTCAAGCTCATCTTATGCTCAAGCTATTTCAATAAATTGGAAGATCTCGCATTGATTTTAAGGTAGTGTAATTAATTTTTTTGTCAAAATTTGTTTTTCACTAATAATTCGACTGTTGTACAGTCTAGATGGATTGACTGAACTGGATGAATAATTTGAAGATCCCAGTCATGGCCGAAATTGACCCCACCGGAAGTGGCAGCATCAATAGGAGTTTTTTCGTTTTTTGCAAATATTTTGAAAAGTATATATCATTTCAGTGGAAATTAAGATTCGCGACAAAAAATTGTTTTCAAAGGTTTGTTAAGGAAAGCTGTCGTGTTTTTCCCAAATGATTTAAAAATTCATTATAAACAAACATATTCTAAGTAAAATTTTCTACTTAGTTGGTTCAAAATTTAAGCGGAAATAATTTTCAAATGAACTCATTGATTGGTATAAACTTTAAGTTCAGTTTTAGTTTATTTTATGAATAAAAATGAAAAAGAGAGACTCGAGACACTATCGCTTATGAAGTGTGTACGACCTGTAACGCAGCAATGCCTAGAGTCGTAAATAACCGCGAGTCGTTACAGATGAAATGGGGGAATATCCAAGTTGCGCAAGAAATGACATCAAGCGAGAAAAATATCGCAGCACACTACATGCAGTGCAGCATTTGTCCCACTCTAACGCAAATATAATATGGGTAGATTTAAACTAAACCGGGCTATCAAGAGAAGTCCAGCTTGGACCGTCCCGTACTTCAAGTGGTCCAGCCGATTACTAGGGAAGATTTAAAGAATACTTGTAAGTAAGTTGGAAATAGCACTGAGCTCAGACAATAATCCAAATATCGCACTGAAGACAGCAGTCCATGTTACTCTGGAGAGTTTCCTGACATATTGAACTCTCGTTTAAATGATGAAATATTTCCTGAACGATGGAAAAAAGCAGTTGGTGCTACTAAAAAATGGAAAAACCCGTAGATAAATTAGAAAACAATTATTTTCTTTTTGTAATATTTCATTTTCATTATATATATAGTAGCAGAAAATAGTTTCGAACGATAGTTCTTAATCATCTTTTACAGGCCATTCCCAATACACAAAACTTCCCCTTATGTTTTTACGTTAAGAAGAGCATTCTCAATGGGAACTTATAAAAACAGTAAAATTCTAACTGAGAAACTCCGAAATAAGCACGATTATGAAAACAGTGAATAGTGAAAGGCAGTGAAAAGTAACCGAATCAATAGTTAACATATAGCACAACTCTGCTGAAGATTTTACCAAACCAAAAATGAATTTTGCAAATAAAACATCCTCTGCGTCCCAAATTGCTCGCGCTTATGCTTATGCTTGTCGCTGTTCGATATTATTTTGTTTACTGTATCACCGTGTCGTTTATTGTAATACCAAGAACAAAGCAAGGTTGTTTGAAGACAAAGGCGCCACCACAATACTTTAATGAAATCGGTATCCTAGTTTTAGCCACAAAGCTCACGAAAAATGATGTAGAGTGGTATACCTACGAAGATAAAAATAACCGAGGAATTAAGGTTATAAAGCTCAAAATTTTGCTTTCTTTTATGATTTAATCTTGGCGACATGTTCTGGGCCGAAGCACTCCCAACATTCCATGCCAAATCGGAGACGTACCGCTATAGGTCTGATTTACGTAGAACCATCCGATAGTACTGGCATGGAAGATGGGTCGGCTCATGAGTTGTGCGTTCCGACAGGGGGTAGACTTCAAAATGAAAGAATTGCAAATTCAAGGCACAGTTAGAAACCAAGATCATTTAAAGAAGGCTCCCGCTATTCATGTTCGCATTTCATAAAAGCGAAAAAATTTAATACATTTTTAATAAGGAGTGAGGGTTAAAATAGAACCTGTGATAAAGAATACGAGAGTAATACCTCGTTATTAAACACAACCAACGATATTGCGGGCTATACATATTAGTGTAAAATGTGCCGTTAGGCGCAAACCGAAAGATTGCCTGGTTAATCGAAAACAGCCAACTATTGAGTGTGTGAATATGACTCCGGCCTTTCCCAATAGGTGTCGTTACTAGTTCTGTTTACTTGTACTATAAATGTGCAGTACTGGTGTTCTATATACTACTTGATGTCAACTAGTACTCCTTGGCAATGTCGGTTTTTATTCCAAATAAATGTCATTTGTGGGAAGTTTTATTACATTATTTTGTTGCTGTTGTTTTATTGCTTGTAGAAATTTACGGTGAGCATGCTCTATCGAATTCAACGTGCAAAAAATGGTTTCGAGGATTTAAAAATGATGAATTTGGCGTTGAAGGTAAAGAGCATAGAAAACCACCCACATCGTTTGAAGATGCTGAATTGGAAACGTAATTGCCTGAAGATTCTTCTCAAACACAATCAGAATTGGCTGTAGCATTAAAGTTGATCGATCAACTGTTGCAAAACGTTTACAAACAATCGGAATGGTTCAAAAAGCTAGCTACTACGTTCCACATGAATTAAAAGAATGAGATCTCGAATGTCGAAAAACCATTTGTGAAATACTGATCTTTGTTGTCTTTGACAACAAAGAAAAGCATTTTTGCATCGAGTAGTTACTGGAGATGAAAAATGGATTTATTATGAGAATACCAAATTCAAACAATCTTGGGTGAAGTCTAATGAAGCTGGTCCATCGCAACCATCGCGAGATATTCATTACAATAAGGTTATGCTATGTATTTGGTGGGATCAGAAAGGTGTGCTATATTATAAACTGCTGGAATCAGGTGAAACTATCAATGGCGATGTCTATCGAGGACAACTAAAGGGTTTTTCAATTTGGGCGGGTCAATTTTGTGGAATGTCCATCGTTGCGTCTGCTATGTGGCACGTAGCTCCGTCCTGCTGGAAACACATGTCATCTACCTCCATATCGTTCAATCTGGGTCAAAAAAAATCGGTTAGCATCGCTCTGCAACGCTCGCCGTTGATAGTGATGGCCTCGTGTGGGTTAGCGTTATCCCACGGTAATTTTGCTTGTTAACATAGCCATTCATCCAAAAATGCGCCTCGTCGTTAAAGATGATTTTTCGGCCAAAATTAGGGGTCTCTTCCAAACGCTCCGAAGCCCAGTCAGCGAAGAAACGGCGTTGTGTATGGTTATTAACTTTGGGCTCCTGAGTCAGTTGGATCTTGAACGGGTATAGGCCCAACTCCCGATACAAAATTCTCCAAGTTGAAGTCTGTCAAAGGCCAAGCATGGCGAAGAATTAACTGCCTCAGGTTCTCCTGTACAATTTATTTATGTTATCGGCCGATTTGGCGTACTTTTGACGCACGAGTGTTGGCTGATTGTTTATCGAACCGGTTGTCTCGAATTTGCCCACAACGTTGGAGAGTCGACTTTGAAGGACCATCGCATCTGCCGTAAAATCATTTGATAATAACGTTTTGTCATTTGGACATTTTTCAGTGTCTGAAAAAAACACCAGATTAGACAGATGCCATCAAAAAAACATGGCCGCCACAGGCACGTTTGAAATAAGCTTTTTGAGGAAAGATGACCAGAATGGGTTAATAGACACAACAAAGCAATATTTTAGCATGACAATGCAAATCCACATGTTGCAAACGTTGTGAAAACCCATTTAAAAGACAGGGCTGGGAAGTTCTACCCCACCCGCCGTATTCACCAGACATACCTCATTCTGATTACTAGTTATTCCGGTCGATGAAGTCGTCTCTTTGTGAATAGCGGTTCTCGCGCAGAATTGCAATAATTGTCTTATTGATAGGATCGCCTCTAAAGACCAGGGTTTTATCAGAGATGGAATCCGAAAATTGCCTGAAAGATGAGGGAAAGTTGTAGTTGCAGATGGATCATACTTTCAATAAATAATTATTTTATTTTCTAAACAAGTAAATGTGTTTTATTTTAATATAACAGGACGGAGTTCTATTCGCACATCCAATATATAGGATGCAAAGTAACTACATATATTCAGGAGTATACAAACGATAAAAGCGATTAGAATAACTAGAAACCACGAATAAGCTAACATTAATTCTACACTAATCAAATGAAAAGATCACTTAACATTTCATTTGAAACGCGAACGAATACCACAGCATGTTCCACAGAGATAAATTTTTTCAAACTTAGAAAAAATAAATATATTTCATGTATCGGGAATACTTTAACAGAAATTTCATTTATTAGAAAATGTGACTATGAATGCTACCGTTCTATTCATCAGGAGGGAAGGGTATAGGTGGATCTACCGTAATTACTCAGAATAATATTAAACGTTATGAAGAGCACGGTATTGAAACAGAAATAATGCAAGTTAGTAACATAAAAGTGGAATCAATCAATAACATGGATTTCAGTATTTCCTCTATTTACTGTCCCTCGCGCGATTAGTCTAAAGGAAAAGAGTTATTTAATGCTCGCGAGAACAACTGTGAATTTCACTCTAGCGATAATCCAACATTTTGGCCTACTGAAATACATAAACTACCAGATCTTCTTGACTTCTTTGTAACAAAAGGAATATAAGAGAACCACGCGAGCAACGAAAACAGTTGAGGACCATCTTCTGACTACTCGGCATTGCTGAGCATGATTCTGAGTACAATGATGGTAACAAAACATGCCTAAATTAATAAACCAAGTGGGATTATTGGAGAAGAACAAAACCAATTGTGATTATTCAAGAAGTTAGTGGAAGGGCGAACAAATCTCCGAGTACTAATTAGAACAGTGGTACAGCTGAAAGATGAACTAGAAACATTCAAAAATACAATCCAAGAAGCAGTACAAGAAAGTTTACCTTTTCTTTAGACCAACTCCTTAAGGAAACATCCTCTTGAGGTTGGATAACTAGTTAGAGAGGGATCGGCAGCAAGCAAAATTTGGCAGTAGACTAGTGCTTCGCAACATAAAAATATGTTCCTCTGTATTCTGTGCAACAAATTAAAACAAATTATAATGGAAATAAAGAAAGAAAGCATACATAAGCGATTCAGATGTCTTTCGTGAGACGATTACGAAAGAATAAAATGCATGTGCAACCTATCAAAAACGATGACGGATCCTGGGTTGAATGTGACAAGCAGAAACTCCTTCTATTTTCTGCACATTTGAAAGAGACTTTTGAATCGTTGCCGAAATAAACGGCAAAGCAAAATATAACTGTATTAAACAAAATAGATGATCTTAACATAAGATACGTGACTTTATTGGAACTAAAAAATGAAATCAAACATAAATAACGTATCAGAAAAGCTCCAGGACTACTGGGCAAATAATGAAAGCCATTCCCGAGAAAGGCTTGCATAAATTAGTTCAAATAATTAATGCAGCCTTAATGTTCCACGTCAGTGGAAGGTGGCTGAAGTAATTATGATCCCTAAATCAGCTAAACCAGCTAACGATAAAAAATCTTACAGACCAATATCATTACTTCCAGTCATATCAAACATATTTGAAAACTGCAGCTCAAGAGACGTAAACCAATAATAGCAACACCATTGTGGGTTTAGATAAAAACGCACTACTGTTGAACTAGTTCAGTTCTCCAGTATTTTCTTAGATGTAGCTCAAGACAATTGTAGCAATTTCGACAAAGTTTGGCAACAAGGGCTTGAATTTAAACTGCATCAAGACCTGACTAAGCAATTTTATCAAATTGGTAAATTCTACATTGCAGATCAACACTTCTGATATTTCGAGTCAAACATTAAAACGAGTACTCTAAAGCTATTCTGAATCTAACATCAAGAACAAGACGAAGAGTTAAATATTAAATATAGGAAATTATTCCTGCTCATGAGAAGAAATTCTGACCACATAATAAAGAACAAATTGCTTGTGTACAGGCAAACTCTAAAACTTTAAGAAGACCAATGTACAAATGTGCAGTGCTTTCAAAATAAATTTGTGAGGATTTGTGAATGCCCCATGATACATAAAGTACGACTACCTTCATATGAACTTAAAAATCGAATGCGTCAGGAAGGACGAAATTGCTCTGGCTACTTCATATTCTAAAGCCAATGACAATACTTCATTCATGGTTTTACCTGTAGTATTGATTCACAAATTTCAAATGATTGTCATTGACAGCGCTGATAAACGCGTCCACTGTGAGGCGCCAACTATATTATCTTCCTTTGTAGGTTTTGCAGGCTCTCCCTACGTAGTGTCGCTTGTTTTGGAGTTGTATCTTGTATAGTTCCCTAACATGTCACTGCCCATATCTTAGTTCCAACTCAGTTATGATTTGCTCATAGTTCCTTTCTGTTGCGACTACAGTTTGCAAGCTATCAGCAGCTTTCCCACAGCAACAATAAATAAATAAAATTAATCTTAAAATTCTTAAATGGGATCTCACCGTAGAATATCGGCCGTTTTCAAATTGAGTTTCCGTCCTCTGATTCTGTTGAAAATGTTTTATTTAGCTGGCCATACTCAATATTTCGCAAGGTATGTGTTTCAAAGCTGGCTTTCACTTCTTAATTGTCTTACCAATCTCCTGTCAGGCTTGTCCCTAATGTTCCTTACACTAGTTTTGCTAGTAAAAGTAGATTTACCTCGCTGTCCAGCTCGGATTTGTTCTTTGCTGAGTTCAGCAATTTGTCGATCCCTTTAGCAAGAACCAATGACCACGCTCATTTGTCTTCGAATACCGGAGAATTTTGTTGCTTTGTGTAAATTAACAACGTCTAGGTCTATATGTAGAACCGTAATCGAAGAATCTGTATCAGGTTCCTTATTGAAATAACGTCTTGTATTCAACAGAGAGATGCAGTCCCGGCTCAACTGCTCGTTTTGGCGCTCGAGTACGTAGTAATATAAAGCCACAATGAAACTTGCGCTGTGTATTTGATAAATTAGTCTAAATTCTAGGATGTGAAGTTTATACCGCGCATCTTAGCCGAAGACGTAGCGATATCAACGGCCGTGTCATACCGCTCGATTGCTACTCATGAACTATGGTGAACATAGCGATAGCGCAGAAAATTTTAAATACCTCGGGTCAATAATAACATCGCCAAACGTTATGATGTCCGAAATTGCTGCTGGGCCCGTTTTTTCTAACAATGAAGGTTATTGCAATCTAAACATCTTTCATAGTCGTGCAAGCTCGCACATATAGAGCAATCATTTAACACTAAAACCGAGTTAGATGGCTGGGTCACGAAGCATGTTTTCCCCAACAGCGTATGATAATTAAAGTATTCCAACAACAACCAGCCGTTGTACGTCATAGAGGAAAAACCTGATCGAGAAGGATGTAGAACTGCCATGCAGACGGTAAAATGCCTTCATGGGATGTGAAAGTTAGAATGAGAAGGAGAGTGTAGAACTCAGCGAGATAAAACAGTGACACAAAATAATTGGTGTTGAGCAAAATAGATCTCTATGTTTTCGGTCGATTTACTAAATTTACAGTTAAGATATCAAGATCAGAAATGTGGAACAAAATGTTAGATCTATAAATAGAAAACATATATACAAAATCGTACGTTAGTTTAAGTAGCTTTTCGAGTTGTTCTTTGACAATTTTGAACAATTTGGCAAGGCTAATCATTGAGTTTTATCTCCGTATACTCGAATGAAGGGTACTCAATGTCCAATAATCATTGATTCCGGACCGCTTTATATACAAGAGCATATTCCATCATTAGAATATTTTGCTTCGTCACAGTGCACGCATATATAAATTAAACCTACAAACATATTAAGGAAAAATCAAACCTTGGCTCGCGAGTATGCCTTGCACTTGGCCAGATTTGTGTTTCCATCGTCTATTTTCCATCGTCCCACTGCAGTGACTTGCAAGTTGATCTAATTATAATAGTGGAAGCCGTAGACTATTTCAGGATTAATATAATATTAATAAGGGATTTTCACCTTAAATGCACAGTAACGCTTTAAATAAAACACTCGTCAAGGTACAACATGCCTTATCACATCAAAAATTCAAATCTTGAAATACCACTTGCTTCTTATAAATTATGCTTATAAATTAACTAGGCAGATCGATTGGCTCTGTTAATATCTAGATTATTAGTCCTTCAAACAGCCACTTTAACCTACCCTAAGTTATATGTGTGTCAACGGACAGGATACATTGTAAATTATAATTTCACGATATATACTATTTTGAAGATTTATGCCAAAGTTTGGTTATTTTCAAAGCTTTGGTTCACAAATCTCGAAGATCGTGGCCGTGCAACTAGAGTTATAAACATTGATGTGCGCGAAAATATAAATAAGAATTTCATAGCCAAATTTTACCCAAAACATATTCTCTTATCGTTTTTATTTGAGTAGATGATAACTGCGAAACTAAATTTTGACATCTAGTTTGAGCAACAATTTGTTCTTGCAGGTTTGGATCAAATAATCAGCAGTGTATATTATAACCGAGTTCTGCTGGGCTAACGAACTCATATTGAAGCATCGAACTGGGGAATTTTCACATGAATGAAAAGTTTCACATGAATAAAAAACCAGTTTAAAATAATTGTTATTTAAATATTTCGCTCGTATTCGGTCAGCCTTAAAAATGTAAATTTAGCTGAAAAAGTTACATCAAAATTAACCGATTATTTGTCAAAAGAAACCAAAAAATTGTTTTACACCAAAACACCGTGACTACTCACAACATACATATTCAACACGATGATACGATCCGACTTTACACTGTGAAGTGGGTGATCGTTTAATAAGCTTAAAGTTTACAAATTGGGTTAATAGGGAAGAAAGCGAAATTAAACAGAAACATATATTTTTTAAATTAAATGTGTTTTTTTATTAATTTATTTAAATTTTCAGTAAAAGTTTTATTTGATGCCAGAAAAAACACATTTAAATAGAAAATTGTTATTTGTTTTGTTTAATAATTTAGAAACTGCGATAGGAAGAACATAAAAGATCATGTTTAAAAAAGGGTTGCGTTGACATTTCATTCGATTCGATGAGTTGAATTTTCTACTACTATATTCGATGTTTTACAAATTACGTTTTACACAATTGTTAAATAATTTTGTAAGAATACTGAAAATAACTTCTTACACTCTAATGCCTGCTATAACTTCTTACACTCTAATGCCTGCTATATTTAATGTTATAACGGATTTATTAAATTTCAAATGATATCCTGTGGTGGACATTTAAATGATTGCAATAAATAATAATTTTATTAGTTTGTTATTTTTATTTTATCTTAACAAGATAATATAATAAATTCAACATTAAGAATAACAAATATTAAATTTCAAAATTCCAAGCTTCACAAATTAACAAATATTATTTATTATTTTGTTTTGTTTACTAATATTACAATTAATAATAATTAATATATTAGTTATTAAAATACTTTCGTGTTATAAAAATGTTAATAGTATAGTCAATTAATAAGGTATTAATTAAGAAATTACACGTTTTCTTATAAATAGACAAAATATAAAAAAAATGTTAATATGTTTTTTTTATTAATATTAATTATTCCGTTATTTTATTGTATTCCTCAGCAACTTGAATCGTGAAGATTATAAATTTAACCTTTTGACCAGAACCTATTCATACTTTTCCTATATAAAACAGAAATTATCACTTTTTTTATAAATTAATAACATACTGCATTTTAATGTTGTTTCAAACGGCAACCAATACCGTAAACTATCGTTAAACACAATAAAATAAGAAAAACTCAGATTTTATCTCACGATATTCATTAATATAAATCAAGTTTTCTTATAAAAATGAATTTAATTGCATACAATTTATTTAGTCATTTTAATTTTTTGTTGTAATTCGTTTTCCAAAATTAAAATATAAAATATCATTTCCATTCACAAAATGTATTAATTACAAATAGTTGTTTGGTTTCTTGTGGTAATATAATTGACTCTTACATAAAATTAAGCAAACAAAATAACTTTTATTGAAATATGATATTGAGTTTTACCTGGACGAAAACAAAATAAAACGAAAAAGGTTTAAGTAATCTTTAATTGATCATTAATTCGATTAATTTTTAATATTTTATTGTCGTTTATAAATTAATTCATTGAAGGCCAAATTAGCAGTTCTTGGAGCACGTTCATATGACGTGAAACACGTATCGCATATATATATTTGATATCCATTAGTAAAAAGGGGCTTCGGTTCTAGCCGTAGTTTGTCCCACCCACATAAAATTTAATAAAGTCAAATACTGTAAAACAAATTGGCTAGCGTTCCTAATATCCTGTAACATTAGGCTTTACATTTCGAACTTTAGACTTATTTCACTTGATAAGTCGAACAAGGAGCAGAAGGTGTCAGATATTTTTGGAGAAAATCGATTGGTGGAAACCACAAGTAACTGATTGCTAACCCATGAGCACATTTGTTAGAAATATTAAAAAAATTTATTCGATTTGTAAATTATTAAAAAGTTCTGTTTCTACTTTAATTTCTGATGACAGTCAATGAGTTAGTGGGTGTCTGTTTTTAATAAAAGAAAATTTGGTTTGTGGCAATACCAAATTTGTCATAGCGTTTTGCATCGATTTTCGCGCCCATGTCATCGTAAACATTTAACCATTTAACGTAGACTTCAGATACATCATTGTAATATTTAACCGTATGTTGATAAAATTTTCTGACAGACGAGTTTCGAAGAGCAAGATCCAATTCCTATGTTTATACCACTTAAAACTAGATTTTGTGATACTGATAATTTAATCGGATGTTGGAATATTTAAATTATTTTTAATAACAATTAATATTTCAAACCAATTTGACAATTTTAAATATTTTGTATTTATTTTCAAATCAAATTATCAATTTTTTAATTTAAAATTTTTAAATTTCATTAAATTTCGGGTTTTTTGGTTTTGGTACACCCGAACATATTGTTATAGAAAGACTGTAATATTCTGAAATTAAAAATAAACTTTCCAACATACTTTTGTATTTGTATAAATATTTATAATACATATTCTGAAGTTTCCGAAAACCTTGCTGTATTATTCCAAAGGAGCATCAGCCACTGTAGCACTTATTTTTATCATCCTAGTCATTATACAATTGGTAAGAATTTTTTAATAAGTAGCCAAATAATTTTATATTAAAAAAATGTTACAAAAAAAAATACAACCTATTCCAAACGATAATACAAAAATAAATATTTTAATATTTGCAGATATCATAATACGGAATGCTTAGTACTGTACAAGTCCAACATATAAATAACTGCATCAAATTTTGGAGTTCATAGAACTAAATTTCTGCAAAATCATAAAAGAGCCTAACCATTATTGCCATTTAAAATAAGGCAATTGCTTTAAACATTTTTATAAATTTGTTCGTAATATAGAGATTAACATTACTAGAGATAGGCCAAATCACAAAAATGTTATGGAGGTTTCACAAATACGATTAGTTAGTTAATGACTTTTGCCTTTATTTAAAAAAAACATTACATGTTAATACTGAACCAAGGAAGCTTTAGCTATTGACTTTGAATGACAAATGCTTTTTAGAATTTATACGTAATTTAGAGGTTTACTTTACTAGAGATTGGCCAAATCACAGAGAAGTTCGTGAGTTACCACCTATACCGTCTTCATTAAAAATTCGTCACGGCAATAAGAAAACAAGGAAGTATTTATTATTGGTTATAAATGACAAACATTTTTATGAATTTATACGTAATTTGGAGAATTATTGTATTGGAAATTGACCAAATCACAGAGATGTTTACGAAGTCTTACCTATTAACGGTATAAGTAACCGGACTTCGAGAACATCTCTGTTTGTCATTCATAGCCAATAATAAAAACTTTCTTATTTTCTTATTGACATGACACTAATTTTTAATGAAGGCACATTTCATTAGATAACTAACCGTATAGATGGTATAGCTCAAGAACATCTCTGTTAACTAATGACTTGTGCTTTTAGTAAAAAATAGTGACATGTCGACGAACTACTAAAATACTTTTATGAGTTTAAACGTAATGTAGAGGTTTACTGTACTGGAGATTGGCTAAATTACAGAGATGTTCTAGAGGTCTTATCTCGGAGATTTGACGTGATTTGGTTGATCGCAAGAGAACCTATCTGCGTGGTTCGGTCTCAACCTCTTAACTGATATACGAGTATGCACAACTAAAGCCACAAGCAGCTAACTAACAGTATAGGTAAGACCTCGAGAACATCTCTGTTGTATGGTCAATCTCGATTCCAGTAAGGCGCGTTGACACTTGAGCTATGTTTTTTCAGCGAAGCGAGCTATGATTTCACAGCTTCTCGGATTATGTTACGAAGCCAAAATAAGTGAAGTCGAATTCGTGTAGCTTAGCTCAAGCTACTCGTACGCCCTGATTTATTTAATTGCTAAATTGAGACCAATGGGATAGAATCATAGCTCACATCGCTAATTTTGTGAGAGATGCGAGCTAATTATTTATCTCTTAGACAAGAATAAAACATTTAAATATATTACTTTACAGATTAGATTATTTCTAAGATTTATCTATAATGTTTCGCTTATTTGAGTATTGCAGACAAACCGGGAAGCAGTAAAATGAAAACATAGCTCACATCATTCAAAAAACATACCTCAAGCGTGCACCGGGCCTAAACCTCTAAACTACGTATAAATAAAGAAAAATGATTATAATTCAAAGCCGATAATACAATTTTTTTTTGTTTCCCTATTCACATGTCAATTTTTTTTAATAATAACGATTAAATTCATAACAAAAACATCCGTTTCTAACAAAAACATCCTTTACATGCCACTATATTTTAAAAAATGCACAAGTCATTAACTAACTAACAGTATAGGTGGCATCTCAAGAACATCTCTGCGATTTGGGCAATCTTCAGTACAGACACCTCCTAAATTACGTTTTAATTCAGAAAAATGTTTTTAACAGTCTAGTTAAAACCTAATGTCCAAACAATTTTGTTTTGTAACAAAATATTTCTTATTTTACATGAAATGTAACTACGGACAAACATCCTTCTATTTTATTTTGTGGACTAAAATAAATTATTCTGGAAATGAACACAACTCCCTGTTGGAGTGCACAACTCATGGGCCGACCCATCTTCCATGCCAGTACTACAGGCTGGCATGGAGCTATGCAATGTGCAGATGGTTCTACGTAAATCAAACCTATAGTCGTACGTCCTTGATTTGGCTAGCAATGCGTAAGGCAAGACGTGAAAAGCGAACCGCAATAGAGTTGGGAGTGCTGTGGCCGCAGAACAGATTGCATAGAATAAAACTTAAAAAAAATAAAAAATTATTCTAGTTAGATGATTTTAGAGTTTTATGGAGCATTAGAAATTGATTTTACCTACTGTAATTTTGTGTACATGTAATATTTATTTTGTTCAAATCTTCATATTCATAATTGGTGCAATCATCGCTGTTATACATATAACAGAAGAGTATAATTTTCTATGATTTTCTATGAGTTGAGAAATTTAATCAAAATAGGCTCTGAAATAAATTATTTATTAATCAACGGCCAAAAAAATTTTGTTGTTTAATGGTGTTTACCTTTATTTTTCAGAAGAAGTTATTAAATATAAAAAGTTATGACTATACCAAGTGCTTTAACACTTAAACTCAATAAGTAGAGTTAAACAACTTGTGCAGTGAACGGCTCATATATCTAGGTGTTGGTTTTATTTTCGTGAATACGTTTCCGATTTTGGAAAAATTCATCAAAAAAAAACAAATTGTGTTGAGATGTACCGATTCAATTTCTAATTTCAGTCATTTCATGAGTTCTGTAATAATCCATAACTTGCAAAGTATCCAGAAGATTCTCTGCTAGATAACTGCTTCATTACTCTCAAAAATTTTGAAGAGTTTACGGTAAAGTTTGCAAACACTTTTTGATGTATCACACCCATATTACGGCAACAGTACCAGTATTTTCACTGGATCTGGCTTGTGAGCTGTTTGTAGTGATTCCCTGATTTGACTCGATGGTTTGCTCACATTTCTCTAAAAGTTTCGGAGTTTGTTTTCTCCTGCGCTTTGCACCTTGCTAGGCTACAATAAATTCTTCTCCATCTTCCTTATATTTTCGAATTGTCCTCCTTATGGTATTAACGTTCTCACCCGTTAAATTTTATAGTTAAGGTCAAAGTTTATTTGTTAAAGCTTTATAGATATTTTTTGTTTTCTCGAGAAATGCTTTCATATGTCCCATGGGCCTGTCGTGTAAAGTATAAACAAATTTTACATACATAAAATTAACATGAATATATTGAAAATTATTTTAATCAGAATTTAAAATACAATTAATTTGTTTTCCTATTATTAATTATTACCTGACTCACTGTTCTCATACGAATGATTCCGTGTAAAAATTATTACTTAATTCAATTATAGTCGATACTAAAAGAAATATGGCATAAGCCGCTTTTAGCAGTAACTGTAATTTGGTTATTACGTGTACATTACATATAGTCATGTGAGTTTTAGAAAATGTACAACATGTATTCTTCCTTTAAGAGGGTACGAGTTGACTGTTTTGCAGTCTCATTTCCGAGTATGGTGCGGAAGCTGGGGTGTTAGAATATAATTTGATTTTGACCAGAGTAGCGTTATTCTTGATTAGAGTTGGGTGGTAGTTTCGTGTTCCTATTTTCGTGTAGATGGCCCTGCATTGTATTCGGTTTTAATAATTTGTATGTTGATGTGTGGGTATTAGAGAAGATGGTTTCCGATATATATATAAGGTCGATTTATAGAAGGGATTTATAGTAGCGTGTATTAATAGTTTTGGCTATATTAGTTATATCTGTAAAACATTTGTAGATTATAATTGAAATGACTAGCTTCATGGGTTTTGGAGTTTTATCATTGTAAGGGTGGTGCCTAATATACGTCTGCATTGTCATGTAAAGATAACGGCTGTAAGGGTTTCCTTTATGGTTTCTATATTTCGGGGACGTATACAATCTTTAACTTCATAGAGTTGTCATTCCGAATGTTGCAAAACAAATTGACAATCCCATGCAGCACTTTATTTTGAAAGCATTCAATCTTCTTGGGACAATACTTAAAGTTGGATATCGTAGGCCAATATTGGCTTTAGAACTTATCGATGCAGAAGCAATTCGTTTGAATTGTAACTTTAGAATTTCTTCTCATGAAACAGTACATTTGCCTATATTTCATATTTAACAATTTTTTGATGTGCTTAACGATCATGCCAAGGTATTTAGCATTATTAGCATAGGAAATATGATTTGAATTATGTTCCAATGAAATCAGGTTCAAATTTTGATTTGTAAAGTTGACATTTACTATCATGACATGTCGGTGTGTTTTTCGCTTGGATTGTTCGGATATGATGTATAATATTGCGGGTTGGAGTCCAAAAAAGTTTATTTTCATTTTCATGAAGACTTGTTAACAAATAACCCAAAGACGATGGAATTGTAAGATGGTAGTTTGACTACTGATATTACTAAATAGTTCTAATTCTATGCTTTGTTTGGTAACTTGAGACTGTGGTCATGTGGCGACGACTTTCCAATCATTTATTTCTATTATTTAGGGAGTTTTACTTTTATTTTTAACCGTGCACAATTCACAATCTGCCCAGTAATAAAGTCGTGATTTTGAGTTTCGGTGATACTCACATATCGTTTAGTTTCAATACTCACATATCGTAGGTTAGTGATCATCACTGTTGGGATTGTCTTATAGATATAGCTCGACAAATAAAACTCCAAGGCGATGTGAACCTAAAAATGTAACAGAATTTAATCTGGATAATCTTTTAAAAGCAAATATGGCTTAATATTTTCTAGACGAAACCTAAATTTGCCAAGGACAGTAAAATATTAACGAGTTGATTATCTTTATGTTTTAGCTGATAGTTAGTGATCAGCAAGGGTGATTATCTATTTTTTCCACGGTTGTTATGTTTTCATTTGTTGTTTGGTTGGGTAATCGTTGAAAAACCAAATAGGCAACGAGTACGATACATGGCATGCATTTGGTCCTTTTTAACATCATCGCTGCTTCTCAAAGGGATCTTTGCTACTCAAAGGCATAATCAATCGTCCTTTGTTAGTTCTGAGCGCAGTCGGAGTCAGTAGTGATATATGAGGCTGTTTAACTTTATATAATTTTGTTTATAGAGTAATCGGTATCTGTTTGTTATAGGGATGTACGAGGCACATGGACATCATTATCGGACCATAAATTATTAATATGTTCAGCATCGATTCAAAAGGAGAAAACGCGGCCAGTGAGATTGACGCCAGAAAAGGAGAACCTAGTTAACGCGCATGATAATACATCTAAAATGTCAAGCAATCTTTAAAGTGAGAAGAAATAAAATTGACAAGCGAGGTTTTGCTAGAAAAAAACAAATGTATCATCAACAGTGTAGTCGAGCACGAAGAGAGGCGTGCCACAATTTTTTTCAGAACTGGCTTTAAAGTTAGCCTCAAGAAAGAATAAAAAAGAAGTATCAGTTCCTGAAAAAATACAAATGGGAAAATGATCAACATTCATACCAATGCTGCGTTGGGAGCAAGAGCTGGCTAAAACTCAAGGAACACCTGTGCCATTAATAATCGAAAAAGATCACTGGCCCATGGAGCAGCCGCCCAGTATAGAAGATACACAGAGTATTGTCAATGGAATTAGATAGGGAACAGCTGTTGGGTTAGATCAGGTTCCTATACAACTCATATAAAGTTTAGCTGAGGAAAGGTGGGAATTTTTAGAAAACATTTTTAAATCTATTTGGATTTCGAATTGTATTCCAGATGAATGGATAGAAAAACGACGGCTGATTTCACAAGAATTACGATTATTGATGTTGGGTATCGAATATCTAAACACATGGAGGTTATAGAATCATATCAAGCAGTATTCCTGAAAAACAGATCTACCGACGATCATATGTTTGTGGTGCGAATAATAATGGAAGAGGAATGGAGATTAGGCAAAAATTTATATATTTTATAGCTGTTATCAGTCGAGCATTTGCCAGTGTTGCTCTACTATCAGTGACATATGCTTAAATACGAAAATATACACATCAGTTGATTAACAGAATTGTTAAAACTTGTCTCCAAGAAGGATCATCTATTATGTGGTATCAACAAAGCACTAGGATGATGGAGAAGTGCATTGGTATGAAACAGGGATGTTCACTATTTCCAAGATTATTTAATATTGTATTGGATAATATTTTAAAAACCCTAGTAGAGCTACACCCAAGTATTAGCTTAAAACAACACAAAGACGTGAAACTACCTTTAATATTGGCATACGCTGATGATATAATTATATTGCATACAGAAAGAGAAGAAATATCGAACATTGCAAAAGAGCTAGTATACGAGTATATTCTAGAAACAGTAGGAATGCATATAATTGAACAGAAATGGGAAATGTTAATCACAGAACCGTTAAACAACCTGTAACAATCTATTGTAAATTTATAATTTAGTATTCGCATTAATATGAAAAATCAATTTGATTTTGCGTACTGTACATCAGGATGAAATTTAAATCAAGTTTGAAACCAAATTAAACGAAAAAAAAAGAAAGCAGGAAAACCGGAAAGAAACAATTCACCGGCGATTATGAAAGCGAAATAAAAATGTGAGGAAATATGTAGATGAATTTTAAAATTTTGGGTTAGTTCGGTTGTAAGCGTGCAAATTAAAAGATCAAAAATAAAAATAAAAGTCAAGCACGCAAAATCGTAAAAGTTAGTGATTTATAAAGTAAACTTAGAATAAAAAATGTATTGTACAAAGAAAAAGTTAAAACAACATAATTGTTGATTATAAATAAAATGTTCTTTATAAAAAATTAAATTAAAAATAATAATAAACTTTTAAATAAATTGTGACCGATAAAGTTTAATTAATATATATTTCTAAGTAAAAATTACAACAAATAAATGTAAAAACGCTTATAGACTAATAACGGAAATTGTCAAGATTATGTCCAATTATGTAATTTGAATAAAATAATTAAAGTTCAGATGCATATTGCTAAATATTATGTACCTGTGTATCACGAAAATAATATGAAGTTTTGTTGAATAATCCAAATTTTATAATATCACATATTTTAATAATATCACATACCGTAAAGTGCTACGCACTCTCATAACAGTGTGCGAGCATATGCAATAATTTAATTTATTAATAATAATAGTAAAAATTATAATATCTACAGCATGCGCATGATCTCTAAATCTAATATTGACCTCTAAAATAAATGTACATACATAACTAGTGGTGAGTTCATGCTGAGGAAACATTTCGTATCACGCTGTGATAATACATACCAAATTACGGGATATACATATAAACGAAAACAATTCTAAATCTGAGGAACCACAGTTTCTTATTGCGATCGAATGGATTTACCGGAATTACTGATTATGGCATATGTAGTGTGTGACAATAAAAAAAAATGTATAGTAATATGTATTCATGTGCCCTCAGGATTGAATGCTAATAAGGCATATTTATTTTATACCAGGCTCTCAATATTATTAAACCAAATGTCGCGTAGTAGAGAAATCGTGATATTGGGTGATTTCAATGCACACTTTGGAAAGGATCAACAAAATGTTGGAAGTTATAAACTAATTGGACCTAATATTCACTGCAACATATCGAACCAATACGATCGGCCAAATGATTAAACGAGTGGCGTCATAACTAATCTGGAGGAAAAACACAAACGAATTGAGGGTCCTTCTACCACACGGTCGTCTAGTTGGAATTGGTGACGTACAAAACATATCGTTATTATTATCATTTTCTTTCTACAATTAGTAATTTTTCCATTTTTTTACTTGATTTATTTTATTAAATACCAAAATTTGTTTTCTACTTACTATTAGTGGTGGTGCTTGAGTTTTTTTTAATCAGCGAAACTCATAACAACAAAATATATAACAATTTGTATCCCTCCTACTTTGCATAGCGTCTTTTAGGATTCGTATTTATTTGGTGTAATTAGTGACTTAACCTTTATAAAAATATAAACGAATATAGACGAATGTGAAGAAAATGCTAATCTTATACCACCTGAGTAATACGGAACATTATCGAAGATTAGAGTTTTCTTATACGTATTTATTAAATCATATTAAAATTAATTGAATAATAATAATTAACCGCTTTATTTCGACTAGTTACTTAAATTTTTGATTTGATTCAAAGATGTTCATATTTAGAAATCAAAAATAAATAGTGTTCATAATTCTAACCAACAAGTTATACAATATAATAGATAACACAATCTTTAAGGAATTCTCGAAAAAGAGGTATTCTTAGAGATCTTAACACAACCTCAGGTATATGGGGCGTTAGTTGGAGGCCTGTTTAGTTAAAAAATATATTCAGTTGCTGCCAATCCAGGGGAGGGGACATTTAATAAAAGTTTGTATTATGACCAAATATAATAATAATTGATAGGCCAACTGAGATATCCCCAGAGATCTTAACACAACATCAGGTATATGGGGTGTTAGTTGAGAACCATGCCAGTTAGAAAAAGTTATCAGGAGCCTCCCATCCAGGGGTGGGAACAGTTTAGAGGATTTTGTATTATGACCAAATTTAACAAAAATTCTTAAACCAACTGAGATATCCCTAGAGATCTTAACACAACCTCAGGTATATGGCATGTTAGTTGGAAGCCTTGTCAGTTAAAAAATATATTCAGTTGCTCCCCATCCAGGGAGGAGACATTTATTAAAAGTTTGTGTTATGACCAAATATAATGAAAATGATTAGGCTTAAACCAACTGAGATATCCCTAGAGATCTTAACACAACCTCAGGTATATGGCATGTTAGTTGGAAGCCTTGTCAGTTAAAAAATATATTCAGTTGCTCCCCATCCAGGGAGGAGACATTTATTAAAAGTTTGTGTTATGACCAAATATAATGAAAATGATTAGGCCAGAGATATCCTACCTTTGTGAAGTTATCCCGGAAACTCAGCCCGGAAAATGATTATAGTTAAATATGGTAACACCTTTATATATTTAAGAAATTATAATGAAACTACAACTATCACGATATAAAAATATAAAGATAGTAAGAAAAATTTTATTATGAAAAATAATATACAAAATGGCGGGCATTATAAATAAAAACATATTGACATTTTTTAACTTGTACTATAGCTAATTACTATAGCACAAAAAAAAATTATATAATTTATATACAAACAGGTGGGTTTATTGATATAATAAGTAATTATTCAATTTGTAAAAAACAACAATGTCACAAAAATTTAGTTTATAGCTCCGCTATAGTCGTCTGAATTCGTAGTACATGTCCATTACCAGAAACCGGACTATATACGTTTTGTAGTTCCGGGATTGGCCTGTTTAAATAACAAGTGACAAAAAAATTCTATGATTTAGAGCTCCGCTATAGTCGTCTGAATTCGTAGTACATGTCCATTACCAGAAACCGGACTATATACGTTTTGTAGTTCAGGGATTGGCCTGTTTAAATAACAAGTGGCAAAAAAATTCTATGATTTAGAGCTCCGCTATAGTCGTCTGAATTCGTAGTACATGTCCATTACCAGAAACCGGACTATATACGTTTTGTAGTTCAGGGATTGGCCTGTTTAAATAACAAGTGGCAAAAAAATTCTATGATTTAGAGCTCCGCTATAGTCGTCTGAATTCGTAGTACATGTCCATTACCAGAAACCGGACTATATACGTTTTGTAGTTCAGGGATTGGCCTGTTTAAATAACAAGTGACAAAAAAATTCTATGATTTAGAGCTCCGCTATAGTCGTCTGAATTCGTAGTACATGTCCATTACCAGAAACCGGACTATATACGTTTTGTAGTTCAGGGATTGGCCTGTTTAAATAACAAGTGGCAAAACAATTCTATGATTTAGAGCTCCGCTATAGTCGTCTGAATTCGTAGTACATGTCCATTACCAGAAACGGGACTATATACGTTTTGTAGTTCAGGGATTGGCCTGTTTAAATAACAAGTGACAAAAAAATTCTATGATTTAGAGCTCCGCTATAGTCGTCTGAATTCGTAGTACATGTCCATTACCAGAAACCGGACTATATACGTTTTGTAGTTCAGGGATTGGCCTGTTTAAATAACAAGTTGCAAAAAAATTCTATGATTTAGAGCTCCGCTATAGTCGTCTGAATTCGTAGTACATGTCCATTACCAGAAACCGGACTATATACGTTTTGTAGTTCAGGGATTGGCCTGTTTAAATAACAAGTGGCAAAAAAATTCTATGATTTAGAGCTCCGCTATAGTCGTCTGAATTCGTAGTACATGTCCATTACCAGAAACCGGACTATATACGTTTTGTAGTTCAGGGATTGGCCTGTTTAAATAACAAGTGACAAAAAAATTCTATGATTTAGAGCTCCGCTATAGTCGTCTGAATTCGTAGTACATGTCCATTACCAGAAACCGGACTATATACGTTTTGTAGTTCAGGGATTGGCCTGTTTAAATAACAAGTGACAAAAAAATTCTATGATTTAGAGCTCCGCTATAGTCGTCTGAATTCGTAGTACATGTCCATTACCAGAAACCGGACTATATACGTTTTGTAGTTCAGGGATTGGCCTGTTTAAATAACAAGTTGCAAAAAAATTCTATGATTTAGAGCTCCGCTATAGTCGTCTGAATTCGTAGTACATGTCCATTACCAGAAACCGGACTATATACGTTTTGTAGTTCAGGGATTGGCCTGTTTAAATAACAAGTGGCAAAAAAATTCTATGATTTAGAGCTCCGCTATAGTCGTCTGAATTCGTAGTACATGTCCATTACCAGAAACCGGACTATATACGTTTTGTAGTTCAGGGATTGGCCTGTTTAAATAACAAGTTGCAAAAAAATTCTATGATTTAGAGCTCCGCTATAGTCGTCTGAATTCGTAGTACATGTCCATTACCAGAAACCGGACTATATACGTTTTGTAGTTCAGGGATTGGCCTGTTTAAATAACAAGTGGCAAAAAAATTCTGTGATTTAGAGCTCCGCTATAGTCGTCTGAATTCGTAGTACATGTCCATTACCAGAAACCGGACTATATACGTTTTGTAGTTCAGGGATTGGCCTGTTTAAATAACAAGTGACAAAAAAATTCTATGATTTAGAGCTCCGCTATAGTCGTCTGAATTCGTAGTACATGTCCATTACCAGAAACCGGACTATATACGTTTTGTAGTTCAGGGATTGGCCTGTTTAAATAACAAGTGGCAAAAAAATTCTATGATTTAGAGCTCCGCTATAGTCGTCTGAATTCGTAGTACATGTCCATTACCAGAAACCGGACTATATACGTTTTGTAGTTCAGGGATTGGCCTGTTTAAATAACAAGTGGCAAAAAAATTCTATGATTTAGAGCTCCGCTATAGTCGTCTGAATTCGTAGTACATGTCCATTACCAGAAACCGGACTATATACGTTTTGTAGTTCAGGGATTGGCCTGTTTAAATAACAAGTTGCAAAAAAATTCTATGATTTAGAGCTCCGCTATAGTCGTCTGAATTCGTAGTACATGTCCATTACCAGAAACCGGACTATATACGTTTTGTAGTTCAGGGATTGGCCTGTTTAAATAACAAGTGGCAAAAAAATTCTGTGATTTAGAGCTCCGCTATAGTCGTCTGAATTCGTAGTACATGTCCATTACCAGAAACCGGACTATATACGTTTTGTAGTTCAGGGATTGGCCTGTTTAAATAACAAGTGACAAAAAAATTCTATGATTTAGAGCTCCGCTATAGTCGTCTGAATTCGTAGTACATGTCCATTACCAGAAACCGGACTATATACGTTTTGTAGTTCAGGGATTGGCCTGTTTAAATAACAAGTGGCAAAAAAATTCTATGATTTAGAGCTCCGCTATAGTCGTCTGAATTCGTAGTACATGTCCATTACCAGAAACCGGACTATATACGTTTTGTAGTTCAGGGATTGGCCTGTTTAAATAACAAGTGACAAAAAAATTCTATGATTTAGAGCTCCGCTATAGTCGTCTGAATTCGTAGTACATGTCCATTACCAGAAACCGGACTATATACGTTTTGTAGTTCAGGGATTGGCCTGTTTAAATAACAAGTGGCAAAAAAATTCTATGATTTAGAGCTCCGTTATAGTCGTCTGAATTCGTAGTACATGTCCATTACCAGAAACCGGACTATATACGTTTTGTAGTTCAGAGATTGGCCTGTTTAAATAACAAGTTGCAAAAAAATTCTATGATTTAGAGCTCCGCTATAGTCGTCTGAATTCGTAGTACATGTCCATTACCAGAAACCGGACTATATACGTTTTGTAGTTCAGAGATTGGCCTGTTTAAATAACAAGTTGCAAAAAAATTCTATGATTTAGAGCTCCGCTATAGTCAGCTGAATTCGTAGTACATGTCCATTACCAGAAACCGGGCCATATACGTTTTGTAGTTCAGGGATTGGCCTGTTTAAATAACAAGTGGCAAAAAAATTCTATGATTTAGAGCTCCGCTATAGTCGTCTGAATTCGTAGTACATGTCCATTTCCAGAAACCGGACTATATACGTTTTGTAGTTCAGGGATTGGCCTGTTTAAATAACAAGTGGCAAAAAAATTCTATGATTTAGAGCTCCGCTATAGTCGTCTGAATTCGTAGTACATGTCCATTACCAGAAACCGGACTATATAAGTTTTGTAGTTCAGAGATTGGCCTGTTTAAATAACAAGTTGCAAAAAAAATCTATGATTTAGAGCTCCGCTATAGTCGTCTGAATTCGTAGTACATGTCCATTACCAGAAACCGGACTATATCCGTTTTGTAGTTCAGGGATTGGCCTGTTTAAATAACAAGTGGCAAAAAAATTCTATGATTTAGAGCTCCGCTATAGTCGTCTGAATTCGTAGTACATGTCCATTACCAGAAACCGGGCTATATACGTTTTGTAGTTCAGGGATTGGCCTGTTTAAATAACAAGTGGCAAAAAAATTCTATGATTTAGAGCTCCGCTATAGTCGTCTGAATTCGTAGTACATGTCCATTACCAGAAACCGGACTATATAAGTTTTGTAGTTCAGGGATTGGCCTGTTTAAATAACAAGTTGCAAAAAAATCTATGATTTAGAGCTTCGCTATAGTCGTCTGAATTCGTAGTACATGTCCATTACCAGAAACCGGACTATATACGTTTTGTAGTTCAGGGATTGGCCTGTTTAAATAACAAGTGACAAAAAAATTCTATGATTTAGAGCTCCGCTATAGTCGTCTGAATTCGTAGTACATGTCCATTACCAGAAACCGGACTATATACGTTTTGTAGTTCAGGGATTGGCCTGTTTAAATAACAAGTTGCAAAAAAATTCTATGATTTAGAGCTCCGCTATAGTCGTCTGAATTCGTAGTACATGTCCATTACCAGAAACCGGACTATATACGTTTTGTAGTTCAGGGATTGGCCTGTTTAAATAACAAGTGGCAAAAAAATTCTATGATTTAGAGCTCCGCTATAGTCGTCTGAATTCGTAGTACATGTCCATTACCAGAAACCGGACTATATACGTTTTGTAGTTCAGGGATTGGCCTGTTTAAATAACAAGTTGCAAAAAAATTCTATGATTTAGAGCTCCGCTATAGTCGTCTGAATTCGTAGTACATGTCCATTACCAGAAACCGGACTATATACGTTTTGTAGTTCAGGGATTGGCCTGTTTAAATAACAAGTGGCAAAAAAATTCTGTGATTTAGAGCTCCGCTATAGTCGTCTGAATTCGTAGTACATGTCCATTACCAGAAACCGGACTATATACGTTTTGTAGTTCAGGGATTGGCCTGTTTAAATAACAAGTGACAAAAAAATTCTATGATTTAGAGCTCCGCTATAGTCGTCTGAATTCGTAGTACATGTCCATTACCAGAAACCGGACTATATACGTTTTGTAGTTCAGGGATTGGCCTGTTTAAATAACAAGTGGCAAAAAAATTCTATGATTTAGAGCTCCGCTATAGTCGTCTGAATTCGTAGTACATGTCCATTACCAGAAACCGGACTATATACGTTTTGTAGTTCAGGGATTGGCCTGTTTAAATAACAAGTTGCAAAAAAATTCTATGATTTAGAGCTCCGCTATAGTCGTCTGAATTCGTAGTACATGTCCATTACCAGAAACCGGACTATATACGTTTTGTAGTTCAGAGATTGGCCTGTTTAAATAACAAGTGGCAAAAAAAATCTATGATTTAGAGCTCCGCTATAGTCGTCTGAATTCGTAGTACATGTCCATTACCAGAAACCGGACTATATACGTTTTGTAGTTCAGGGATTGGCCTGTTTAAATAACAAGTGGCAAAAAAATTCTATGATTTAGAGCTCCGCTATAGTCGTCTGAATTCGTAGTACATGTCCATTACCAGATCCCGGACTATATACGTTTTGTAGTTCAGGGATTGGCCTGTTTAAATAACAAGTGGCAAAAAAATTCTATGATTTAGAGCTCCGCTATAGTCGTCTGAATTCGTAGTACATGTCCATTACCAGAAACCGGACTATATACGTTTTGTAGTTCAGGGATTGGCCTGTTTAAATAACAAGTGGCAAAAAAATTCTATGATTTAGAGCTCCGCTATAGTCGTCTGAATTCGTAGTACATGTCCATTACCAGAAACCGGACTATATACGTTTTGTAGTTCAGGGATTGGCCTGTTTAAATAACAAGTGGCAAAAAAATTCTATGATTTAGAGCTCCGCTATAGTCGTCTGAATTCGTAGTACATGTCCATTACCAGAAACCGGACTATATACGTTTTGTAGTTCAGGGATTGGCCTGTTTAAATAACAAGTTGCAAACAAATTCTATGATTTAGAGCTCCGCTATAGTCGTCTGAATTCGTAGTACATGTCCATTACCAGAAACCGGACTATATACGTTTTGTAGTTCAGGGATTGGCCTGTTTAAATAACAAGTTGCAAAAAAATTCTATGATTTAGAGCTCCGCTATAGTTGTCTGAATTCGTAGTACATGTCCATTACCAGAAACCGGACTATATACGTTTTGTAGTTCAGGGATTGGCCTGTTTAAATAACAAGTGGCACAAAAATTCTATGATTTAGAGCTCCGCTATAGTCGTCTGAATTCGTAGTACATGTCCATTACCAGAAACCGGGCTATATACGTTTTGTAGTTCAGGGATTGGCCTGTTTAAATAACAAGTTGCAAAAATATTCTATGATTTAGAGCTCCGCTATAGTCGTCTGAATTCGTAGTACATGTCCATTACCAGAAACCGGACTATATAAGTTTTGTAGTTCAGGGATTGGCCTGTTTAAATAACAAGTTGCAAAAAAAATCTATGATTTAGAGCTTCGCTATAGTCGTCTGAATTCGTAGTACATGTCCATTACCAGAAACCGACTAATGTAAATCTATATTTTTCAAAGTTTAGGTTTTTAGGCCGTCCGCCTCGAAAATTCGACATTTTTATACTGAACTTTCAAATGTAAAATAGAAATTGAATAACGTGCGAAAATAACGAACTTTTATACTGTCATAGCATAGCCGTTAAAAATCTTGCATCGTGCGTGATAAATAAGTCTATTTCATAAAAGATGGCGCGGACGCATATAATCTATTGAAATTTGTTATTTACTCCAAAAAAACTGGTATCAGGGAACAGGCACACAGTATTAGGGGTTTCAACGTTAATTTTAGACTAATAATAATAATGAATGATGTGTGCCTTAAACGACTAAAGTTTAATATCACCCGTTATGAAATTTTCAAGTTTCTGCTATTCCTCACTATGCGGCAAATGAATCTATGATTTTTAATCACTTTTTATTTAATTTTTATAATTTTACTTTATTGTAATAACTTCGAACATGATCAATTATTCGTTGTCATATAAATTAATAAATAAAAGACACTAGTTAAAAATTTCTTTTTAGTGACACCTGTTATTAAATTTCAACAAATTTTTTCAAAAATATTAATTTACCAATGCAGGTAAGTCAAAACATAAAATAAACAAGTATAAGAAAGCAAGAAATATTACATTTTATGAGCCAGTGCGACGCTAACGCCGCTTCCAATATATTACTTTTCGGTACTACACATTACGCGACACAGCATGAAATAGTTTATTTTATTTATGAAAAATATTTCAAAGCAGAAATACTAGATTTACTTTCACCGCTGTATACGTACAAAAAAATATTTTTTTGTTATATTTCATTCGGTTCGATCTTCGTTTCGTTTTTCTGTTGATCGGTTTGTTTTGGTTTATAAAAAATTTAAAGAGCCTATACAAAATATGTAGAGAATATACCAAAACAAGCTGTGCCTGTGTGTTATAAAAACAAGGTTTTTGTTTTTGTAATTTTGAATTTCTATGAAATAGAATGAAAGCAAACATTTTCCGTACCTAAAATAAAAAATTGTTCTTATGCCGTGATATACGAGTACATTATCAGATATAATTGTTGATACGAGTATAATAAAATATAGTTATTGAGCGTTTATAATTCAAATTAAGTAAAGATGTCGTTATGTTTTTTTTTTAAATAATATTTTTATTTCTAACCGACTTTTTGATCTTCAGGTTTTTTTGAAATATTTATGTGTACAAAATTAATTGTAAAAACTTACAAATATTAATACTCATGTAAAATAATTAAAAATTTGTAAATACTAAAGTTTAAGAATTTAACAAAACAAAATAAGCTAATCCAAAAATGTTTAATTCATTTTTAATACCTATGTAATTTATATTGTTGCCCTGAAGAGTTCAAAAATTGTAATTTCTTAAGACCGCTATCTTCTTTGCTATCTGTAATGTCGACAAACGGCCTCAACTTATGACCCGATTTTTGGGTTTCGGCGAAGGATTCGCGATTCTAACAGAATTTTTCGTGCAAAATGACCACGAACGAATAGTAGTATTAACACATTGAAAATGTGCTTTATATTATAAAGTCGTAATTTAAAAGTAGGTATGGGATTAAATCTTGGAATATAATAAAGCTATTCGATCAGCAATTTTAAACAAATTATATCATGAAACGTGAATTTTTAAAATAATTTGAATAATTATCGAAATTTTGACACATAATGGTGACTGGCTCACTGTCTTTAAATAGCTGAACCAATATTTTAGGTGTCCCTATGTAGCTACTCTAGCACACTGATTCTCTAACCTAAAAGTTAATGCGTAAAAGTGAACACCATAGTAAGTTTTCGACTTTACACAAATTACAATGCTATGTGATTGTTTGTGTTTAATGTTTACATCTTATATTGTTTCTTAGATAATCAAGGTGCATTACGTAAATTATTTCAATTGGACATGTCATATGCTCGTCTGAAGTCTACAAATCATTTGTATATCTCAAAAGAAATGTAATTGCAAATAATTGTTTAGCTAACTTTTTAGCTCCTTTCTGACTAATTTCCTTCTATCGAACACGATGCAATCTCTGACTTGAGCCCTCTGACACGAACGCCACCAGAAAATTATGTTGTACAACAATTACAGAAAATTATGTATTGTGCATTTGTGCAAGCTCTTCCACTTCTTGAAGATTGAACAGAATACCATTTAAGTGCGCATGTGCAAACTAGTTTAGGACTCAAATTTCTTGAAATAAATTTAGTTTTATTGGTGGTGTGGTTCCACTCAAGTTAAAAGCCATGCTCCAGTGCTTAAACCAAAATTTATTGCCAAATCCTAATTGCAATAAATAAACCTATGTTTCATAAGAAATAGGGTTCGTTTCACCCCATTGAGGTACTGTTTCAAAACAGTTCCTAGTACTAAATTTATCTCCACCTAATATACCAAATTTTATTGAACTGTTAAATTTTCAAACAAATTTCATCCATAGCATTGGCTATGCTATGGACGAAACGCCGTTAATGTTTACTCCCAACTAATTCACGTTTTGGCCAAGCTTATTGCAAGTATTACTCCAAGTGTTCGAATTACCAAACCATGAAAGTATAATCGATCAAAACATTTTATTGAAATTGAGGATGGTGTTCGAGACCGCGATAAAATATTGTTTAAAATACAGGGATATTTAACAAAAAAATTTAGGACAACAACTTGAACTAACTTCAAGTCAATCATTTTAACTAACTTTAACTTAAAATTAAATATTTTTGGTTTATAATTAAACACAATAATATCCAATATTAAAATAAATTAATTAATTTCACCAGCAAACATTAAGATAACCATTTTTTCTTATTAAAAATACAATTCAGTCATTGTATTTTCATTCTTTCAAATTTCCAGTTGTAAATGAAGTAAGGAACAATCAAAAAATTGTGTACTAAAAAAATTAACCTGTTTCGTCAGTTCAGGAATTATTAAGATTTTTGATGAACTCTGTTGTACTCTACATAATATCAAGAGTTGTTCAGAGTTGTTGAGAACAAGCATAAACTTTATTCGTATATATAATGCAAGATAGTGACTTAGCGTAAGCTCTTTAGGATTCGATTGAGTAAATCCGAAGCATAAATATTTTAATAATTCGTGAATTGGTTAAAAAATCAAAATATAATATATAGCGGTCTAGAGCAGCTTTTTCAAAAAAACTCAGCAGATATGATACACATAATATTTTGACATTACCTGCACTGTTAAATTAATATTTTTGAAAAACTTGTTGAAATTTAATAACAGGTGTCACTAAAATGAATGTTTTTACCTAGTGTCTTTTATTTATTAATTTATATGTAAAAGAATAATTAATGTTATTCGAAATTACTACAATAAAGCAAAATTATTAAAATTAAATAAAACGTCTGCATAAATCTAAATTAACTATTCATACGCCGCGTAGTGATGAATAGCAGAAGCATGAAAATTTCATACAAGCGAAATCACTCATGAATGGTATACTCAAATTTTAGTCAAATTCGCAAATTTAATTAGACTTTTCACGATTGGCAAAGAATTTATTATCGATAATGGATAATTATCAATTTATTACGCAATTTATGTCATAAATATTAGGCACAGTATGATTTAATATTTCATAAATACAATGCCATCTATCAATGAGTAGTACAGGCAATTTAAGCTGAGTTCTGTTATAAGTTTCGATAGATGGCGTAAATTAATTAATCAAGTAGTTCTCGACGTTGTCGACGTAGTTGAAGAGTTGTCGACTTTGTCGACGAGTATTCGACGTTGTCGACGAGTATTCGACGTTGTCGACGAAATCTTGTAAAAATTAGTAGTCGACGCGTAATCGCCCATCCCTGTGTTACGTTCGCGTATCACTAAAAGTGAACATTATGGGAACGAATATTTCGATAAAAAGTCTAATTATGTTAGAATAGTAACACCGTTAACTATCGTTTTTGAGCTGCAAAATCGATTCGTTTGCCAACTATTATATGAAGTGTAGTATTCGTTTATGATTCGTAAACGGTTCACCTTGTTTAGCTAGTAGTTGTATGAAAAAAAAGGTTATTTTACTATAGCAGATCTCAAAATCATAGAATTTTGTTGCCTATTGTTATTTAAACAGGCCAATCCCTGAACTACAAAACGTATATAGTCCGGTTTCTGGTAATGGACATGTACTACGAATTCAGACGACTATAGCGGAGCTCTAAATCATAGAATTTTTTGCCACTTGTTATTTAAACAGGCCAATCCCTGAACTACAAAACGTATATAGTCCGGTTTCTGGTAATGGACATGTACTACGAATTCAGACGACTATAGCGGAGCTCTAAATCATAGAATTTTTTTGCAACTTGTTATTTAAACAGGCCAATCCCTGAACTACAAAACGTATATAGTCCGGTTTCTGGTAATGGACATGTACTACGAATTCAGACGACTATAGCGGAGCTCTAAATCATAGAATTTTTTTGCCACTTGTTATTTAAACAGGCCAATCCCTGAACTACAAAACGTATATAGTCCGGTTTCTGGTAATGGACATGTACTACGAATTCAGACGACTATAGCGGAGCTCTAAATCATAGAATTTTTTTGCAACTTGTTATTTAAACAGGCCAATCCCTGAACTACAAAACGTATATAGTCCGGTTTCTGGTAATGGACATGTACTACGAATTCAGACAACTATAGCGGAGCTATAAATCATAGAATTTTGTTGCCACTTGTTATTTAAACAGGCCAATCCCTGAACTACAAAACTTATATAGTCCGGTTTCTGGTAATGGACATCTACTACGAATTCAGACGACTATAGCGGAGCTCTAAATCATAGAATTTTTTTGCCACTTGTTATTTAAACAGGCCAATCCCGGAACTACAAAACGTATACAGTCCGGTTTCTGGAAATGGACATGTACTACGAATTCAGACGACTATAGCGGAGCTCTAAATCATAGAATTTTTTTGCCACTTGTTATTTAAACAGGCCAATCCCGGAACTACAAGACGTATATAGTCCGGTTTCTGGTAATGGACATGTACTACGAATTCAGACGACTATAGCGGAGCTCTAAATCATAGAATTTTTTTGCCACTTGTTATTTAAACACGCCAATCCCTGAACTACAAAACGTATATAGTCCGGTTTCTGGTAATGGACATGTACTACGAATTCAGACGACTATAGCGGAGCTCTAAATCATAGAATTCTTTTGCCATTTGTTATTTAAACAGGCCAATCCCTGAACTACAAAACGTATACAGTCCGGTTTCTGGTAATGGACATGTACTACGAATTCAGACGACTATAGCGGAGCTCTAAATCATAGAATTTTTTGCCACTTGTTATTTAAACAGGCCAATCCCTGAACTACAAAACGTATATAGTCCGGTTTCTGGTAATGGACATGTACTACGAGTTCAGACGACTATAGCGGAGCTCTAAATCATAGAATTTTTTTGCCACTTATTATTTAAACAGGCCAATCCCCGAACTACAAAACGTATATAGTCCGGTTTCTGGTAATGGACATGTACTACGAATTCAGACGACTATAGCGGAGCTCTAAATCATAGAATTTTGTTGCCACTTGTTATTTAAACAGGCCAATCCCTGAACTACAAAACGTATATAGTCCGGTTTCTGGTAATGGACATGTACTACGAATTCAGACGACTATAGCGGAGCTCTAAATCATAGAATTTTGTTGCCACTTGTTATTTAAACAGGCCAATCCCGGAACTACAAAACGTATATAGTCCGGTTTCTGGAAATGGACATGTACTACGAATTCAGACGACTATAGCGGAGCTCTAAATCATAGAATTTTTTTGCCACTTGTTATTTAAACAGGCCAATCCCGGAACTACAAAACGTATATAGTCCGGTTTCTGGTAGTGGACATGTACTACGAACTCAGACGACTATAGCGGAGCTCTAAATCATAGAATTTTTTTGCCACTTGTTATTTAAACAGGCCAATCCCTGAACTACAAAACGTATATAGTCCGGTTTCTGGTAATGGACATGTACTACGAATTCAGACGACTATAGCGGAGCTCTAAATCATAGAATTTTTTTGCCACTTGTTATTTAAACAGGCCAATCCCTGAACTACAAAATGTATATAGTCCTGATTCTGGTAATGGACATGTACTACGAATTCAGACGACTATAGCGGAGCTCTAAATCATAGAATTGTTTGCCATCTGTATTATAATATTTAGTTTTTTTATATTCTTCTCATACCTCGCTAAATGAACGCCCTTTCGTTGTCAGCTGACTGTTGTGATTTATTATGAATTTTTTTGTCGTTTATATTTATTGCACTGTCTTGGTAACGGATGGCTTATAATTTCTACGAATTTATATGAAATATATTGATTCGATAAACGGAATTTCGGTTTAAGGCTTGCTTTTCCGGAACGTATGCCTATCCGTAATGCGAGGTATGAATGTACTTAATTAGCCTATTTTATCAACTTTATACAATCTATAGGAAAATTATAGTGACATAATTTTTTCCGGGTTGGTATCAGTTTTTCAATACAAATTGTTTATAAATTTTTATGGATTGATATAGTAAAAAACTGTCATGACATAATTTTTTCCGGGATGACATTCAAAAATATCGTGATATAAATATTTTTTCGGGATGACATTGAAAAGTGTCGTGATATATGTACTTTAGTGTTGCCATCGCATTTTTGCGGGATCGTTTCCGGGCTAACTTCACAGACATAGATATCCTTAGAGATATTAACACAACCTCATGCATATGAGGTGTTAGAAGGGGACCATAGTTATTAGAAAAAATATTCAGGAGCTCCCCAGATATCTGAACACAACCTCAGGTATATGGGGTGTTAGTTGGGAACCATGCCAGTTAGAAAAAATTATCAGGAGCCTCCCATCCAGGGGTGGGAACAGTTTAGAGGATTTTGTATATGACCAAATATAACAAAAATTCTTAAACCACCTGAAATATCCCTAGAGATCTTAACACAACCTCAGGTATATGGGGTGTTAGTTGGAGGCCTTGTTAGTTAAAAAATATATTCAGTTGCTCCCCACCCAGGGGAGGAAACATTTAATAAAAGTTTGTATTATGACCAAATATAATAAAAATGATTAGGCCAACTGAGATATCCTTAGAGATCTTAACACAACCTCATGCATATGAGGTGTTAGAAGGGAACCATAGTTATTAGAAAAAATATTCACGAGCTCCCCATCCAGGGGTGGAAACAATTCATACAATTGAGTATTATGACCAAATATAATAAAAATTGATAGGCCAACTGAGAAATCTCCAACACAACCTCAGGTACGAGTATATGGGGTATAAGTTGGGGACCATATCAGTTAGAAAAAACTATCAGGAGCCTCCCAACTAGGGGTGGGAACAGTTAACAGGATTTTGTATGATGATCAAATATAACAAAATCTTAACATAACATCAGGTATATGGAGTGTTAGTTGGAGACGATGGCAGATTAAATATATATGCTGTTGCTCCTCATCCAGGAGAGGGGAAATTTCCCTGGATGTAGAGCAACTGAATATATTTTTTAACTGACATGGTCTCCATATACCTGAGGTTGTGTTAAGAACTCTACGGATATCTCAGTTGGTTTAAGAATTTTTGTTATATTTGGTCATAATACAAAGACCTCTAAACTGACATCGTCTCGAACTAACACTCCATATACCTGAGGTTGTGTTAAGATCTTTGGGGATATCTCAGTTGGCCTATCAACTTTTATTATATTTGGTGATAATACTAAATTGTATGAATTGTTTCTATTCCTGGATGGGAAGCTCCTGAATATTTTTTCTAATAACTATGGTCTTCTTCTAACACCTTATATGTATGAGGTTGTGTTAAGGTCTCTAAGGATATCTCAGTTTGCCTAATCAATTTTATAATATTTGGTCATAATAAGAACTTTTATTAAATGTCCCCTCCCCTGGATGGAGAGCAACTGAATAAAATTTTTAACTGACAAGGCCTCCAACTAACACGCCATATACCTGAGGTTGTGTCAAGATTTCTACGGATATCTCAGTTGGTTTAAGAATTTTTGTTATATTTGGTCATAATACAAAATCCTCTAAACTGTTCCCACCCCTGGATGGAAGGCTCCTGATAATTGTTTATAACTGACATGGTTCCCAACTAACACCCCATATACCTGAGGTTGTGTTAAGATCTCTGGGGATATCTCAGTTGGCCTATCAATTTTTATTATATTTGGTCATAATGCTAAAGTTTATGAATTGCTTCCACCCTTGGATGGGAAGCTCCTGAATATGTGTTCTAATAACTATGATCCTTTGGATGATAAGCAACTGAATATATTTTTTAACTGACATGGTCTCCAACTAACACGCCAAATACCTGAGGTTGCGTTAAGAACTCTAGGGTTATCTCAGTATACCATTTCTAAAATAGGATTTCTAAAAATAGGAGTTCCCTGGCTTTGGAGCTTAATATTATTTTTCTAATTTTTTTACTCTTGGGTGCTAAAATTTTCCACAGTTGCATTTTTTTCTTCATCCGGAACAAGAAAATGAGTGCCACACCAGAGGTAGCAGCTCAAGTGGTTGCACTAACTGATGCGGAGTAGAACCTAAGTGCAGTGGCTCGACAGCTAAATTTGAGCCGATTCTCCGTTCGTCGAGTATAGCAGAGATACGAGATTGATATTGAGAATACGAAATTTATCCTAGACACCGGCTAGGCTGCCTTCAGTTCGCTCGAGAGCATTTGGATTTTACAGAAGAACAATGGAGAAAAGTCCTGTTCTCTGACGAGTGCAGGATGTGTTTACATGGCAACGATGGACGAAGAAGAGTGTACAGAAGATCAGGAGAGCTATTTTCATAATGTTGTATTGAAGAACGCGCCCCATATGGTGGTGGATCGTGCACGTTCTGAGCAGGTATGTCACTGGAGGCGAAGACAGATCTTGTGTTCATCTCTGGAGCGAATACTGGCCGCCGATCAAGTAAAGTGACTTCTCAACGGTACATTGAGGAAATACTCGAGGTCTACGTCGTACCTTTTGCCGGGTTTATTGGGGAAAACTTCCTGTTCATGTAGAATAATCCGAGACTGCATATGGCTGGTCTAGTGTACCAGTACCTTCAATAAATGGATGTTTCTATGATAGAGGGGCCAGCTCGAAGCCTAGACCTCAATCCCGATTGAACATTTATGAGACGAACTGAAAAATTGAGCTCGAGCCAAAGTTATTGCTCCAATGAGTCTCCAGGACCTGCAACAGGCGATCACAGACGAACGGGAGGCGATACTTCAAGATTTGGTTAAAACTTTGGTGAAATCATAGAAACATTGAATGTAAGCTGTTATTCGGGCTGGGGAAGAGAATGCACCTTATTAATAAAAATATTGTTTTTGCCGATTTCCTTGTTTTAATTCGATTTTTACTAATAATTTTCATGCTGACAAATTCACAAAAAAAAAAGTGTACTTCAGATGTTGACCTCAAAATTCACTTTGTTCGCACGGTATAAGTACAAAAAAAGTACCACTGGATAGGTGCTGAAACAGACTTTAAATCTGCATTCTAGATAATTAAACAAACATTGGATTTTTGATATTTTTGAACTTTTGCTGAAAATTGATCAATGTGCATATTTTTTGCACCCAAGTGTATTGCCCCACCCAGTTTACCAGAGTATGAATTAAAATTTCTCCGGTTATCTCATTTGATTTCAATAATTCTTCCTTATGTAGTTCAGTGTGTAGTGTTTTTCACTAATCTGCCTCGGATACTTATTTTATAGTTATTTTTGTAAAACTTTTATTAACCGCAATATTCGTGTTAGTGAATATTGATTAATGAAATGGTAATGATATTTTAATTTCGTTCAGTTTTTTTTAAAGATAACTGCAAAATAGTTAAAGTAATGTAAGTTGCGCTAATTCCGCTTTCTACAGGTATCTTTTTGATATGCACCAACACATATAAACGTTTAGCATAGACTTAGTAAAAACTTCACACTTCTGTATAAACATGTGAAGTTTTTGCTACTTTCTTTACTAGTAAAACTTTAGCAGTAACTTCACATGCATCGAATATAGCACACTTTCGGCTGTGCACACGTGCATATGCACGGCTTTCATCATATACAGCAATTTTTGTTTTTGTATTTTAAATTTTTTGGCCGCATACCGAATATTTATAGCCATAAATCGAAAACTAAGTCACAATTAGAAACCCCATTATAGCGAATCGCCGTAAAAAGAGAGGTCCCGTATAAGTATGAGTGTAATAGTAATAATACCTAATACATGTAAAATATATGATCAATCCGTGTGAAATCGAAATACAAAATTAATGAATCGATCAGCATTTCAGTTAAGTTGATGCATCTATTTCAGTTTCACATTCACTCCAGTTGTTTTTATTATTATATTATTGAGCCTTAATTGGACAAGTGCATACGTCATGTACGCATATAGTAAATCGCATGAATGAATTTACATATGGATAATAAAACTATGTCAACCAATTTTATCATTTACACTCTAGAGAACAACCATCCGCATTTACGTACATCTGTTTGTCTCCCTGCATTAACCAACATATTATTCATCTGTGAAAACTCTTTGAAAACATAACAATCAAAAGTTATTTCTTATTAAGACATTAATCATCAAATAAATATGTAATTTTTTGTACTATTTGGTTTTTGTGTAAACTAGGGTGCTACGAATAAACGTCTTAAACGAAGTTGCCAAAAATCCTAATTTGACATTAATTGTTGAAAATATTGGTCGGTTATTAGTTTTTCTCCAAATGGTTTGACACCAAACAAACACCACGCAAAAATTAGAAGATAATCTTTATGAATGGGCGAATATCCTTCAAGAAAATTGTATCGGCTGTGCATATTAAGAACAGCACCATGCCAAAAAATTAAATATGTAGGGTCCAAAAATGTTGGATAATATGTATAATATCCGTATTAATCACTAACATCAAATAGGAATAAATGCCTATACCCAAAATGAATATTCGAACAGAGGCTTGCAAAATGAATAAATTCTTTGTTCTTGCATTCTCTGGCCGCTTATTGATGTTATAAAATATTAAATTATATTAATATAATTAAATTTTGCATGTTGGCCCGCCCTCCATCGCTGAAGCCCCCTCGTACTCTTATTCTAAATAAATATTAAAACTACCAATCGTTATTTTGTTTTACGTTTGAGAGCCAGTTTGATTACCTTAATCAGACTCATTTGTGATAAATATCATTCAATACAACAAAAACTTAATTCAAAGAGGTATGATTTCTAGTGAGCACATCGTATCACGTATCGATCAGTTATATTAATTAACTGCTGTTATCTACAATACATCTAAAAGTAGTTGCTAATTGCGTCATTAATTATCATGAATGTTGATTTATGGTATTTTGCATCAACAAATTTCAACAGTTTCATAAGAAGATAAGTACCACAATTATACCCCAAAACAAACATAAATTTTACGTTAAATCACCTAAAAAATCCTAAAATTTAAGGACGATTTTTGATTTTTGGTTGTTTTTATTTTGGGCGATTGATCAATAGTGTCGTAAACTACATAAAGTTAAACCTTAATGTTTAATAAACTATATCAGAAGCTTTCATCAATTTGAATTCCAACAACAATAATCAGAATAATAATAAAATTACGGGTATTAGTTAAGAATTTATAATATTTGTTATAAATTTAAATGCTGTTTAGTTGCCGTATTTTGGTTAAGTTTGTCTCTAATATGCCAATTATTATAAAATTGATTTATTATGATGCGTAAACCATTGTAATATTTGTATCGTTCGTTTTAGACCATACTACGAGTCTCGTCATTTCGTATGCTAAATGAGCTGTAGTGCGGTTTTTAGTTTTTATTGTAGCTATATAAATGGATTTAGTTTAATTGATTATGTTATATATTGATCTATTGATTATCTTCGGCGATGTATTTATTAATTATTTTTATCTATAGCATGGGAACATAAACTTGTTTTATGTATGTCTTGCCCGCATATTACTGTTTCTTTCGATAAAACTTTGGTGTTTTTAATTTGTGTTCAAAATAATTTGAAAACTATTTCAAATAGTTATCTTTATGGTACTATGAAAGAAAGAAATATAAATAACAATCTCAGTTAAAATATATTTAACCTACCACGATTTAGTTTCGATCTGTATACCACTTACAATGAAACTCATCGTGCCTATGATTCCATTTATGTATGTAATTTATTTCTATTTACAATGGTTTTTGTAAATAGAAATATGTAAATATAAATTCTTACACACCAAGTTCGGTGTGTGAATAAAATATAGATGGAAAATATGAAAGAATCAATTTTCGTAGGCTACAAAATAATTCGCTAGTACTACAAATACATGTTATTATTCAATATAAATGTACGTAATGCAACATTGGTGGTCGCGAAATGATGAGAATATTGTTTTTTTTAAATCAATAATCTCATTGGTTCAAAACTGATTGTTGGAATAGTTCCAGATTTTCGTAGAGTCAAAAATTGAAATAAATTAATTATTTATGTAATTGTTTATTTGACAAAGTTTTGGGTATACCGGCCCTACCGCAAAATATTGATCAGGTCTCAAACACATAAACTACAAAACGTTCACAAACATATTAGGTATACAAATTTTTGACTTATTAACTTAACTTTAATTTCGTTTAAGTTAAGCAATTGATGGCAACATAAGGATATTCCCGTGATATTCTAAATTAAAAGGTATATTGTAATTAATTTTCTCTCGATGAGAAATTATTGTTATACTTTGGGCGTTTTGGTGAACAAATTAATGGATTGGATGATCCAATATATATTAGTGTAATGACTAGTATTGCTTTAGGAACAGTAAATTCGGATTGTGCTTAGAGAAATAAATAATTTAATATAATTAACAATGTATTCTAGTTAAACTCAAAAATTTAATTTTTTTATGAGTGAAATACATCACTCGTGTACTGTTTTATAATTAAAACAAGTTTTTAGTTTTAATATCAATAATAGTTCTCTGGGCCGATAACAGCGCCTTCGTGAATTTTATTACGCTTTAGATCCTGCTTTATGATCCATTTTCGGTAAGATCTGGTTTATTATTATATAAATGATTTCTTTACAAAAAATATCGATAAGTTTTTCAGTAAATTTCTTAAGAACATCATCCGTCAGATGACGTAAAAATTAATTAAATGAGTTTAGACCAGGTTACCGAAGAAAGGTTAGGTGGGCGAACTCATCGATGAGGTTATCGATTACCTTCCGGTAGGGTATTTCAGAAATATTGACACAGAAGAATATATCTGTGGTAGTGATATTAAACAAAATAAAAATCAAATCTTTTAAATATTTCAAATAAATAAAAATTAATCAGAATTAATTTAATGCAATGTAATAAACCCGTAAATCCATGGTCACTATAGGTATGATAATAATAAAAAAGGAATTACCTATGTATATGCAGTAAAATACTGGGCGTTAAATGGGACATACCTTAACACCATATTTATACTTAATACGAATGAACACTATTAATTTCAGAGCTTTATCGCATGCGATTTTAATTTTTAATTCTTTACTGTTTTTTATATTGAAATAAAAGGTTGAACTAATAGTTCAGGTCTATTTAAATAAAATGTTTTTATTTCAAACGTCCATGATATATCATATCATGTTCGTCTAAGAATTGTTAACGCATTGACCAACCTGACTTCCCTCCGAGAAGTCCCATTTGCTGATAAATGTATATATACATCTCATGCTTGGCTGTCGCTGATGAGTCATTAATGTGCGGTTAATGAATTTTCTGCTGAAGAAATTCTAGCGTTGAACTTTTTTCTAAAGCACATAGATGGTGTGAATAAAATTTCATCATAATCCAGTAGAAAAGTCATTGAAAACTAATGACTCATCAGCGGCAGTCAAGCATGATAAGTATGAAGACCTTCATCAGCAAATGGGGGCAATTTTCATCTGTGACATGTCTGAGAAGAATCGTTTATGACATATCTGAGATAAACCTTATACAAGAAATTTTGCACGAGTATACTTCATATGCTGAGATGAACTGTACAGGGTAGGCCATCTGTTGGTCCTTCTGTCCTAAAAAATTCTTTGACATATTAAAAGTCAAAAATATACCATTTACCATCATGGAGTCGCTAACAACACACAACGCATTTTGATTGTTCAAATTTATTATGAAAATAATCGTTCAAAAACAGCAACAGTTCGTAAATTACGTGAGAGTTTTGATCGACATGGACGTCCTAGACCGTATCAGCATGTTCATCCAGGTCGTACTCCTGATGCAGTGGCAGTTGTTACTGAAAGTGTTCGTAATGAACCAAACACATCAACCAGGCATCGTTCACAAGAACTAAACATTTCACGGACCACATTACGATACATTCTGCATGTTGATCTTCATTTGTATCCAAACAAAATTCCACTAACTCAAAAATTGAAGCCACCAGATCATTTAAATCATCGTCGGTTTATTAATTGGTTTATCATCAAAAACCATCTTTAGCGATGGAGCTCATTTTCATCTTAATGGATACGTCAATAAGCAAAATTGTCGAATTTGGGGAGCGAAGAATCCTCATGTTATTCACTAAGCAGAAGTCCATCCTCCAAGAGTCACTGTTTGGTGTGGTTTATGGGTTGATGGCATCATTGGGCCGTTTTAAATTGCATGTCAACGACCTTTAGTTTCAATAAGACGGAGCGACATACCATGCAAGTCGTACAACAATCCATTTATTGTTAACAAAATTGGCTGACCGGATAATTTCAAGAAATTGTGAAGTTCCTTGGCCACCAAGAAGCCCTGATTTAACACCACTTGATTATTTTTTGTGAGGTTATTTGAGAGGTAAGGTGTATACTCACAAACAAGGTGTACTAACTAAGGTGTACATCCACAAACAATTTAACAACTTAAAACAACATTCCAGCTGAAATTGATGTCACTGATACGCTTTTATGGGGAAAAGTCATCGAAAATTTTGATGTTCGGATGCAGGCCAGTAGACGAAGCCGTGGTGGACACATGAACGATATTGTTTTTCATACATAAATGGCAATAGAACCACCTTTCCTTACCAATAAAAAATTTTGACTTTTCATCCAAAAATGTGTGTTTTATTTACAAATGAAAACGGATTAACAGATGACCCACCCTGTATTTGATATATCTTAGATGAATGGTATCTGAGTTAAATTTGCGATTCTGTATCTTCATATACCTACATACATTTATGATAGCCTTATTGTATTATGTGTTGTACTCGTACATGCCATGTAATGGAAACATTTAGTCAAATGAAAAATAATGTTCCCAATTTATTATAAAGAAACAATAATTTATGAAATATTAGGCTGTTGCCTTAAAAAAAATATGTACAAACATCTCTCCGGCACAAGCAATGACTGAATTTCGCATTTTTGCCGAGTTTAATTAATTATAAAAATTTTACTTACTTATTCGACAAATAATGTGTAATAACCGAATACGAAAAATAATAAAATTAATAATAATTGCAAAGTTGCGACTAAAGTAATAAACATGAAATGAAATTTAATTGTACATTCCCCTCGCTTGTTTAATTACGCAATTTTGAAAAGTTGTACATGTTTCGTTTAAGATATTGTCAGGAATGACGAACGATATATGACATGTCTCACACTTACCATCTAATGTTGCCAGTTATTCTACAAGTCATTTGAAAATGTAATGTGACTTATCAAAAATTATTCTTTTCTGTCAACATACCATTAAAAATCATCAAAAAACTATTTTGTTCTTTTTTATACACATTAAAAAAAGGTAAGAAATACAAATGTATTTATGTCATTCGTAAAAAATTATTCACATGCATGAACAGATCGACATTCGCGAGCCAAACTTGAAAATGAGTACTTTGATTAAAAATAATACCAGCAGGTATACCACAAGGTGCAGAGGAGGACCCATCTTCCATATCCAGTACTATAGGCTGGCATGGAGCTATGAAATGCGCAGATGGTGACTTAAATCAGTCCTATAGCTGGACATCTTCGATTTAATTTCAGTAATTGCATAAAGTAAGACGGGAAAATGAACCGCGAAAGAGCAGGCAGCTTCAGCCCCTTGAAAAGGCGGCATGGATTAAAAAAACAGGTATACCACAAGGTAACATACTTGAATCTATTCTAATCATCCTTTATACGAGAGATTTACAAAATATTCAAGGTATACTACAAAAACAACATTTGCAGACGAGACAGTTGAAGGAAACTTCAATATGCAGTTAATACAGTGATTATCTGAATTTACTTCAATGAAGCATCTTATTAAATGAAAGAAAACTAGTAGATGTAGACGTTACAAACAAGAATGTAAACTGGATTACTGTGGTTCTGAACTCAAACCAAATTCTATATGCTAATAACCTAAGGTGGAAACAGCAAATCAAAAATGAAAAAGAAGAATTACACATCAAATATACAAGGGAAATGTACTGGCTCATGAGTAGAAATTCTTTTCTATAATTCACAATTTATAACAAATTGCTTCTTTACATGGAAACTCTAAAACCAGTATAGACCTTGGTATACAATTTTGGGGTTGTGCCAAAAAGATCAATGTGCACATTATAGAATACTTCCAACATCAAGTGCAACGAGGGATTTTTAATGACTCATGTTACATCAAAAACGACCACCTTCATAAGGACTTAAAGATGCCAAGAAAATTTAGAAAAAGCAAAAAATCACGTACTACGTCGTGTGTAGGACACCATCAATGGAGTGAGAAGACTTCAAAGGCAGAAACTCTGGAGCTAGACAGTTCTAATTAGAATAAGAAATTATTACAAAAGGGGTAACCAATGAAGAGCCTCATAATCAACCGAGAAACAACTGTAAGATAGATAAAATACTAGATGATCTCTCAGTCAGTTGTAATATTGAATAAATAAAATAATCAAAACAAGAAAATAAATATTTCCAACTATGGGAATTCTTTAACAAAATAATACAAAATATTTGTGTTTGAAATTCAGGCTATCTTGTTGTAGTTCTCGTTAGCATGATTAAAGAACAAATATTTTGGTTAACAAATTGATTTTATTGAGGCACTTCCAGTAGGGAAATATATTAGTGAAATATACACACTACTACTATTATAGCTCTCGCTCGCTATACCATTCCGAGTTATAAACTTGTCGCTCGGGCTACAATAGTATGCTCCTCAAACTTGTTATATAATACACACCAATACTTCGGTTTGCGTTCTACATAAAATCCGACTCAAATAGAAACATCTCAAAGTGATTGAACATGTCTACTTTATTCATTGGAGAAAACATTGATTGATTGATTGATTGATTGATTTTGAATGTACGACCAAGTTCTTAGGCTTGAGTTCCCGGATGACGCCGGGTCCACCGTACACCCTTTTTTACACATAACAAAACCGAAGGATTGGATAGGTTAGTTAAGTGGGACAGAATCGGCCCGGTTACAGACACCTAGGTATAGCCGATAGTTAGTAACACAAAGACAACACAATTCTAATCTACTAGATGAAGGATAAAGGCTTAATAGGTTAATGGATAACGATGGTATTGGTCTTCAACAATTGCTTCTTTAAAACGGCAACCTAAGAAAAAATATTATTATTTCACATGCATCTGGAATTTTCCTGAAATTTAATTCTATTAATACTTTTCGGCTTCCTAACCAAAATTGGTTGACTCGACCCGTTACAGACACCTATGTAAAGTCGTTAGTAATAAAATGACAACACAATTCTAAACTACACAATCACCAATTACAATGAAGCATTAATTCACAAGCATCTGTAAATTTCCTGAAATTTAATTCTAAATTCATATTTTCCGGCTTCCTAAATAATTGAAACATTTATTAATTTAATCATTCTGCAACTCCGCAACTTACAGTAGAATTTCCTGAAACCAAAGTTATTTGAACTATATTCAATATAACTCTAAAATTCATTAGTATTTAACCGTTGAATTGGGCGAACACAAAATAGCAAAAAAAAAACAGATTAACTAGATTAACTACCGGATTGCATTCAAATATCCCTTAAAATATCCATCCATTAAAATATCCTAAATAATTTAGAATTCGCAAAAATTTCGTATGTTTACTAAAAAATTTTTATAAAACTGATGAATTTTTCCCGACGCCCATCCTTTTTCACAAGGAAACAAATACTTTTATCACTACTTTTGCACTAGTTCTGGAACTTCTTCTACGTTTGCTGGGGATATATCACATACAATTAATCTCAGACATGACACATGCGACTCGTCTAGGACTTGTCACCTCGTATTAGACTTGTCATAAACGATTCATCTCAGACTGGTAACAAACGTAAATTAGTAGTGTGTCGTCAACGGCTTTCCTGCTGGAAGGTAATATTTAAGTAAAGGCAACTAGATAAAATTTGAAAAAATTATTCTAAAATGAATGATAAATAAGTTTATTTTATAATTTTTATAATTAAATATAAATCGAACCAGTATCTTAAAAGAGGGATAATATGTACTCGTATATTAAATATATATATTTGAATGAGATTTCCTGAGAACCGAATAATTTTAATATAATAGCTCGGCACTGTACATGTAGATTAATATTTAGGGTTGATTTGAAATTGGGAATTAATAATTATAATTCTTGTACTAAAACAGTCAAGATTGGCAACGTTGCATTTTATGACAAACATCCAGTCGTTGGTGTATTGAAGTATACAAACCTTCTCTTTCTTTTGAATAATTATATTAATAATATCAAATATTTCTAGCTTTTCAGTTACATAGATATAACGAAGTTGCCGATAAACAATTCTTTATGTTAAGATTGTTAAAATCCCAAATCCAATGCAAATAATATTTCTTTTTATAAAGCAAAAATATCGCTAATAAGCTGTGAGAAAATACTAGTAACCCATTGAGTGTCACAAAAAGGCAATTTTGCGGTAAATAATAGGATTCGTTACCAGCTCCAACATAGTTGCAAGTAATCTTGCAAAAATAATGGATTATGAAGGAAATACAATATAGAAAACAGCTAATCATAAATTACCTACACTATATTCTCAATGCACAGAAGAAATACGGAAACGGAAAATTCTATCGCTAATCAAACCAAAATAAAAATAAATATAACAATTTATTACACAAACGCTGAATAATAGGATGAAGGAACATCACCAAAAAAGCTCTCTCCGAAAATCTCCGAAATCAAAGCATGGAAGAAACCATCTCTACAAACAATCGTAGTAAAATGTACCAAGAGAATTATGCAATGTCCATCCAGGAGCTAAAATTACCTCGAAACGATCCCAACAGACGGCATGAATCTCCCCACCATGAAACCACTACCATCCACTCCATTAAAGCGACCTCCTGCCAACACCACCATTCAACAAAAACCACGCTTCACAAAGCCGTGACGAATCCATGACAGATCACAAACGAACCATGGCAACCCTACAGCCCAAAAACTTCAGCGTACGACCGATCATACCAAAACTCCCAAAATGATTCAGGCCCCGCCAAATCGACGGCAAACTCCAATAAAAACACCCGAAGCATTCAGCAAAGAAACCAATTTGGACATACAAATCCAACATTTAGGCAATGATTCAATAACTTTATTCATTGGAGAAAACATGTGCATAAAATAATAATATCTAAAATCTAACTAATTAGCTCATTAATAAAAAGTTGATAATGTTAGTTTAATTGCTATTCACTAATTTTTATTATTCTCTAAAATACAAAACACAAAAACAAAACTTTGAGATCAAGTAGTCTGTCACTAACTGACTTAAATCTTAAATACATTAGAAAACAATTCAGATTTAGTATAGATTATACGTAACAAAGAAAACCAACTTAATAAACAGACATAACGGCACAATGCAACGTTTTTATGAACCGATTAATGTACATCTTTAAAAATCCCGGACGTTATCAAAGATTTAGGCGAGCCTCGTGGCGACATCAAATTAGACTTTAAGTCATAAAGCCTTAGAAAATATCGATGAAGCAGAAAATTTTGCAATAATATACTCCTAGACAACGATTGGTTCTTTAGCTCACCATCAATTTTTATAAAAGCCATACGCATCAAATTTAAGGGAGAACAAATCAAGTTTCAATAAATGCCGATACTGAAACTACTTGGTACAGTATGAATTTTGTTCGAAAATATTTGGTATACAAACTGCACTAATAGCGACTGCAAATATTGATAATGCAGACATAAAAAATATCTGTACTAAGGAATATAAGTAGCACCTGCTCTTTGTGAACCTCTTGCTTTCTAATATTCGTAACAGAGATCCCAATACCTTAACGAAAGCAAAGGCACTCTGCACATTAGAACATAATTCAATCATCCAGTGAAATAAAAAAACTGTTTTGTTTAATCAATATCTTCATTTACATAAATTTCATAAAACCTAACTTTTAAATTTTTAGAAGGTTATATCTCTTTATCGTTTTTGGTAAATGCTATCCTTTTCAACATCATTGCAAAATTTAAAAATCCTTTTACGAAAGTTACCTACACACTAGTACCTCCCAAATTATGGAAAAAATTGATGTGTAAAGTTTAAATCCGATCAGTCAATTCGTTTGAAAAATAATTACCGCTTAAATTTTGAACAAATTCCCTATCAAATTTAGCTTTGAATATGTTACGATTTTCAGGCGTCTAATAAAGATTTGTAATGTATTTTGCAAATAAAACACTTAGCATTCAGTTACAAATTTTATTTACACAAGCACCTGAAACTTCTTCAACAATTCACTATTTCAGTATTTTTCACTGTTTACTATTTAACTTTTACTGTTCACTTTTATTTTTCATAATTTTCACTTTTTATTTCCTAATTTGTACTTTTCAGTGTCGAATTACAACTGTTGCATGGCAATTTGCTTGCGCCTGTATACTTGCATATTGCTGTTCGAGATTAATCCATTTATTATTTCTGTCGATGTATGTATGTGTTGCAATTGCAAATCACTTGTATGTAATTGAGTTTGCGAACATTCCAGGTAATTAACTCCCCTGTATTGATGATTAACATTGTTGATAATTATGATATTTTAGATGATAACTATCGCCGCCGTTTACAATGGATTTCATTTATGCCGTATGCCCGACTCGAACCAGCAACCTTTGGAATGCTAACACTTGGTGGTGTACACCCTAACAACTCGACTATCAAATGTTATACTTTTGTAGAGTAAACAATTTTTCAAAACGCAATTAGGCGAATAGAACTTAATAACTGCGCATTACAACAAAAACAAATAAAACTTTTAATTAAACTTTTATAGTAAACGAAAAGTTTGTATACACTTTAGACTCCAACAAAATTACAATAAAAAATAATTATTCTTAAAACCTCGAAACAGGTAAAACAGTTTCTTTTACTTTTGGGTTACTAATGGAAGTTTATCATAACAGCTCTTCTTAAAAAGACGAAATCAAACGGAATACATTGAATGTTTCAATAAATGTAAAGGCATGTTAATTTCCAAACCTATTCTGGAATAACCAGACATTAATCGAACATTTAGGTTAACCACGGATGCTTTGGAAATTGGAACAGTTAAACCAAACGCATATGCTAGTAGGACATAGACTGAAGCAGAACCCCGTTATTATGTCACCAATAAAATTCCATTAATAAATTACTACTGGCATTATTATAGTACGAGTAATTATGTAAAAGTAGAGTTTTTTAAGAAATTTCTGAATATTGACTGTATATTTAAAATTTTAAACTAGTTCAACTTGCCTCTATAAATATAACTTGAAAGAGCGGAAATTTTTTAAAAAAATCTGTCTTTCGACTAGACTCTTCAAAGGACTTTGATAAACGCTTTTCAAAACCCCGGGCGTCCCACCTATTTGGTGGGTTTTTGAGTGGGCCGAATTATGATTCATCGTTCTGTACATTGTTTCATGGGAACGACTGTCTACTACCAAACAAAAATTGCGTTTCTCAGTGTTCATTCGTCTGTCTAAAGGTTTTTTAATTTGCTAGTGACATTTTGGTGAATGTTACGTATTTTCGTAGTACTAAAATTATATCTACGTAATAAATTTAGCCGAAATGACTGAAACAAACTAGTTTTTACAATAATAATGCCCTAATTTAGCCTATCGTTACTCAACCTACACATTTGTAAATAGATCGGGTAATTTTTTGTCAGCAAATTACTTTGAAATTACCGGGGTTTATTCAGCAAAATATTTTCTGTTTCAAACAAACGATTTAACAAATTTTAGGTTTCACTGGAAATTTATAGTTATATAACTATAAAAATAGTTTGTGTTATATTTTGCAGAAAAATTTTCTAAATTAAAAGAGTAAGCTGTGACTTTAGTTCATATCTCTACATTTCCACGTAGGCCACGACTAACTAAATTAACTTCCACATTTTTAAAAATACAGATCTAAGAAATTTAAATAATCCCATTCTGTTTTAAATCAAACAACTTAGATCAACAGGTCTTCTATGTTACAAATAAAAGTTCATTATAAAAGTTGGATGGTTTTCTTGTAATATCCTTGTACAAGAAAAGTATCGAAGTTTTTTTGTTACAAATAGAGGAAAAAGAATTTAGTTTTAATTTTCAACGCGAACTCGAGCTAATCTACATGTACAGTGCCGAGCTATTATATTAAAATTATTCGGTTCTCAGGAAATCTCATTCAAATATATTTAATATACGAGTACATATTATCCCTCTTTTAAGATACTGGCACGATTTATATTTAATTATAAAAATTATAAAATAAACTTATTTATCATTCATTTTAGAATAATTTTTTCAAATTTTATCTAGTTGCCTTTACTTAAATATTACCTTCCAGCAGGAAAGCCATTGATGACACACTAATTACTAATTTACGTTTGTTACCAGTCTGAGATGAATCGTTTATGACAAGTCTAATACGAGGTGACAAGTCATAGACGAGTCGCATGTGTCATGTCTGAGATTAATTGTATGTGATATATCCTCAGCAAACGTAGAAGAAGTTCCAGAACTAGTGCAAAAGTAGTGATAAAAGTATTTGTTTCCTTGTGAAAAAGGATGGGCGTCGGGAAAAATTTATCAGGTTTATAAAAATTTTTAGTAAACATACGAAATTTTTGCGAATTCTAAATTATTTAGGATATTTTAATGGATGGATATTTTAAGGGATATTTGAATGCAATCCGGTAGTTAATCTAGTTAATCTGTTTTTTTTTGCTATTTCGTGTTCGCCCAATTCAACGGTTAAATACTAATGAATTTTAGAGTTATTTTGAATATAGTTCAAATAACTTTGGTTTCAGGAAATTCTACTGTAAGTTACGGAGTTGCAGAATGATTAAATTAATAAATGTTTCAATTATTTAGGAAGCCGGAAAATATGAATTTTAGAATTAAATTTCAGGAAATTTACAGATGCTTGTGAATTAATGCTTCATTGTAATTGGTGATTGTGTAGTTTAGAATTGTGTTGTCATTTTATTACTAACGACTTTACATAGGTGTCTGTAACGGGTCGAGTCAACCAATTTTCGTTAGGAAGCCGAAAAGTATTAATAGAATTAAATTTCAGGAAAATTCCAGATGCATGTGAAATAATAATATTTTTTCTTAGGTTGCCGTTTTAAAGAAGCAATTGTTGAAGACCAATACCATCGTTATCCATTAACTTATTAAGCCTTTATCCTTCATCTAGTAGATTAGAATTGTGTTGTCTTTGTGTTACTAACTATCGGCTATACCTAGGTGTCTGTAACCGAGCCGATTCTGTCCCACTTAACTAACCTATCCAATCCTTTGGTTTTGTTATGTGTAAAAAAGGGTGTACGGTGGACCCGGCGTCATCCGGGAACTCAAGCCTAAGAACTTGGTCGTACATTTAAAATCAATCAATCAATCAATCAAATTTTCAACGCGAACTCGAGCCGATTTTTATTGACAAAGAACTATGATATGTAGATTGGGCCATATTATTGAAAAATATTTTAAAGTGTAAAAATATTTTAAAGTGTAAGAATTCAGCCATTATATTTATGACAGATCAGAAAATAATTTATCCACAAATGGCTTCCCGGACGTAGGTATTTTAACCTAAACTCTTTCTTCTCATTTAATTGCAACCAGTATGCTTTCTCTTATTCAGTTTTAAAATAACTAAACCGAATAAATTAGCAAATAATCGCGATAAATATGACTATCAAGTAACAATAAAACAAACAACTCTAATTACTGTATCTAGAAGAGAAATTTACAGTAAAAAAAATTAATTCATGCAGAAAATTGAAAACATAGCTTTCATAATCATGAATTAATTTAATTTTTGTATAACAAATTTTCGAAACTAATAAAATCAATCCAACTGCTTGAATTACAATTCTAATAACCATTAATTCAGATAACCGTACATAATTTCTTTAAACAATCGATTAAGTAAAATAAAAATTTAAAGGTAATTTAAAAATTTTTTTTGTGTACGTCGAGTCTTTAAGAACAAAATCGTGTTATACATTTATTTTGGTTTCATTCTGGTTATTTAACTTTTATCTTGTTACTATTATTATTATTATATTTTTAACAATTTGAATGAAATGCTGTATTTCATTACATACAGAATTCATAACAATTTGTTTGAGTTATAAAGCCAATTATCACTGTATTTTCAATACTCCAAACCATGTAATTTAAATAGAGATTCGTGTTTTCCTTCCAGATGGATATATTTAATGTAGAGTTAAGCAAAATTAAATAAATAATGTACATACTCGTACAAATCTATAAATAAATTATTTTAATAGTAGTGCATTTTTTATTTTTGTTATTTGGTTTGCAATTTTAAGTAAGTGCATATTAAGTAACAATAAGAAAAAACATCTTGTTTATTTTTTGATTAATTATCATAGAATTGCTAAATAATTTTTTAGTATGAGAAATCGAGCTTAATCGATATTTGTTAAACTTACATTAATTACATGTTCAAAAATCGTTTAGTGTTGTATTTCAATGCAAGGTACTGTGCTAAAGTAATTAAGATGCGCATATTAAATATTTGTTTACAATTTTATTTTTAATTTGCAATACAGTCATAATTATTAATGAAAAAGAACCTGATGTGCAGGTGTTCATTATGTACCTGCTTGTTAAAATTTGATCTACAAATCTTGTTTCTCTGCAGCTACAAGAAATCATTCACTACAGAATTTTCAAAAATATTGAAATACAACTATTAATGATGAAAAATAATAAGGCCAACATTTCAGTATATGAAAAATTGGTGCGAACTGGTAAATAAGTATACTGAGTATTTTATACTCAGCTATAAAAAAATATAAAAATTATCCGATATTTAAGTGAAAAAGAGGTTAATTCAAATGTGATTTGTTTCATATTCGTATCACCATTTTTCGTAAATGGGCAAGCTTTTCTGAAAATGTTCAAATTTAGTTAGTCGTATTCGCTCTAGTAAACAAGCAAGTTAATTTGGGACATTTACTGATTTTTCACAAGTCAACTTTATGTTTTGCAAGAACACCATACACCAATGTAATTATTGTTTCGATTATGGTCGACGGAAAAGCGAATTGAAGTGTTTCTTAAGAAGAGTAATGCCCTAAACTAATAGACCTCTGCAACCAAAAATTACTTTTGAGAATTATATTGGCTTTTTCATCTCTCCAAAAGAGTTTTATTCCATCTGGGCTCCCTATAGGTTCTCATAATAAAATATCGGCCGTTAATGATAATAGCTTAACAGGCGTTAAAGTCCGATAAATAGTTCTTCGCAAGACATTGTAGTTCAAGGCAGCTTCGAATTGGTTTAAGCTTAGCCTACGCCATCTGTCATGTTGTTTGCTTATGTTATCTATGTTAGTACTTAAACGAGTTCAGCTTAAGCAATGCTCAGCGTCGTCAGCGAGCTTCTTCTTTAAAAAAAAGAGTATCACCCTTTTCCTTGCTTAAATGTTCCACAATATATTTATTTTTATTTTGATCGGACACAACCGGAATGTTTTTCAGTCTAATTAAACCTAGAATGTCTGAATTTTATATTAGTAGCATTTAGTGGCAATACAAAAATACCACTTTGGTGATATAGGGTGCGCGCTCTTAAGGTAAATAGTTTATTAAAATAAATCAAAATACATTTTACCGAAAAGTCATTTCAATCTAATATACAATTAGATAAACGCAATCTTTCGGGCAACCTAATAATAATAGAAAAGGCCAAAATAATTTTTGAATTTAACGAATTTGTTTTATAGAAAAATAGTTATTCATGTTAATGGTATGGAGTCAATTTAAACATTGGAGAAAGCAAAATGCGTAATATAATGCGTGCAGAAATAAAGTTTTTTGCAAATATATTGTCACAGAATTCATATAATAAAATAAATTAAAAATGTCACTACTCAAAAAATCATTTTGAAGAATTTATTCAATAATGTTTCTATACTTTAATTTTAATGACATAGTTTACATACAAGTCCTCCATGATGTGAAGTTTTTTAGATTTATTTTGTATTGGCAAATACTTCAGATTAAAGAGCCTATTAAGTACATTGAACACGATTAATAATATCAGAATAACCTGATGAAACTGTTATATACAACTGTGATGTTGTTTTGTAGTAGATGATTTGTTATCTTTTTATTTACTGCTGACGGTGTAAAATTAAAAACAACTAGTGAATTAAAGTTAGTTCAGAATTTCTTCCATGTTACAAAATGTCCCCTCCACTTGAGCATTGACTGCTCTGTATTTGTATTTACTACTTTATATTCCCAAATGACTCATCTTCCTCAGTAGCAGTCTCCAGTAACTTTTAATCCAACCTTAACAACAAAAGTGAATAGAGTTCAGGAAAACACAAATTTATAAAATAAAAATTTATATATTTTTAGATTATCAATAGGAACGCTGAAAAAAATATTTTGGGAAATATGGGCCTCTCCACTCGCCGTGGATGGAAAACAAATACGATTCCATAAATTGTTCTAATTGTAAGGGTTTTCACAGTGTTATCTTCCTGAGTATTGTTGTGCATTCCCGATTTATATTTGTTCACGTGAGTTCCAACGAAGAGTTTCAGATAACGAACATTTGTTTTCTTAATCGGATTAATTACAAATCTCCATACAAGGCTTATTTTACCTAGCAAATTAAAGTATATTCATCGCATAGTAATCGCTATATCGTCAAAGACCAAAACAGTAGTTTTAAAAAAATCTCTGTATATTTGGGTGTGTGTGTGTGTGTGTGTGTGTGTGTGTGTGTGTATGTGTGTGTGTGTGCGTGTGTGTGGTTGCAGCAGGATTGACTGATCGGGATGAAACTTCATACTAAGCTATTCTCTTAAATTGGGAGATTTTTGGCTGAAATCGGCCCATCTTGACACCGTCCATAGGAGCTTTTTCGTTATTTATAAATATTTTAAAAACTATCTCATTTAAGAGAAAAACGTCAAGAAACTAAAAGATATTAAATTAATTTTGCACAAATATCGGTTCAAAATAGTTTTCCAAAATTTAAGCGGAAATGACGATTCTTGACAAAAAATATGTCTATTTCAACAAAAAATTTGGCTTCAAATTTTTGAAGCAGCGGCTTGCATAGTAGCCTTTTTTTTGTACTACGAGGTTCTAAATTAATTTCCAAAAATTTAGGCGGATCAGTTTCCAAAAATTTAGGCGGATAGAATGGTTTTAAGTTTTAACAATAAACATTTTCTCAATAAAAATTCTGCCCCAGTATAGCCCAGACGGGGGTATTTGATCGGGATAAAACTTCACACTTAACCTTTTTTTATAAATTGTCAGATCCTAGTGATTTTTGACCGAAATCGGTTCAGCAGTAGTGGCAGCTTCTGAAGAAACTTTCTCATTTTTTAGTAAAATGATTAAAATAAAAAGTTTGTAAATAAATAATAATTGAATTAAGATTGATTGTTATTAGATCGATTGTTTAAATCGTATCGGAACTAACGAATTTTAGATTATTATGTTTTTCAATAGCGTTTTCAACGACGTTTCTTGATGATTAACTGGCTTCTAAAACCTCTTTTGAAGTTGATGGTACAGTTTCTGTCATTTCTGGTAGTGTTGAGTTTCCCTTTTCTTGCTTGGTCCTTCATTTATGTTTAACAACTAATTTGTTTCTGTTTCTAATTCTTCTTCATCCGTATTGAATGGACTAATATGATCATCGATTGTAGGTTTAGGTGTCCCAATTGATGTAGGAGTTATAACTGTTTTTGAATTCTTAATTTCTTTATTTCAACTTAGCTGTAAATTTTTTTATTTCTCTTAATTGTTTACGGAGTTCAGCGTTTTTCTTCTCGTACTCAAAGATATTTTCAGTTAAAGATCTTGGTGATCTTGTATTAAATTAGAAGTTCTCTACTATTGCGTTAAGCAATGATTGACCCACCCCAGAATTCTTTGGGTAAGCATCCGAAAAGCTTGGATTTTAAAGTATTTCTGCCGCTTTATCACCTGGGGTATTACATTCCGTATATGTTTTACTCATTGATTATTTTTGCCATGTTAAACCACTGGCATTTGTTTCCCGGTAAGACTTTGCTAGTTCCAAAACAGTACCGGCTCCACTCGTGGAGACTGCTATTTAGGTGTACAAATAGACAGTCGAAGTTTTCTAAGTACCCTAGGCTGAGGGGCATCGAAAAAGTTAGGGAGCTTTAACGCAATAAGATCATTTTAAGAGAAATTTAAAAACAGTGCTAAAATGTGTAAAATAATAAATGTTATTTTGAATTTTTTGTATTTTTGAATCTCTTATAAAAATTAATAAAAGTATAAATCAAGTTTTAAAAAACCTCATTTTGTATTTTTTATACAATTTGTGATTTTTACCATACCATTATATTTTTTGTATCTAAATAACTACAACACTAACGCTTTTTCTTATTATGATACTTATGTGTGTAGGTTTTATTGTTAAGCATCCTCAAAAAATAAATATGACATGTTTAACCAAAAAGTTTGTTTGTTAAAGTTAAAAATTTTCAAAACTAAAATTAATCTCTAAGTTGCCAAATCAGATATTATTTAAGATATAATAAAGAGCCTAGATATATATAATATACCAAATAAATGACTAATATGCTACAGATAATCTGATCTAGTCAAATAGTTTATAAGCAGCTAAGTGAAATATGAACCTATATACCATCTCAAGAAAAATTTCTTTGACACCTGGTATCTCAGTAACTCGCTAGATTGTATAATGCAGCAGGCTCCATCGGCTGATCTGCTGATCCATTCAATGGTTCATTAGGTGGTATCCTGAATAACCATAGAGTGTATTGGGGCAATTAAGTGGTAATCGAGAAGGTGTCGCTCCACGTACAATTTTGGCTGGTGTTTGTATTTTTGGTTGGCTGTGATATAAAATGACCGGTTACAATCCTACATTCCGATTATGGCCATAATTCGTATTTTCAAACATCGTGTGGAATAATATAACCTCTAAAGGTTATATGAGTTTAATATTATTAGCATTAATCGCAAACACACTTTCCGTGAACTCCGGAATACATTATTATGTGCTTTTTGGGGTCTATGGAATTTCTTTATTATTTTTACCATTCAAAAAGCGTTTTTTCATTTAAAACTTAATTATTCGTCAAAAGAAACACATAAATTGTGAAAACATATGAGGTTGCAGTGGAGACGAATATGATAAACCGATTGTAACATATGTCTGAACGTGATGTTCCCTACATCACATCTCAAACCTCACAACACTGTCACCCTTCATTGAGAGTTCTTCAGATGTTCCTTCCTTCTTTAAGTTAATTTGGTTTGTTCTTCTCTTTTCAGTTCTTTATCATATTGTTTTAGAATTTTACATGCTCTCAGCTTTGTTGTAATTTCTGTCCTTAACTTCACTTAACTGTTGACTTAGAGATCATACGGGTAAAAATAAATATGTGTGTCGGTTTTCAGATCTGAAGTTAACATAATTGGGTCTTATACAGTCTTTACTAATTTTTAAATTACAGGGTTTTCCAATAGGAATGATACAATTAAAAAATTTAAAAAAAAACACAAATTATTCAGTGAGACCAACATTTGTTTTATTTGAAAGGTTACATTAAGCCATTATGTATGAAAAATAACATCATTCAAAGGACCACCATGATTTCTCTGCACGAACTGCATTCTGTCAGCCCAATTTATCATCACTTTTTCACATAAATTTGGCTGTATTTCATCAATAGCACAGCACGTTCAATGTTGATTTTTAATTGCTCAATTGCTGGATTATCAGAATAAACTTGGGACTTAACATATCCCCAAAGAAAGAAATCACAAAGTGTTAAGTCACACGGCCTGGGAGGATAATTAACTGGACCAAATCTTGAGATAATTTCATCACCAAATTTTGTTTTTTATAAATCGATTGTTAAGGTGGCTGTGTGATAAGTACACCGTCTTGCTGAAACCACATATCTTCCAAATTATTCTCAAGAACAGCAGGAACAAAAAAACCATTTAACATTGTTCTGTATTGTGCTACTACTCTTCGACCATTTTCTTCAAAGAAATATGGACCAATCACTCCACCAGCATGAATTGCACACCACACAGTGACTTTATCTGAATGTAATGGTGGCGGAACAGTTTCTTGTGAATTTTCATCATTCCAAATTCTGCAATTGGTTGTTGACATAACCATTTAACCAATAATGAATGCTTAATCACTGAATAAAAAGTTTCGATAAAAATGTTCATCATTTTCAAGTTGTTGAAGAGCAAAATTAGAAAATAAACGACGTTTATGGTGGTCGAATGGTTTCAGTTCTTGAACCAGTTGAATTTCGTAATGATGTAAACCCAAATCGTTTCTTAAAATTCTTCATGTTGTTGTTGGAGAAAGATTTAATCGTTGAGAACGACGTGGAATCGATAAATTTGGGTTTTCTCTTACACTTGCTGCTACCAAATGAATATTCTCTTGTGTGTGTGTGTATTTCTTTGTCGTACTGGTACTACTGTGTGATGTAAAGAAAATTTTCAAATTTGTCTTCAATACGACGAATAGTGAATCGATTAACTGAATAATATCGTCCATAAATTCTTCTTAAATTTCTCTGGGTATTCACAAATGAGCACTGATTTTGATAAAACAATTTAACGATTTTTAAACGTTGTGAAGCGTGTATCTTTCCATGATTAAATGGCATTACCTACTGAACACAAATGGCATAAGAAATGTCAAAAAATAATACGTAGTTTAACGTTATAGTTAGTTAAGTAATGATACAGTTACATATATTGATTATTTTGGTAATTTAGAACCCCATTCAAATGATTAAACAACGATTAATTAATTAATTGGCTTTGAATTTCGTGTCAAATAGTTCTATTTATTTTTGTTCCTGTTTTTTCGATATTTTTTATTTTGATTATTTTTAAAATTCCTCGGGGTACAGCTTGTTTAATTTTTAAGTTATACCATAATGACAAGGTAGCAAAAATGGCAATGAGTTTATCCAGAAGATCGCAGAATAATCACAATTTTGATTTGTAGTGCTGCCCAGCAGAATCAAAATAAAGTTAAGGCGGTAAAGTTGTGATTTCATTGGCCAAATGCAGATAAGAAATATTATATGGCTTTGACACGAAGAAGGGGGACATTTTACTGGACATTTTGATAGAGTTCGCATCACGTTATAAATGAGCTTTAAGCTCAAAATGCGGTCAAACTTTTAATCAAAATTGTAAAAAATATATAAATAAATAAATAAATTAATCATTCCTAGTATCCATTAGTACAATGTCCGGAGGGAGTGGATTAAGCATCGTTAACTTGCTTTGCGTTATATTGGAGTTTTTCTAAAGAATCTTTGATGACTCGAATAATGGTGTTTAACCAAATTTTTTAAATTTTTTAATGAGCATACCCTTCTATAATGAGAAGGTATAAAATTTAAATAACAGTTATTTAATAAGCTTTCAGAACCTTTTCTCAAAACAATAATAAATCAATTTAACAAAAATATTTTTATACAAAATAAAATCGAAATCTAGACTATCTAAAATGTAGCTATTTTTCTGTAGATATCGTAACTTTGGTAAATAATAATAAATTATCCCAAAAAATTACATAAAAAATCTTTTCGAAAAATTAAAACAATTATTTAAAAATTATAATTTCAAAATTATTGGTCGTTCAGCTACCAGTTTAAATGATATGTTGTTTTCAAAATTAAAATATCCGATACCAATCATTAAAGAAAGAATCCAATCTTGTCTATTAAATAAAATGTAATGATTGTAACGTACGAGTAATTTACACGCGACAAACACAGCAGTTTTTACGGGAACGATTCTTTCAACATAATAGAGATTCTTTTAACATATAAATCAAATAAGTACACTTTCGGAACATATTAGAGATAATATTATTTTGGAAAATGTAGACATTTTAGAAAAACAACCAAATTTCAGGAAAAGATCTATTTTGAAAATGTGACGTATAAAACCCAGTTCAAATTATATTAACAAAATTAACGGTTACGCTTATTGCCAATTCATACTCGTACGATCTATTTTTATAATTTGATTTTTTGCTTTTATAAATATATATTTCAAATAAATATTATTTAAAGTGGAAAAAATTATTTTCAATTTACTTTTTTAAAGTCAAATTTTATTTTATAAAGTGTTTTTTCTGTGGATACACGATGTCACAATTTGCTCCTGGCTAAAATAAAAATATATTTTTTCTAGTAGCTAACGATATCTACAGACGAATAGCTACATTTTAGATAGCCTTGATTTCGATTTTATTTTGTTAGAAAATATTTTTTTGTTAAATTGATTTGTTATTATTTTGAGAATGCGGAACCGAAAAGGTTCCGAAAGCTTCAGAAGTAATAAAGATTTGTAAGAGCTAAATAATTGTTAGTATATTTTAACCATTTTTGTTCAAAATTCCTAATGAATTTCTGAATTAGGTCGGATATGGTAAACGGATCTAGTCATTAAATTAAAATCTCCAGTTTTGCAAACAATTGTTTCGTCAAAATAATTTACGTGTTTTTTATTCAGAAGAATGTTAGAATATTATTATATCGTTAATATACTCATTAACTATTTCAAATTAAAAGCTTTTTTCTGTTCCCATCCAAATAAATTCTAATTAATTATGTGTTCCTCATACTAGTTACCACAAGTGATAGGAATATGTCGGAATTTTATTTTTTAACAATACGAGTAGAGTATTATACTCGTATCCATAGTTTACATTTATAGAACTTCTAGTATTCGTATTCGTAAAATGTTTTCCCATCCAAATTTATAGCCAGTAACTAATGTAATTTGACCACTTTCCTGCACATCAGCCGACAAACAACAAGTGTGGTCGATTTTTAAACCAACCTATTGATTTTTTAATTTTCTACTAATCAAATATATAATTTCACCCCTAATTTAATTTAAAATTAGCGTTAAATTATACATTTCCAATCCATAAAATTACTTTTTAAACAATTTTTTGTCGTAAGTTTAGAAAAGAAACCTTTTCTTTCTTTCATTTCACGCCCATTTTTTCAACATCCCTTAATATATTGTGTGTTTTTGGTTAAATAAACCGAAATTTAACACGCTTCTGTTAGTTCTTAAGATTATATATCATCTTATTAAATAAATACACTTGACTTCTTTGTATTTTTTTTGAATACATAGAAATTTTAATTAAATTTTATTCTTATTTATTTATTTCTTTTGAATATTACATTACCATCTTTGATCCCATTCGACGAGGTAACAAAAGTCAGTTGGTGCAAAATTTTAAATCCTATTTAAACTTTCACAGAAAAATGTATTTTTTTAAATCTAAAGTACATTATATACTTGAGTTAATTTAAGCCGGTTGAAAATGTTTATTTTCTATAGTTCGTGTTCGTTAAAAATGTGATTTTAAACTAATAGACTTTCAAATCATTCATTTAAAGTAACCGCATACACTACTTATAGGTTAGGTTTAGCGGTATACTTCATCACCTCTATAAACGAACATTTATTAATCCTAATAACAAAATTCATGTTTTTGCTTTTGTTCGATGTTTTTACTGAAGTGGATTAGAAATTGTCTAAAAATGTTCTATGGTTTCTTGAGAGTGCCAGTTTTGTAAAAATCAAATCATACACCGTGTATTGTAATATACAATTCAATAGTACATATAAACGAAAACGAATGAAATAGAGAATAGATTAAAAAATCAATTTCAATGTTGATTTCTTTATGTCTTCTGAAATACCTGATTTTTGGATAGATACGGCCACCCACATACGGATCATAACGTTGCTACAAGTATTATGTACGTGCGTGCACTGCATAACTACAAACGGAAATATTTTTATAATTCGAAATCATAGAAATTCAATAAATGATAGTTTTATTTTGAGATTTTGTGTTAATTAGTTACATTATTTCATGAATTAAATCGAAATTTTGTTTTACTAAAATGTTGAAATTTTGTTGACAGGTTTTATAATTTAATTAATGATTTTTTTTTGATTTTTTAAATAATTTACTTTATATTGAATTACACGAGGAATTTTGAGACAAGTATTATAACAATGATGCTGGTTTTGGGTTTAATTTGTTTCGGAAGAAGGCGTTGGGAAGGGTATTATAAACAAAAACTCTTGCTGTGATATCGAATTACTTGAGATCATAAATTTCAATCTATAATTTTTGGTTCAAAAAACATGATATTGTAAAGACAAAAGATCTCATAAATATATTGCGTAAAATTTAAAGAGATTGAAATAGACCAATGATATTATATAGATACACAATTGAATAACTTCATTGATTAACGAGCAAAAGATCTTTCATAAAAGTAAAGTAAAATCAAAACTACGACATTTACGCGTTTCGGTTGTTTGCACATTTAACGCGACACCACTTATCAATTTAAAACGTTCCATAAAACACTTTGTTTACGTTACGATTAGGTTTTGGTTTTTGCAGTATGCTAAAATAATTTAAAATTCAAATTAATTTATTAATCAATTAATAAAAGATCTAAATATAACCTTTCTTAGTACCTACTTTATTTGTTACTGTAAATTTATTTATTAATAATTTATTTAACTAAACTGTAAAATTACAAAAATACAATTACAAATTACAATTATAATTAAAGAAAATAAATTTTAAAACAGCAAAACTCTATTATACAATTTAAAGACAAATTCCAAAGGTGTTTAGATAATTTATAGCAGCAGTTAAATACATATGTTTTGGGGTGTTTGTATTATGAAAAATGTCAATCTTATTTATTTCTTTTACACATTTTTGTTATACATTTAATAATTGGATCAAAACTAAAAGAAGATTTTTTTACATTTTGTATTGTAATTGATTTTGTTTAAAATAGTGAACAATAATTTGGATTTGGCTATAAAGATATTTCATAAAACTAAATTCCATATAATGTAAAATAAGATATAAAATAAATTTATTGCAATGATTGTTTTAGTCTAATGAATATTGCATCTGTTCAATTCAGCTTTATTTTAGTCCTCCTCAAGCAAATGACGTGCTTCCCGCAAATGCTGTTTGTTTGACACAAAACTCGACATTTTCGTTCTTAGAAAAAGGATTTTTGTGTTGCGATATGTGCTAGTATTACAACTGGTTATCGTTAACAACTGTCCATCGTATGAATAAAACACAACTTCTGACATAAATGACAACTAGATGTGTCGCTAGCACCATCTATGTGTGAAACCTAGTTAGTCGTGCGGAAATTGAGAGACGAGACGACAAGTTTGTGTATACGTATACGACGTATAATACGCAATTTTGAATAAGGGTGTTGTCATTTGTTATACAAGTATGTGTGTTTTTTTGTGACCATAGGCATCAAAATTTATCGAACGAGGCACTAATTAAACGTTGCTAATCCAACCACATTTATTCAACACTATTGCGTTCCAGGAATTCTTCTCTCATGTTATTATTTTTGAACCAAAATACGCGTACTGATAATTATGGCGTTTCAAAAAAATCGGTATATACTCGTATTTATTAACTTACTTATTAAAACTTTGCTGGAGCATGTCATTATTAAGGTGAAAATATGTCATTAAATACTAGCTTGTTTGGTGTGTCGCACCCTTACTTTTATATATAGTTTTTTGGAAAATTATTATCAGTAGTTGCTATAAGAACGGCGTGATTTAAGCAGTAGTAAAGAAACGTATAAGTGAAGTATTCTGTAGAAGTTTTTCATTGGGCTGTTTCAAATAACTGTTACAGTTTTTGGCGTCAATATTTCTCTTCCATACAGCCAATTAACATCAGTAAAGTGACCCCTAAAAATAGTAAACACTTTTATAAAATTAACAACCTTTTTTAGTACAGTCTACTGGTACTTTGACTTCGCCAAACTGTAGTAAGTTCTCTGCAAATAGATTTGAATTCCAACAAACTACAGGCCTGATTGTGTAAAAAACATATTAACGAACTTTCCATATTGATTTTCCATATTGTTCGGTGTCGTTTGACTAAAGGGGGTTTCCACGAAAATATGATCTTTTTGAACGAGAAACTATGGCATAAAATTTGGCAAATTAATTTGGCTAATTTTATGATAATGTTCAAAAAATAATTATTTTATTGCATCTAGCTTGAATTGCTTTTGATACATTCGTCGATATAATAAAAAAAATTAAATATAAAGTATTTTTATTATAAATTTGGTAATGGTATTATAATACAGGCTATTTCCGATTTTTTCAGCCGCTTTAAAATCAAAATGAAGTGAGACAAATCTTTTTTCGCTAAAGTGTAGCCATCCCGAAAAAATATACGTATAGAAAAAGTGTAGTCTCATCCCGAAAAATATAATATGCATAGTGTTGGCATACACTTTAGGAAAAAATATTTTTTTGTGAATTTGTACTACCAGTATATTATTATCATTATTTTAGTTTTATAATGTAAAAGTAACATTACAGTAGTAATGTAATTTTATAATTTTTGTCAATTCTAAAAGAAACGGTATATAAAAAATATTATAAATGTAAAAGCTTTAATTAGGAAAAATGTAAATAAATTTGTGATAAAACAAAAGTGTATAATTTCTTTATCTAAACAATACGGTAATGTATCGCTCCACGGTTGGTTTATCCAATGAATAGGAAACAGTTTTCCATACCGACCAAATGGCACAGTGGTTAAAGCTTTAGCGTTTGGATCGGGAGGTACCGGGTTCGAATCCCGATAGGGGCAGGATGCAAGGGGAATTCTCACCAACTTATTACGATCTGTGATGAAATTTAGCACATCTATGACCCCCTGTCGGAGTGCAAAACTCATGGACCGAGCCATCTTCCATGCCAGTATAGGCTGGCATGGAGGTATGCAATATGCAAATGGTGATAAAATCGGACCTTATAACCTCCTCGATACCTCGAGCCGTTGGCTCACACGGGCGTAAAAGTAAGGACGGAAAAAGCAAACTGCGAAAGAGTTGGGAGAGCCTTGGCCCCAGAACAGATTGCAGGGATAATAAAAAGTAAAAAACCCGTTTTCTATAATTCTTTTTGTAAGCGATTTTGCGATTTTACCAGGCAGACTTCAATTTTTCTGATGCCAATCCTAGAGATTATTAATCCAAGTGGTGGCGTTTATTGCCAGTTAGATCTTCATTATGCCGATCTACCCTGAGAAGCCCAGGTCCATATCATGAACATAAAATAGTTTTCTATAAATCTTTTTGTAAGCGATTTTGTGGATTTTACTAGGTAGACTTTAATTTCTCTTGTGCCATCTGCCTATCCTAGAGACTAATCTAAGTGGTGGCGTATATCGTCAGTTAGGCCTTGGTTATTCAGAAAAACCTTTTACGTTCTTTAAAACCATGATGCACAAATTGTTTGCGGTTTAGAGGAAAAATATTAAAAAAGTTGATTTTTACGTTTCTGAAAATCGATTAACTTTGAAGTCTAACCATAACCAAATACAAACTATAAACGTGTAAAAAACGTGTAAGAATACCTCAATTAAATATTTAGCTTCCTGCTTAAGAAAAAAATAGGCCAGTTGGTAATTTTTGTGGTCAAAAACTGATTTCTATCACACATTGTTTTGACAAGTTGAGTATCAGTCTTACCAAAAGCGCGGTAGTTTATATTTGCGCTTTAGAAATTAGTGAGGTGTATTGGAGATTTATTTATATATTCACGGTAAAAAAAGTTGGGTGTTTGACATACACACCACAACATATTGACCTCTTCATTTTTTTTATTTTTTATTGTTCGACTTTTAGCGACGAAGGTCATTGGAAATGTGATAATAATTCGGACATCAAGGGGAAAAACGATGAAATTTTGGCTGCTTGTCAGAAAAATGCAAAATTATTAATTTTAATTTTTAATATTAATATTAATTTATTAATATATTAATATATTAATAGGATATTAATTTTTGTTTGTAAATATATACAAACTCCATATAAAATAATATGAATCTCACAATTGAATTTAGTTATAAAATTCATACTACTTGAGACCTATTAAATATTTATTCCCTCATAGTTAATATAGTTACTCTTTAAACAAAGCAAAATGTAAGAATTAATAATTTCATTCCGCAGATTAGATAGTCAATTGTGCGTTTCAAACATAAATTAAAGTAAAAAATAAATAAATCAAATCGTTTATCCAATAGCTAGATATGGAAAAATAAATTACAAATTATTTTTAGATTTTCCTTTGGTATAACAATTTTGACGGCCATGTGCGACCGCGCCGTATAAACACATGCCTTATAGCAGCTCTGAGTGAGACGATAATTTACCAACTGTTACGAAACCTAGGTTTTCAAGCAGCAAAGCAGCTTGTTTGCTTCGTGAATGCCAAGATCTATATCATTACTATTGAATCCGAAATCATTGTAAACCCAAAACATTAACAATTAATGCAGATTAACTAACAGATTTCAATAACAAACAACAAATATCAAATAAATAAATGAAACCTGGCAACCAGATATTTTATATGTGCGAATTTACTTTTGTCACTAGAAAAAAAAACGGTATCGGTTAAAGGCATGGGTTTTTTAATTCAATTAGTTAAAAGCATGGGATTTTTCTTTATTATAGGGAAACCATGTTTTCGCTGGAAGCATATGTAACCGTCGAATGATATTCGATTTCATTTTATAGTGAGTATAAGAAAAATGAGTTTTTCTAGTATATTTTTCTATGCAAAACATTCTACGGCTACACCGTGGACGGTTTTGTAACGAAAATGCTAATCTAAATAAAGTCTGCTTAGGAGACTCTCGCATCAAATCTCTGAAATACTTAAGAAAACTACACGGATTATATTAATAAGGCAAATCATTTTTTTAATAAAGCAGCTACACGCTAATTTCAATTCGGCTGCTACCAACATAAAATTATGTAATAATTCAAAATATATTGTAAAAAAATTTGATTTTATTTTTTTAATTTTCTAACAACTACTTCCTTATAATATAATTCTGATTTTATTTATTATTATTAGATTTTTATACAATTTAATTTATTCCTATTAATAGAGGCGTAATTACTGGTTTGCTGTAAAAGTATAATGTCTTAATGAATGAGAACAAGACATGCAAAATAAATTCTATATCGTTTGTTTTTTATTTCGATTTTCTTTCTTAATACGGAACTCTAAATAATCTTGCTTTTTGAAAATACATCCTGAAACTTTTCAGATTCAATATAATTATAATTATTTCACATTTTGTTGTTAATTTTTCTTTTTATAAAAAAAACTAATTTGATTTACTTTAAACTAACATGAAACGTTAATCAGGTTCTAACGCAATTTTATTTTATGTATAGATTTATTGTTGAATAAATGTATTGGGTTTAATTTTTGTACTCGTATTAAACAGTAAAGAAAATCGGGTTCTGCTTATTTTTAATAAACATGCAATGCAATGTTCGCGACTTCTGTAAAACCAAATTTGTTATGCTTAAGCGATTTGACGTAATCGTGAAAATCAAATGATAATTAGTACATACTACATAGCGTTTTATGTTCTTATATTTCTTGTACCTACAAAATTACATAACAGTTAAATTCAATAAATTTATCATCATTTAAGATAGGCCGCTAATAAGAAAATATAAGTCGAAATAAGTAATACGTTTACACTCATAATTAGTGCGGTTTTAAAATACTTGATTGAGTTATCGTGTTTTCTCCAAAATTTTAAATAATCTTAATAAGCTGTAACTTCCTTAGGTATGTGTGTGAATCCACTCGCACTTACAAACTAGAATAACCTTAGTCATCAAATGATTGATTATAAAACTTGATATCAGGACGGAACCAATGAAACGTTCTGATTGTATAATGGAAATTTACATGCTTCGTCATTCTTCCACTAATTGAATGTAATTTAATACAGAAATTAATTAAGCAGCTGGAGATCTTTTAATACTGTAATTCTATTAATTGCGAATTCTTTCTGTAAAAGCAGTAACTCACAATGTCATTCTGCTTAGTTAAATATTATCATTGGTATATCATTATGCAAATTTTTTTATTATTCATTGATATTTAATACTTAACTATTTTCAAACACCTTTAAAATATATTTTAAACTCATTAATAAAATTCGATTGATAATTTTATGCGCTCTTAAAATAAATTTAAATAATTATTAATTTGTACATTTACATTTTTAAAACACAAAAGTCAAAACGAGTATGTATTAATTATACAATAGAAATGATTTTTCTATACTGTATATGCTACATCTTACAATCAGTTAGAATGCTGACAGCAAAAACGCGGAATAGATATTACACAAAGAAAAAGCGTGATGTTAATAAAAAAATACAAAATTTCACAAAATATGCAGATTTATTTGAAATTATTATAAATCATAGTAAAGAGCTACAGAATTTGATCTTCAAAATAATACACAATCATAAAATACTGTAATTTTTAATAGGCCGTAAAATTTTTCTTGCATTTTATTGCAGAAACAAAGCAGGTTATTCTTATTCTTCACCTTTGTAATCAAAATCTGGAATTTAGAGTTTATTCATTATATTGTAATTATGTTTATTTTGATATTTTCGCCACTTCAAATACAAATTTTATTGATCATTAGGAGAAAATTGCAGAAAACAAATTTTTAATGTTTAATTGCAGATTATTAAATTAAATCAATGTCGGTTGGAACCTTTGCCATTTTTGAAGTAAAACCACACTTTCCTAATTCTAATAAAGACGTGACAAAATCAATTGGTTCTGCTTTTTTACAAAGAGTTTCAGGAGTTCTACAGTAAAGAAAACGTGATTTTACTTCAAAAGGCTCAACCAGACTAAAACATATTTGGTTAATAATCTTCAATTAAAATGTATTATAAAGGTCGCGATACAAATGGTAGTCTTATGCTTGATCTTCATCTATAGAATGAATGTCATGACAAAATTGTATTTCACTCACAACTATTAACATCAAAATGTAT